>CM022298.1:326260566-326476792 GCA_011799875.1 Thinopyrum elongatum
CGTGAATTACTTCAAAAATTGCAGCGCTTAAGACAAGGAAAAAATTCTGTAGAAGAATATTATCAGGAATTACAAACTGGCATGATTAGATGTGGTATTGTTGAGGAGAATGAAGCTATGCTTGCACGTTTCATGGGTGGATTAAATAGAGAGATTCAGACCATTCTAGAGTATAAGGAGTATAATAATATCACTCGTTTATTCCATCTTGCTTGTAAAGCTGAACGTGAAGTGCAGGATCGACAGGCATTGGCGCGAACTAATTTTTCTGCAGGTCGATCTTCATCATGGACACCGCGTGCCTCCTCTACTCCCACACGTCCTACTGCGGCACCACTGACTTCAGCCGCCAATTCCAACCGAGATACAAGAAAACAGGCACCACCACCACCATCTGCCAAGAGTACACCTTCTGGGCCTGCCCAGAGCTCTTCTTCATCTATGGCATCAACAGGGCACACACATGATATTATTTGTTGTCGTTGTAAGGGAAGAGGTCATTATGCGAGAGAATGCCAATCTCCGCGTGTTATGATTGCTACTGAGGATGGTGGGTATGAGTCCGCTAGTGATTATGATGAGGAGACTTTGGCTCTTATTACAAGTGAAGAACACGGTGGAGATGATTCTGATCATGAGACGCAATACATGGCTCCTGAAGACGCTGATAGGTATGAATGTTTAGTTGCTCAACGTGTTTTGAGTGTGCAGGTCACACAAGCTGAGCAAAATCAGAGGCATAATTTGTTCCATACAAAGGGAGTTGTGAAGGAACGTTCTGTTCGCGTCATCATAGATGGAGGGAGCTGCAACAACTTGGCTAGCATGGAGATGGTGGAGAAGCTATCTCTCACCACAAGACCACATTCACATCCTTACTATATCCAATGGTTCAACAATAGCGGCAAGGTTAAGGTAACACGTACTATTCGTGTGCATTTTAGTATCTCTACATATGCTGATTATGTTGATTGTGATGTGGTACCCATGCAAGCATGTTCATTATTACTTGGTAGACCATGGCAATTTGATAAAAAATCTGTACACCATGGTAGAAACAATCAGTATACTCTTGTTCATAAGGATAAACATATTACTTTGCTTCCTATGACTCCTGATTCTATTTTGAAAGATGATATTAATAGAGCTAGTAAAGCAAAGCAGGAGAAAAATAAGAGTGAAAATCAGATTGTGGCAAAAGAATTTGAGCAACAAATGAAGCCTAATAATAAACCATCTAGTGTTGCTTCTGAAATTAAATTGAAAAGTGCATGCTTACTTGCCACCAAATCTGATATTGATGAGCTAGATTTCAGCAATTCTGTTTGCTATGCTTTTGTGTGCAAAGAGGCGTTATTTTCATTCGAGGACGTGCCTTCCTCTTTGCCTCCTGCGGTCACCAACATTTTGCAGGAGTTCGCTGACGTCTTTCCACAAGACGTGCCACCGGGATTACCACCTATTCGCGGGATTGAGCATCAGATTGACTTAATTCCCGGTGCTTCGTTGCCAAACCGTGCGCCATACCGTACCAATCCAGAGGAGACGAAGGAGATTATGCGTCAAGTATAGGAGCTGCTCGACAAAGGTTATATACGCGAATCTCTTAGTCCTTGTGCTGTTCCTATTATACTAGTGCCAAAAAAGGATGGTACGTCGCGTATGTGTGTTGATTGTAGAGGCATTAATAATATTACTATTCGTTATCGTCATCCTATTCCTAGGCTAGATGATATGCTTGATGAATTGAGTGGCTCTACAATATTCTCCAAAGTTGATTTGCGTAGTGGATACCATCAAATTCGTATGAAATTGGGAGATGAATGGAAAACAGCATTTAAAACAAAGTTTGGATTATATGAGTGGTTAGTCATGCCTTTTGGGTTAACTAATGCACCTAGTACTTTCATGAGATTAATGAACGAAGTTTTACGTGCTTTCATTGGACGATTTGTGGTAGTCTATTTTGATGATATACTGATTTATAGCAGATCTTTGGAGGAACATTTGGAACATTTACGTGCTGTTTTTATTGCTTTACGTGATGCACGTTTGATTGGTAACCTTGGGAAGTGCACCTTTTGCACCGACCGAGTATCTTTTCTTGGCTATGTTGTTACTCCACAGGGAATTGAAGTTGATAAAGCCAAGATTGAAGCTATTGAGAGTTGGCCACAGCCCAAAACGGTCACTCAAGTGAGGAGTTTTCTTGGACTCGCTGGTTTCTATAGGCATTTTGTGAGAGATTTCAGCACCATTGCTGCACCTCTCAATGAGCTTACAAAGAAGGATGTGCCTTTTGTTTGGGGTACCTCACAGGAAGAAGCCTTCAGGGTATTGAAAGATAAGTTGACACATGCTCCTTTACTCCAACTTCCTGATTTTAATAAGACTTTTGAGCTTGAATGTGATGCTAGTGGAATTGGATTAGGAGGTGTTTTATTACAAGATGGCAAACCTGTTGCATACTTTTCTGAAAAATTGAGTGGGCCTAGTCTGAACTATTCTACTTATGATAAAGAATTATATGCTCTTGTGCGGACCTTAGAAACATGGCAACATTATTTATGGCCCAAAGAATTTGTTATACATTCTGATCATGAATCTTTGAAACACATTAAATGTCAAGCAAAACTGAACCGTAGACATGCTAAATGGGTTGAATTTATTGAGACTTTCCCTTATGTCATTAAACACAAGAAGGGTAAAGAAAATGTTATTGCTGATGCATTGTCTCGTCGTTATACTATGCTTTCACAACTTGACTTTAAAATATTTGGTTTGGAGACCATCAAAGATCAATATGTGCATGATGCTGAATTTAAAGATGTATTGCAGAATTGTAAGGAAGGGAGAACATGGAACAAGTTCGTCGTTAACGATGGATTTGTGTTTCGTGCTAACAAGCTATGCATTCCAGCTAGCTCCGTTCGTCTTTTGTTGTTGCAGGAGGCGCATGGAGGAGGATTAATGGGACACTTTGGCGTGAACAAGACGGAGGATATACTTGCTACACATTTCTTTTGGCCAAAGATGAGACGGGATGTTGAGCGTTTTGTTGCTCGCTGCACTACATGTCAAAAAGCTAAGTCACGACTCAATCCTCATGGTTTATATATGCCTTTGCCTGTACCTAGTGTTCCTTGGGAGGATATATCTATGGCCTTTGTTTTAGGTTTACCTCGAACAAAGAAGGGGAGGGATAGCATATTTGTTGTCGTGGATAGGTTCTCGAAAATGGCACACTTTATACCATGTCATAAAAGCGATGATGCTGTTAATGTTGCTGATTTGTTCTTTCGTGAAATTATACGCTTGCATGGTGTGCCAAATACTATTGTTTCAGATCGTGATACTAAATTTCTTAGCCACTTTTGGAGATGTTTATGGGCTAAGTTGGGGACTAAACTGCTTTTTAGTACTACATGTCACCCCCAAACTGATGGACAAACTGAAGTAGTCAATAGAACATTGTCTACTATGCTTAGGGCTGTTTTGAAGAATAACAAGAAAATGTGGGAAGAATGCTTGCCTCATATTGAATTTGCTTATAATCGTTCATTGCATTCTACTACTAAGATGTGTCCTTTTGAAATTGTGTATGGTTTCCTTCCTCGTGCACCAATTGATTTGTTGCCTCTTCCATCTTCGGAGAAGGTTAATTTTGATGCTAAACAACGTGCTGAATTGATCTTAAAAATGCATGAGTTAACCAAGGAGAACATTGAGCGTATGAATGCTAAATATAAACTTGTTGGAGATAAGGGTAGAAAACATGTTGTGTTTGCACCTGGAGATCTTGTTTGGTTACATTTGCGTAAGGATAGATTTCCTGATTTGCGCAAATCAAAGCTAATGCCACGTGCTGATGGTCCTTTTAAGGTGTTAGAGAAAATAAATGATAATGCATATAAACTTGAGCTGCCTGCAGATTTTGGGGTTAGTCCCACTTTTAACATTGCAGATCTGAAGCCTTATTTGGGTGAGGAAGATGAGCTTCCGTCGAGAACGACTTCATTTCAAGAAGGGGAGGATGATGAGGACATCAATACCATTGTTACACCCACAACCCCTGCTTCTATACATACTGGACCAATTACTAGAGCTCGCGCACGCCAATTAAAATATCAGGTACTTTCGTTTCTTGGTAATGATTCTAAAGTTCATGAGAATATGATGCTGCCTAAATTGGATACATTTGTTTTGCTTACAAATGAAGGGCCTAGCTTGGACAAGAAAGAGGAACCTTGGAGCAAGTTCAAGCATGGAGATGATGGCATGCACAAGGGGAACAAGAACGGAGTTACAAGTGATGATTTCAGGACTTTGAAGCCACCATAATGAGTGCAGGAAGCCTTGGACGAAATATACAAGATGTCACTTCATAAATTTCGTCCAGAGGCTATTATAGGTGCTGCGTCACCTTATTATTGGGCCAGGCCCATGTAATTTCGAAATACTTGAGTATAGGCCGTTTTTAGAGTCCGTATGTGTGGGGAAACAAGAGATAGGGTTGGTTTCGGACCCCTCCTTCAAGGGCCACGAAATCCCCTCCTCTTCCTCCATATATACAGCCCTTAGGGCACCGTTTAGACTTTGGGTTTTGTTTAGATTAAAAGTTCGCCATAGCTGCAACTTCGCGTACTTCGTTTGTGTTCAACGACCAGACCAAGACGTCACAGAACCCCACCTTGATCAATAAAGCTTTCATCTTATATTCGCAATATCCAGATTGCAAATCTTAGTTTCTTGCTTGTTCTTCGTTTGCTTGCAGGAGATAGACCCTCGTGGTCAGGTTGATTGTGCTCCGGCGTGGTCAATAACCTCTCGGAGTTGGTTTAGCGATTGCTAAGGCGCGACGTCCTCGCACGTTCGTAGTCGGATCGTCAAAGTCTACTCCACCAAAAACGATAGCTATCATCTCATCGAAAGATCGGGACACCCTCGCCTCTATCACAAAGCGTCACTTTTTTCAAAAGGAAGGAGTTTTTTCTAACTGAATTCATCCATAAAGCTGCCAAGGAAACAAAGTTCGTTCCCGTTCATCAAGTGGGTAAGGTAGGCAAACCACTTAAGCTTTGCCTTAGACTGGCGGAACAAAACTCAGAAGTAGGCTGAATGGAAAAAGGAAAGGAACAAGGGCGGTCATCGCTTTGTGCGAAGGCTGCTGGTTCGGTACAGTACTAAAAACAATATCTAAAGGGTCAAGGGAAAAACTTAAAGGGAATAGGTCTCTTTGCTTTTTAAAGCTTCACTTGTGGGAACTTGCTCTTTTCTTTTGTTTTAAAATGCAACCTATGCTGAAACAGCCGAATAAAAACCAAAAAGTAAAGAGGTGGATTAGTTGATCCTTTTCTCGATTGAATGCGCTTTCTATCTGTCTATACCGGTACCATGAAAAGCAGAATAAGTAGTTGAGCGAAGAACCGGACGGACCCCTGTGGAGATGGCATAAACAATCCTTTGATGAACTTTCTGGTTAACATAGAATCTATGAGTTTTTTCTTCTAATTACTACTACTAACATTATTCAATCTGGCATCCAAGAATTTATTAAGCTCATCCGGCAAGCACATGTACACATCTTGGATTTTACCGTCTAAAGATGGAAGAAGATTCATTCGCCTACCCATTTCTAAGTTAAGCAAGAGAGAATTCATAATTTGATATGCACTTGCACTCGCATCTTGGGTCACTGGAACCTGATGATAATTACTCGCTCCTTCATCCTGAGAAAGGATCTTGTCTATGAAAAAAATGGATCACTAGCTTGTGCAACAAATTGAATGAAACTTTTGTCCGAAGTAAACATTTTAGTCTGGTGTTCATTATACCATTTAAGGGCATCATCTAAGTTCGAGAACTTTTGATACTTAAAGGCTGCAGCACATGCTAAGTGTTGACTGAGATTCTTTTTTTCTGACAGGTGGGTATGTGCTTGAGGTTGAGGATGATCGGTAGAAAATAGTAATAAACTTTTTGACAAATCACGCTCATGAAAATGCAATACACCTGAACGGTAGATTCTACCACGGAAGTCCATGAATGCTGGCAAATAGAATTGATAACCTTTGTATGCTGACGCAAGTCTTATTACAAAATCTTCATAACTAGCCTGTTGCACCTATTTTGATAATTTATTTAACAGTATGTTATAGCTACAAGCATTCTTAATACCTTTGACGTTATTGAAGTAGCACTCCCTCAATATGTCTGAGGCTTCTGCTGGATTCACGCGAGCCAGAGCATTTGGTAAAAGAAGCCCACACTCAACTAAACATTGACAATTCTTTTCCAAAAATCTCAAGAGCCCTTTGTTTATTTCAAACGCTTGAGACTGAAGCCCATTCAAAATATCACACATCTGCTTGTATTCTTTTTTATGTAACTTTATATAGAAGTGGTTTAAGTCATGAGATGTTAATAGCCGAAAGTGATTCTAGATATCCCCCGTGGGTTTGCATAAGTAACCTCCTATCAGATCCGATAATGTATCAGGATCAGACCCCCTCTCTCCTGGTTGCCAATCCAAGGGTTTGCAAAGCATCGGAACATTGAGTTTGATAGGGAGCAGATTTATGTTCAAATTGTACATAACATAACAAGAATTCTCTATATACCCTTGACCTTTCTTAAGAACCAACACTGGATCTTCTTTTGTTACTCCCCTATCTATTGATATATGTAGAACATTTCTTTCAATCATGAATTGGAGCAAGTATTTCCCAATATCATAATGACACTGAATTTTTTGCTTTTTCTCTTTTTTGCTAGCACCTTTGGGCTGAACAACATCCTTAACTGATTCTACCTTACTAGTGAGTACTGGTTCCACCTTACCACTACCTGGTGCTTTGTATTGTAGAAACCTTGCTTGTTCTCGTACAGTTGAATTAAGTTGATCTATAAATCTAGCTGCCTTAACTATGGATGATTCCTAAAGAGTGTTGAATACCAAGCCTAGTACATGAATCATGATAGCCTCAAGCGTATAGATACCAAACATCTTAAGCATAGGTAAGCTACTTGGTAGGCAACCCTTTAGATATTGCTTAGCGTTAAGCTGATCTTTATTAATCAAGAACTTTACTATGTTAGGAGTTACTTTAAATAGATTATCCTCATCGAACTTCATTGTGAAATTTGCAATTTGGTTCTGTAAATCTATTAATTCAGTATCGGAAAACACACCATTTTGATTCTTCTTTTCATTAATCAACAACTTTCTAACATCATCCTGATACATATTAACATTAGAAGTCTTTTTCGTTTTGTCGATATACAACAGCTTAGTGTAGTAATCGTTCCAGAACTCCTTAATAATACGTGCATTTTGCAAAGATTTCTCATTCTCAATGCTATCATCATATGTCTCGGAACAATAAAATAGAACCTGCATACTTTTATTTGTTACCCTTACTAAACCGCGGTAAGGATACGAATACGACTTAAATAACTACTAGAATCTAAATATAAGGAAAGGATCAGAATAAGTACTAATGCTCTATATAATACTTTTCCCCGAGCGATGGTTTAGCGGATTCGGAATTGTAACCAAGCATCCTGGGTTCTATACCCGATTCAACACTAGAGCATGCAGCCGATCCTGGATACATAATTGTATAAAGTGTGCAGTTTAGGATCTTTATTGGTATCTAGTCTTTCACTTCTGCCTCTCCACTCCCATGCCTTTCTTGGTCGGACCAACCCAACCGGCGATTTCCAACAAGTCTTTCTGCTTAGAGCAAGAAGCGAAACCAAAATAAAGCTTTCTTTATTTTCATTTATGGATAACCAATCCATTTTCCAATATAGTTGGGAGATTTTACCCAAGAAATGGGTACATAAAATGAGAAGATCGGAACATGGGAATAGATCTTATACCAATACTGACTACACATTTCCATTGTTGTGCTTTCTAAAATGGCATACCTATCCAAGGGTTCAAGTTTCGATCGATATTTGCGGAGTGGATCATCCCTCTCGAAAACAAAGATTTGAAGTTGTCCATAATTTATTGAGTACTCGGTACAACTCACGCATTCGTGTACAAACAAGTGCAGACGAAGTAACACGAACATCTCCGGTAGTCAGTCTATTTCCATCAGTCGGGCGGTGGGAGAGAGAAGTATGGGATATGTCTGGTGTTTCTTCCATCAATCATCCGGATTTACACCGTATATCAACAGATTATGGTTTCGAGGGTCATCCATTACGAAAAGACTTTCCTCTGAGTGGATATGTGGAAGTACGCTATGATGATCTAGAGAAACGTGTGGTTTCTAAACCCATTGAGATGACCCAAGAATTTTGCTATTTTGATTTTGCTACTCCTTGGGAACAGCGTAGTGACAGATAATTCCGAATCTACATAGGTCTAGTCCAGGGGACAAATCAATAGGAAATGCTATTTCTTCTTAAGAAGAAGAACTTTTTTGAAATGAAAGAGTTTCCACGAGCGTCGGATATCATTTCTTCAAATAGGGAAGAAGTGTTATCGAAGGATTTCCTTCCATTCTTCCTAGCATGGAAGAAGTAAAGAAAAAGTACTGTGTCTCGATCTATACGAAAGGGCACTGGTTTTTTCTTTCGGTTTCATTGATAGCAGAAGAGTACGCTAGCTAGCGGAGCCTGAAAACGCTTGCTTGCGCCCCACCCGTACGAAAACTATTGCCTATGCTTGCTGCTCGCTCAGTGTCAGTAGAAGGGAAGAAAAGATGGTCACTCCTTTTAGGAACATGCGAGCCTTACTTATGACTATTGCACTTCGCTCGCTGCTCGTTCATTCACTTGCTCATGAACTCGCTGCTTCGCAAGAAGCGACTAGTCGCCTCCTTTCCTACGCCAAAAGATGCTTAGCCAGAAGCGACGAAGGAGGGGAGCTGGGGAAGGCCGACGATGGCAATGAGGGGGAGTTGTCGTAGAAGCTTTTCCCCTTGCTTTACATAAAATGTTATGAACTTACTAAATGACCTTATTTATTCTCCCGGAATGCTAGCAAATCTAATGGTTCCATCTGCTCTTCTTAACTTAAGAATGAAGGCTGCCATCCTTCTTATTTAGGAACCCTTTGTTTGAGGAGGGCGTATCCCCGGGAAGGGGCGAGTGGTCGAGCAGTCAAAAGCGACAGACTATAAATCTGTTGAAGGTTTTCTACATAGGTTCGAATCCTACCTCTCCCACTTGTTGTAGACTTAAGAGAAGAGAAAGTAGGCGGAAGCCTAGGAGGGCCAACCGAGCGAAGCTCTTTTTTTTTATCGTGCCGTGAAGTGCAATTTTCTCGTATGCGTTTTAGAGAGGTTGTCGAAAAAAGATGACCTATAGAGATTCCCCATCTATATCCAATCGAGAATAGAACCGAGTCGCTTCCGGCGTCGGCTTGTAGTCTCTTTAGTCGGCACATGCACGCGCCCGCCATCATGCCTCCTTGGTTTGGGACGAAGCCAAGTGAGACATATGATAGACGAAGGAAGCGCCCACCCAGCAGGAGGGCTAAAACCTATAGTTTTGAAGTTGCAAACTCCAGCTTTGAAGTTGGAGTGCTTTAGCCCTTTTTAAGCAAGAATCACTGTCTCGAGCGCCTTGCGCGCTCAAGAACAAGCAAGGGATGAGCGCTTTGTTGCTAAAGCGGATACGTTTTCTTGCTGGGGAAGGCTAGTTTGATCGAGGGTTGGAGAGGAGGGAGAAGTGGAATAAAAAGCTCGGGATGGATTTTGGAGTCTTTGTGCGAGTCGTATGCGGTGAGAGTCGCACGTACGGTAAGGAGGGGGGTTCGCGGCTATATGTGTAGTGTGGTGGTGGGCCTACCCACCCTATTTGTTCCATGATCTATGGATCTACTGGAGCTACCCACTTCGATCAATTAGCCAAGATTTTGACCGGATACGAAATCACTGGTGCTCGATCTAGTGATATTTTTATGGGGATTCTTTTTATCTTTGTAGGATTCCTATTCAAAGTTCCTTTTCGGGCGGCTGTAGGACAGACGGACCCCTATAGGTAGTAGGGTAGGGTGGGTGGTACCGCTCAGATAGCGGCCAATCCTCCTAACTGCGCACGGCCGGGCTTAGAGCGCGTGAAACTCATCACTACCTCGTAAGGGCATTGAGACCATAGCTTGTTACACAAAAGAGTCGCTTTGTCAGGAGTGTTGTCACACAGCTGCCCGACTAGAAGGGCTACTCGCTCTGTAGTGTTGTCACACAAGATAAGCACGCCGCCCGCCTGCTGGCCAGGTGAATCAAAGTTATCTTCCGGCCAACTGTCCACCCAGTCAAGTGCAAAAAACACAGTGGAATCACGCAACGCATGCTGCTGGTGTGCTTCCTGCCCACGAGGAAAGAAGAGCGACAAGGTTCACATTTGACTGTTTGCATCTGTTGGAAATATGCCCTAGAGGCAATAATAAAGTAGTTATTATCATATTTCCCTGTTCATGATAATCGTTTATTATCCATGCTAGAATTGTATTGATCGAAAACTCAAATACATGTGTGGATACATAGACAACAACGTGTCCCTAGTGAGCCTCTACCGGACTAGCTCGTTGATCAAAGATGGCTATGGTTTCCTAGCCATGGACATGAGTTGTCATTTGATAACGGGATTACATCATTAGGAGAATGATGTGATGGACAAGACCCAAACTATGAACGTAGCATATGATCATGTTAAGTTTATTGCTATCGTTTTCTGCATGTCAAGTATATGTTCCTATGACCATGAGATCATGCAACTCACTGACACCGGAGGAGTGCCTTGTGTATACCAAATGTCGCAACGTAACTGGGTGACTATAAAGGTGCTCTATAGGTATCTCCGAGGGTGTCTGTTGAGTTGGCATGGATCAAGACTGGGATTTGTCACTCCGTATGACGGAGAGGTATCTCAGGGCCCACTCGGTAATACAACATCACAAGAAGCTTGCAAGCAATGTGACTAATGAGTTGGCCACAGGATCTTGTATTATAGAACGAGTAAATAGACTTGCCGGTAACGAGATTGAACTAGGTATGGAGATACCGACGATCGAATCTCGGGCAAGTAACATGCCGATAGACAAAGGGAACTGCATACGGGATTAGCTGAATCCTTGACATCGAGGTTTGATCGATAAGATCTTCGTAGAATATGTAGGAACCAATATGGGCATCCAGGTCCCGCTATTGGTTATTGACCGTAGAGGTGTCTCGGTCATGTCTACATAGTTCTCAAACCCCCAGGGTCTACACACTTAACGTTTGGTGATGATATAAGTATAGTTGAGTCATTATGGTGGTTACCGAAGGTTGTTCGGAGTCCCGGATGAGATCCTGGACGTGACGAGGAACTCCGGAATGGTCCGGAGGTGAAGATTGATATATTGGACGAAGGGTATTGGAGTCTGGAATTGTTCCGGGGGGTACCAGGTGATGACCAGCATGACCGAAAGGGGTTTCGGGGGGTCCCGGCAAGTGTTGGGGGGCTCATGGGCCAAGGGGAGGGGGCAAACCAGCCCACTAAGGGGCTGTGCGCCCCCCTCACCCTTTACCACATGACCAGGAGAGGTGGGGCGCCCCCCTCTAGGGTTTCCCTCCACCCGGCTTGGGGGGCAAGTCACCCTAGGGGAGATCCCATATGCCCTGACCGCCGCCCCCCTAGGGGAAACCCTAGGGGCGCCACCCCCTCCTCCCTTCCCCTATATATAGAGAGGTAGAGAGAGGGCAGCCGCACCCCTTGAGCACCCTTCTACGCCCCGGCGCTGCCTCTCCTCTCCCTCGTATCCCTCTTCCTCTCCGTAGTGCTTAGCGAAGCTCTGCTGAGATTCCGCCACCACCACCGCCACCACGCCGTCGTGCTGCTAGAGGACTCGAGCTACTACTTCACCATCGCTTGCTGGATCGAGGAGGTGAAGGCGTCATCAAGTCGTACGTGTGTTGAACATGGAGGTGCGGTCTGTTAGGCACTTGGATCGGTAGTTCACGGGACGGATCGTGATTGGATCGCGAAGATGTTCGACTAAATCAACCGCATTTATTAATGCTTCCGCTTAGCGATCTACAAGGGTATGTAGATGCAATCTCTCCTCTCGTAGATGGTCATCTCCTAGATTGGATCTTAGTGAGCGTAGGAAAATTTTTGTTTCCCATGCAACGTTCCTCAACAGCAGCATGGGAGCTGATTACCCAAAAATCCCTGGGAAAAAAGAAAAGACATCACGATAACAAAAACCATAGGAGGCTGTATTGGCGAGATCCAAGGGTTCACAGCAGCCCAAAAGAAAAATCGCCTGGAAGTCCGAGGACCTTTAGTACCGTACCGAACCAGCAGCATTCGCGCCAAGCGACGACCGTCCTTGTCCCTTTCCTTTTTCCATTCAGCCTACTGATACGTCTCCAATGTATCTATAATTTTTTTATTGTTCCATGTTGTTATATTATCATTCTTGGATGTTTTACAATCATTTTATAGCAACTTTATATCATTTTTTGGGACTAACCTATTGACATAGTACCCAGGGCCAGTTGCTATTTTTTTGCTTATTTATTACTTCACAGGAAATCAATATCAAATGGAGTCCAAACGCAGCGAAACTTTTTCGTGATTTTTTCTGGACCAGAAGACACAAGTTGGGCCAAGAAAATACCTGAGGGGGGCTCCGAGGGGAGCACAACCCACCAGGGCGCGCCTGGGGGCCCAGGCACGCCCAGGTGGGTTGTGCCCACCTCGGCCGCCTCCCACACCGCCTCTTTGCTCTATTAATACCCCAATATTCCAGAAACCCTATGGGAGTCGACAAAAATCAATTCCAGCCACCGCAAGTTCCACAAACCACAGATCCAATCTAGACACCATCACGGAGGGGTTCATCATCCTCATTGGTGCCTCTTCGATGATGCGTGAGTAGTTCATTGTAGACCTACGGGTCCGTAGTTAGTAGCTAGATGGCTTCCTCTCTCTCTTTGATTCTCAATACAATGGTCTCTTGGAGATCTATTTGATGTAATTCTTTTTGCGGTGTGTTTGTTGGGATCCGATGAACTTTGAGTTTATGATCAGATCTATGTTTTTATCCATGAAAGTTATTTGAGTCTTTTGATCTCTTATATGCATGATTACTTATAGCCTCGTATTTCTTCTTCGAATCTTTGGTTTAGTTAGGCCAACTAGATCGATTTTTCTTGCCATGGGAAGAGGTGCTTTGTGATGGGTTCGATCTTACGGTGCTTGATCCCAGTGACAGAAGGGAAACCGACACGTATGTATCATTGCTATTAAGGATAAAAAGATGGGGTCTATTTCTACATAAATAGATCTTGTCTACATCATGTCATCGTTCTTATTGCATTACTCCGTTTCTCCATGAACTTAATACACTAGATGCATGCTGGATAGCGGTCGATGTGTGGAGTAATAGTAGTAGATGCAGGCAGGAGTCGGTCTACTAATCTTGGACGTGATGCCTATATAATGATCATTGCCTGGATATCGTTATAATTATTTGAAGTTCTATCAATTGCCCAATAGTAATTTGTTTACCCGCCGTATGCTATTTTTCTCGAGAGAATCCACTAGTGAAATCTACGGCCCCCGGGTCTATTTTCTCATCATATATTTTCAGATCTATTTTGCTATTTGCCTTTTTATTTATTTGCCACTTTTATTTTTAGATCTATATTTCTAAAAACCCAAAAATATTTTGCTTCACTTTATTTTATTCGCGATCTATTTCAATTTATCTCCCGTCAACTTGCCAATTTCTGGCGCCGTTACCCGAAAGGGATTGACAACCCCTTTAACACGTCGGGTTGCAAGTATTTGTTCTTTGTGTGCAGGTGTTGTTTACGTAGTGTTGCTTGGTTCTCCTACTGGTTCGATAACCTTGGTCTCATCACTGAGGGAAATACCTACCGTTGTTGTGCTGCATCATCCCTTCCTCTTTTGGGAAATACTGACGTAGTTCAAGCAAACATCAAAAGGAATTTCTGGCGCCGTTGCCGGGGAGATATCATCAACATCTACCAGGTTCCTAATAACAAATCTCATCTCCTTGCAATTTACATTATTTGCCATTTGCCTCTCGTTTTCATCTCCCCCACTTCACAAAAATTTGCCGTTTTATTCGCCCTCTTTTTCGTTCGCCATTTTCTCATCAGATCTGTTTTGTGTGCAATCTTGTTGATCACTTTTTGTTGTTATGGATAGTTCTTCCTCTATCGCGTGCACCCCCGAGAGCAAGGTCCTTAACTTTAAACAAAGGGGAGGGGAGAATTTAAAAGATGCTTGGTATAGGATTTGCAATGCTCATAATAGATCTATCCGTAAGCAATCTACCGTTGTTCTTCTTCACTGTTTTTATGTGGGCATCACCACTTGGTATAGATTCGTCCTTGATACGATTATCGGTGGAAATTTCATGATGTGTCCCTCTCTTGATGCTTTTAATGCTATGGGAAATTTAGTGGGTTCACCTCCTCTTATAATTAATGAAACAACTTGGACTCTTGAGCACGCTATGGAAAGACTGGATGCTATCGAAAAGAAAATGCTTACCGAAGAACACTTTGAAAAATTGGATAAAAAGATGCATAATTTTGCTACTAAATTTGGGTCAAAACGGGAGAAGTTTTTAAGTTGTTAAAAGAAAAGGGAACCGTAATTCACGAAAGAATTGAAGAAAGCCCTTCTCGGATTGATAAGTTGGAAGAAATTTTTAGCAATTTAAGCACGGCTTTTGCTTCTGCTAAAACTATTAAAAAACCCGTAAAAATAGGCAAGATTACTCAAGCCACTAAAAACAAGGGTGCAACTTCTAATAGTAACAAAGAAGATCTTAAGATGATTAGTATTCACCCGGATTTTGTTGAAGTTATAAGAGACACTACGTACAAGAATAAATTCTTCAAACTTGTTCCTAGGAGTATTGTTATTGAAAATTTGTATGCTAAATCTTTGAAGAATTCTAAGTGTTTGATTGAGGAATTAGAAACTACAAATGACAACACTTAGATCTTTGCGTTATGCCTAGCTAGGGCCGTAAAACGATAGCGCTTGTTGGGAGGCAACCCAATGAATAAAACTTATTTTCATCTTTTTCTTTCTGTTCTTGAGTGTTTGCACAATTATGCTACTGTTATGATTGTGTTTTTTGTGTTTTAATTAGTGTTTGTGCCAAGTAAAGCCTTTAGGATAGCTTTGGTGATAGTTGATTTGATCTTGTTGGAAAACAGAAACTTTTGCATCCAGTAAAACAATTGTGGAAACTCACAAAAGCGACAAAAAATTCTGAATCTTTTACACAAGATTTATATACAAATTTCCTCTGTTTTCCTAATTTTTCAGAATTTTTGGAGTTACATAAGTATGATAACAATTCACATCTTTACAGACTGTTCTGTTTTTGACAGATTCTGTTTTCTTTGCATCGTGTGCTTATTTTGATGAATCTATGGTTTGTATTGGAGGTTATAAGCCATGGTAAAGTTATAATACAGTAGATATAATGCAATAACAAAATTTGAATGGGTTTTCTATAGTACTTAAAGTAAATATTGGTTTTCTTATACTAACGGATCTCACGAAGTTTTTGTTAAGTTTTGTGTGATTGAAGTTTTCAAGTTTTGGGTGAGATTACGATGGATGAAGGAATAAGGAGTAAGAAGAGCCTAAGCTTGGGGATGACCCATGGCACCCCAAGCCATTATCCAAAGAGAAGCAAGCAACTAAGCTTGGGGATGCCCGAGTGGCATCCCCTCTTTCTTCTAACGACCATCGGTATTTTACTTGGAGCTATATTTTTATTCATCACATATCATGAGTTTTGCCTGGAGCGTCTTGTATGATATGAGTCTTTGCTTGTTTTGCTTTTTATTTCTAGTCATGAATCCTTGCTTGACACACCTATTTGAGAGAGCCAAAATTATGTTATGACTTGTTAGAATTGCTCTCCTTTTCCTCAGACAGTGGGAATGCATTTTCTTACTTGATTGACATTGACAGATATGTGTACCACACCGAACAAGCAATATGTCATATGCTTGATGTACCAGCCAAGCCAGCTCTTTTTTTTCTCAGTTCCCTTATCCTTAGCGCAAAAGTAAAAAGAAAATGAAAGAGAGTTTGTATTTGCAAATGAAAATGAATATGGATCTAAATAAATTAGATAATCAATAAATAAGAATTGGAATAATAGCTTCACTTAAATCCTTATGAGCTATGGAATTGCTCTAGTGCTTCACTTATATCTTTTTTAGCACGGTGTGCTTTAGTATTTTTGAAGAAATGCTCTCATGCTTCACTTAGATTTATTTGAGAGTTAGTAATTTTTTTTCTTTTTTTTTAGAAATTCTCTCTTGCTTCACTTAAATTATTTTGAGAGAAGAAAATTTTATGCTCATGTTCTTCACTTAGATTTGTTTGAGCTATCAAAAGCAACTTATGAAATTAGTCCCAAAGTGATAGATATTCAAGAGGGATATAATAAAAACTTTCATGAAGATCACAAAATAAACTTGATTCCTTGTAATAGTTTTGCGATATGTTGATATAATATGTGAGTCATGTTGATGAGTAATTATGCTTTAGTAAGAATATTGGTGTTAAGGTTTGTGATTCCCTATGCAAGCACAAAAGTTAATAGTTATGCAATGAAATTACATCCTACTTGTGGTGCATTATTCGGTGTTAGTTATGCTTAATGCTCGCTTATGAGATTTTTCGTTTCTTGGTTGGATGCTTCTCAATCTTTTGCTAGCCTTCATTTGCACTAAGTATGATCACTACTTGTGCATCCAAAATCCTTAAACCAGTTTTGCCATATGAGTCCACTATACCTACCTATATGCGGTATTTCCGTGCCGTTCTAAGCAAATTTGTATGTGCCATCTCTAATTTCAAAATAATTTTCTCTTTTGTGTGCTCATACCGCTCATGAAACGGTAGGGGGTGGCTGATATTTTTCCATGCTAGATGTGTTATTCTCAAGATGAGTGTTTATTCACTTGTCATTGCACGAGAGTACGGCAAAGGTATTAGGGATGCCCAGTCCCGAAATGAAAAATGAATTTACTTTATGTTGTCAAATAATAAATTCCTTGGAAAGTGTTGGTATGGACGGCACCCGTGGATTCGGTTAGCCGTGGAATGTGAAAGTATGGTGGAAAAGGAATAAACTTTATTTTCTGTTTGGGAACCGCCTATGATATATCTAGCATGGAAAGTATTGGGAACTACTCGATCGTTTTCGTTGACAGGAAAAGCATGCCACCCAAAATGTCTTATCTCTACTTTTTTCGCTTTGAGCTCTGGCACCTCTACAAATCCCTACTTCCCTCTGTGAAGGGCCTTTCTTTTACTTTATGCAATTTTTATTTTATTTTGAGTCTCCATCTTCTCTTATAAAGCACCAACTAAGGGGCACTATGATCGTACTTGAGCATTGGGTGTAGCTAATATGCGAGTGTGTTTCATGAATGGATCAATGATTGAGCATAATGGGCTAGGGATAACTTGCTTTAGTGTTGATATTTTGAAAGACATGGTTGCTTGTTGATATGCTTGAGTATTGAAATCTTCATGTCAAAACTAGACTATTGCTTTGAATCATATAAAAGTCCAAATGTCCATGCTACAAAGAAAAGAATATGTGATGAACATGTTAGGCAGCATTCCACATCAAAAATTATGTTTTATCATTTACCTACTCGAGGACGAGCAGGAATTAAGCTTGGGGATGCTGATACGTCTCCAACGTATCTATAATTTTTTATTGTTCCATGCTGTTATATTATCATTCTTGGATGTTTTCCAATCATTTTATAGCAACTTTATATTATTTTTTGGGACTAACCTATTGACATAGTGCCCAGTGCCAGTTGCAATTTTTTTGCTTGTTTTTTACTTCGCAGGAAATCAATACCAAACGGAGTCCAAACGCAGCAAAACTTTTTGGTGATTTTTTCTGGACCAGAAGACACAAGTTGGGCCAAGAAAGTACCTGAGGGGGGCTCCGAGGGGAGCACAACCCACCAGGGCCCAGGCGCGCCCAGGTGGGTTGTGCCCACCTCGGCCACCTCCCACACCGCCTCTTTGCTCTATAAATACCCCAATATTCCAGAAACCCTAGGGGAGTCGACGAAAATCAATTCCAGCCGCCGCAAGTTCCAGAAACCACAAATCCAATCTAGACACCATCACGGAGGGGTTCATCATCCTCATTGGTGCCTCTCCGATGATGCGTGAGTAGTTCATTGTAGACCGACGGGGCTGTAGTTAGTAGCTAGATGGCTTCCTCTCTCTCTTTTGATTCTCAATACAATGGTCTCTTGGAGATCTATTTGATGTAATTCTTTTTGCGGTGTGTTTGTTGGGATCCGATGAACTTTGAGTTTATGATCAGATCTATGTTTTTATCCATGAAAGTTATTTGAGTATTTTGATCTCTTATATGCATGATTACTTATAGCCTCGTATTTCTTCTTCGAATCTTTGGTTTAGTTAGGCCAACTAGATCGATTTTTCTTGCCATGGGAAGAGGTGCTTTGTGATGGGTTCGATCTTACGGTGCTTGATCCCAGTGACAGAAGGGGAACCGACATGTATGTATCGTTGCTATTAAGGATAACAAGATGGGGTCTATTTCTACATAAATAGATCTTGTCTACATCATGTCATCGTTCTTATTGCATTTCTCTGTTTCTCCATGAACTTAATACACTAGATTCATGCTGGATAGCGGTCGATGTGTGGAGTAATAGTAGTAGATGCAGGCAGGAGTCGGTCTACTAATCTTGGACATGATGCCTATATAATGATCATTGCCTGGATATCATCATAATTATTTGAAGTTCTATCAATTGCCCAACAGTAATTTGTTTACCCACCGTATGCTATTTTTCTCGAGAGAAGCCACTAGTGAAATCTACGGCCCCCGGGTCTATTTTCTCATCATATATTTTCAGATCTATTTTGCTATTTGCCTTTTTATTTATTTGCCACTTTTATTTTCAGATCTATATTTCTAAAAACCCAAAAATATTTTGCTTCACTTTATTTTATTCGCGATCTATTTCAATTTATCTCCCGTTAACTTGCCAATTTCTGGCGCCGTTACCCGAAAGGGATTGACAACCCCTTTAACACGTCGGGTTGCAAGTATTTGTTCTTTGTGTGCAAGTGCTGTTTACGTAGTGTTGCTTGGTTCTCCTACTGGTTCGATAACCTTGATCTCATCACTGAGGGAAATACCTACCGTTGCTGTGTTGCATCATCCCTTCCTCTTTGGGGAAATACCGACGTAGTTCAAGCAGACATCACCTACTTCTTAGCTTTGTTCCGTCAGTCTAAGGCAAAACTTAAGTGGTTTTCCTACCTTACTCACTTGATGAAAGGGAATGAACTTCGTTTCCTTGGCGGCTTTATGGATGGAGTCAGTCAGAAAAAACTCCTTCCTTTTGAAAAAAGTGACGCTTTGCGTCTTCGCTTCCGAGGGTTAGGGTATAGGCCATTTCGAGCAAGCTTTCGCTTTTTCTACCGACTTTCTACAACTTTTGCCTTAGCTTCTAAAGGCGACCCAATGACCTTTCTGGAATTGGAAGTATTCGTCGCCCTACCCTAAGAAAGAAGTCACTATAAAACTGCTTGCCCTCCAAAAGTACCAAAGGTGCGCGGAGCCCGGTGAAAATGAATATGTTTGCTACTGAAAGAAGCCTGCCTATTAACTAATATTAGTTTAAAAATGAAAGTAGCTATGAAGCCCAATCTACTGTCGATTCAAAAGGGGGCATAGTCATATGGGTGGGGTGTTTGTGGGGAGCTGCCTTGGATATGAGGAATTCCTCAAATCTAAAAAAAAGAACAAAGACAAAGTCCATGACGAAGATCTTTCTTTTCTATCAATAGCTAGGAATGACTGTTCATTATAGGGGATAGGATCCATCTGCTCTCTCTCTCTCTCTCTATTTTCTTTGTTGCAATTTAGAGAGAAAGAGCAGTGTGAATTAGAAAAAATAGAGAATCGAGAGATGATTCAAAAATAGATACATAGACATCTAAAGTAAAGGGATGTATATATTATTCCTATATATATCATCTATCTATGAAAAAAGTAAACAGAGTTCATTTTTGGGTTCCTCGAAGCCCCGAATGGATTGGATCATTTCTGCTTCTCCCAACGAAATGAAGGCCTCGCCCCTTCTGAATGCTTCTCCGATCCTGACGTTCTCGCAAAGAGAATAAGATGCAGCTCCCCCTCCCTCTGTCTTTTTCCGCTTTGCTAATCTTGCCCTCTAACATGGGCCGGGCTTAGGCGGGCGTGGGAGGAAGAAAGAAAGTCAAAGAGCGTCTTCCCCTTTGTGCTTTTTTCAGTGCAACACAGTAAAGCACCCTCTTTTTGTAATCCCTGCAGCTTCTCAGAGGCTTGCTTTTTTTATTGAACGCATGGCGTAGCTAGGACCCCTCCAATCATGTTTGAGCCTATGTTCACCCGGGGCCAAAGAAGGAGAATTCCAGAATGCCTGCCGACGTTCAGATAAGGTGCATACCCCTTACCACTAAAGGAAAGGCTCGAGGAAGGGGGGATATTAGCTGGGTAAGGAAAACGCTTTCGGAGATTGAGATGTCGATTTGTTTTTCATCGGAAAGGAAGAAGGCCGAGGGGATAGCAGCCTTCCTTCGGGCTTTGCCTGCCGATGTTCTAATAAAGAATTTTGGCTCGGCCCGAGAAAGCGCTGGTAACAACATAAAGAAAGGGGTCCATGTAGCTGTTGCGCCCGCCCACGGAGCAGCAGGTTCGGCATCTACTACAAAAGAGAGAATCCACTTCAGATAACCACGTCTCTGCTAGGCAGCGTGTGGAATGGCCGAGAGCGGACCAAATGGATATATAATCCAAGCCGAGAGTGGAGTTACGTGAACAGCCGTCTGATGGAAAACAACTTTCACGTTCGATTCAGAGAGCACTTTTTTCGTTGAGAATAAGTCCTTCCCTTTTGTGTGAATTCCCCAGCGGTGAATTAACAACTTGTGGGGCCCTATCTATTCAATCCCTCGAGCCCCAACAAACCCCCCTCTCCCTCGAACTCAATCTCTCTTTTGACTCTATATATGTGGGCACCTGATATCTATGAGGGTTCACCCACCCCGGTGACGGCATTCCTTTCTATTGCGCCTAAAATATCTATTTCTGCAAATATGTCACGTGTTTCTATTGTTGCTTCCTATGGGGGTACATTACAACAAATCTTCTTTTTCTGCAGCATTGCTTCTATGATCTTAGGAGCACTGGCCGCCATGGCCCAAACGAAAGTCGAAAGACCTCTAGCTCATAGTTCGATTGGACATGTACGTTATATTCGTACTGGTTTCTCATGTGGAACCATAAAAGGAATTCAATCACTACTAATTGGTATATTTATTTATGCATCAATCATGATAGATGCATTCGCCATAGTTCCAGCATTACGGCAAACCCATGTCAAATATATAGCGGATTTGGGCGCTCTAGCCAAAACAAATCCTATTTCGGCTATGACCTTCTCCATTACAATGTTCTCATACGCAGGAATACCCCCGTTAGCCGGCTTTTGTAGCAAATTCTATTTGTTCTTCGCCGCTTTGGGTTGTGGGGCTTACTTCCTAGCCCAAGTGGGAGTAGTGACTAGTGTTATAGGTCGTTGGGCGGCCGAAAGGTTGCCATGAGTAAGGTTGGGAGATCGAAGGCAGTTTTTCATGCACTGGACACGTAGCTTACCGAATCAATTGCAACACAGATGGGAATGCATGCTACGAAAGACAGGGTCGAGTCTGATACATTAACCATCGACTCCATATCCTTGTACGAGTCTACAATCACTACACGAGATGAACCTGGGTTTGGTGAATGGAAGTTGGTCTTAGGTGTAATAGGACTCCCAGTTACTGTGCGCGATCGTATACTGAGGTGCTCCCTATCGGTTCTTGGAACGACGCGAGCCGGGCCGGGCCTCGATTCCTTTCAAAAATATGAAGGGACAGAGGTGACTAATTCCCCATCTCATTTGGGGCGGAAAATGAATCGACATCTCGATGTGATACAGCCCTTTTCATTTTTGTTGGGAAAGAACGGCGAAGTCCATCCGAACACTTCAATGAAGAAATAAGAGGAGAGCAAAGCGACAATGGCGCGCGAAGCGCATGCGGAAGGGGAACGGAGAAATAAAGAAGTGTGGGGGAGAAGCAACTGAGCTCATTCCCTTCGCTTCCTGGGCCCAAAGCAGTGCTTTGTTTCCTGGCCAAATCAAGGATTTGGGGCTGATTGCAAAAGATATCTGAATAGAAAGATAGATCCATCCATCTATCTAGATATCTAAAAAAGAATCGATTTCGATTTCATGAAACCTTTGATTCAAAGAACTCCGTAGGCCCCCCCCCCCCCCCCCCCCCCGCGCGCTCATGAAATGGCTCTACTGCAATGGATGGCAGAGGGTCCTTAGTACCCAAAGCACTGGAGTGATCCAGTAGCCGGGAAGGGGCCTAGAATTGCCTACTACTACACCACACTATAGTTGGCTCTACACATTTACAGAGCTTACCCCTGTCCAATGTCTGGCAGAATGTTGGGGGCTTCAATCGTCGACTCGTTATCCCCATCTCAGCCCAGGCTAACGGGGCCTGGCTTATTCAGGGGAGAGAGTGGAGCCTATCGAAGCACTCTTGAGAGTAAGATCCTTGGCTCCTCTTCATTCTCTACAGGGGTCTCTACCCACATGGAAGCGGGGCAGAGATGGATAAGATCAAACACGGGAATAAGAAGCATTTGAAATGCCTTTCTGATCATTTTGATAGAGGGGGGTGGATAAAGTGGGCAAAATAGACTCACATTTTTCAATCGAAAAGATGGGTTCCTTTTTTGTCTCGACAAAGAAAGAATCATCTTGAAAATGCTCCTAACCCCTTCGTAGGGCCGTGTATAGTAAGTGATCCGAACCTGCCCGGAGCGAGCCGCCCTTAGAGGCAAGTGTAGTTGGTGAGCCGTACGATGGGTAACTATCTCCTGCGGATCGGAGAGGACCGGCTGTTAGTTAGTACCCCCTTGGTTTCGGGGTGGGCCCTTTCACTCTATTTTATTATATACGCTTAGTGAAAAGAATGTTTTTTGATAGACCTAGGACATGGATTCTATATGAACCAATGGATCGTGACAAGTCGTTACTACTAGCAATGACTTCCTCTTTCATTACTTCATCCTTTCCATATCCCTCTCCCTCGTTCGATCTAACTCATCAAATGGCACTTAGTTCATATCTATAAGTTCGTTCGATCATTGACAAGGTTCAAAGAAAGGGTGGGCCATTCACCATGAAGGCTAAAAGTGAGATAGGCTTTACTAGACATTTTCACTTACAAAGGCGAAGACAATTCCGCGTTTTTCCAGCCGATTCTCCAAAATTTAAGACAATTATCCTCACTCAAACTTCAAAAAGTCCTTTTGTCTTGTTCTGATGTAAATTATGTCTGTCTCCTTTGTCCTTCCTAACGCTAGTCTAGTCTCCGACTAAAGGATTGATACAGGCGTGCTTCCTTACAGAGGGTTGTTTTAGACACCTACCCACCAGAAACTTTGCTTTGCCACCCAGGTATAACCAAAGCCTACCACAAAGGAATATTTACTACTGGGTCCATCACGTGTCTAGATACCGGTGCATCCCTTGCTGTTTCCCCATCGGCCGAAGTTGGATCAAAGTCCTCGGACGCGAATGCTCATTATAGAAAGAACTAGGCCTACTTAGGTAAACAGACACCCCATCACTACCGTAGTAGTTGAAATCTCTAACTTAGGTGTGTTTGCCCATTACTGCTACCCATCTATGTGATTCTGAGATCCAGCCATTGGAACTGAGAGATCCCCGTTGTTTGACCTACTCAAGTAGGCTTTCTATTGAATATCCACCTATGGTAATTGCTTGACTGGTAGAAGCACCAAGCTTTGGTACTATAGTCGTACTCGAGACCCTATTGAGTTGCTTAGTCTTCTCCTTTCTTTGGCCGGTGAAGGGACGGTGGACTTGTTGTTTCATTGCTCTCGCACTCTGATCTTGATATTGATTGCCAACTCGAATAGAGGAAGTAAGCTATTCTGTTTGGGCCATCGTTCTCTGTTCTATTGGATTTGACACTTTTTCTGATCTCCCTCTGCCTGTTTTTGAGCTCAATAAAAGAGAAAGTTTCATGCCAGTATGGGCAAAAAACCATCAATTTTCACATTCCCCTAATAAATGGGTGTTTTTGAAGTCCTTTTTCCGATTAGTTTCATGCCAGTATGGAGTCAAAGTATACAAAAATCACATTCTCCCCGTAGAAGCTATTTTTAGAGCTCTCCTTTTTTTGGAAACTTTCACTGCGCATAGTATGAAAACCAACAGAAATCCCACTGGCAAAGGTGTTGTGCCGGTTGCCGACTAGGCGATCGACCAGCTTCCGACCAGAAGCGTTGGTCTAGTGAGGTGATCCACGACCAGAATAGAGCTGTTACAAAGGAAGCCCACTCCCTTATGTTCTGATGGGAAATAGGACTAGGATCTGTAATAGTTGTATATGCTTTCCTTTGGTTTGCATGGGCACGTGATACATTCCTAGCATGATGTTGGAACAAGCAAGGACCCAGCGTGATCCAGAGGGCAAGCCCATCCCGGATAACTTTGTATCCTGACCCAAGCTGGAAGTTTGTCGAACTTGTAGTCTAGGACATTGGTAGGGATCCGCATGGGCACGCTGAATAATCCGATGGCCACCCACAACACGAAACATCGGCCCCGCTCGTAGCGCTTGCCAATCATCCCTATCTCTATCGGGCCCGTATTCCCCGCCTCACTGATACTTATTCATTTCTTTGAATCAATAAAGATGGGTATCCATGCCTCTTAGTTCCGGGGAGATACTGGTTATGCCAGTGTGGACAAGTTCAAATGGAGCAAACCCCCAAGAGCATGGAGCATAGGATTTGAATTAGCCCAATGCGAATGGCAGCGATCGAGCAACTAAACGAGCGAACTCTAAATAGAAATCTTTTGCGCTTTCCTAATATGTTCTAATAGGTGTTACAAGCTTCGATAATCTAGCGTGAACTAACCCGAACTATGGTTTCACTTCCCTAAACTATGTGGTATAATCACTTTAAGTGAAGCATGTCCTGATGATTCCCTGGATAGGAGAAGGCCAGCTGAGTCATTTGTTTGTATAATTACGAGTCAATTCACTCCTGCGGTTTTTGCCCGAGTCAAAAGACAAGCAAGTCCTTTGAGTACACAGCGAACGAACTACCAGAATGTGAGCCTAGGGTGAACAGTGCTTCGTTGAAGGACAAGCATGGAGAATGCTGCAAGAACCAGAAAGTTTGAGTGCAAGGGTGCGAAATGTATTTCCCCGATGAAGACTTCCTAAGAGCATAGTTAGGAAACCGACCATCGCAGATTTGGGGAGGAATATGTGAAGGGCGTGATGTTACGAAGCAAGGTTCAATTCTGAGGATTGGTACGGGGAGCGACACTAGGATCTGGACGTAAAACTGGATCCCGAGGCACTTCAAAATGATGCCGCTGTGCCCGTGGTCCAATGATCCACCTATGTTTGTGTCAGATCTTATCCATGCTGCAACCAGGCCAAGGAATATGGAGGTGGTCAAAGAACATATTTATGAGATGGACGCCGAAGCAGTAGTGAACATTCCCATCAGTCATGTTGCCCAGCCGGAAAGAATGGAAGAGGATTTTTTGTATCACATTCGTACTGACTTAACAGGATCCATCTCCCATAGTAATATTATGACAATCTCTCTTGCCCCTTCGTACTTACTTGAAACAGGAATTTTTTGGTGCTCAACTGCTTATTCTGCTTTTCCTGGTACTGGTATAGATAGATAGAAAGCGCATTTAATCGAGAAAAGGATCAACTGATCCACCTCTTTACTTTTTGGTTTTTATTCAGCTGTTTCAGCATAGGTTGCATTTTAAAACAAAAGAAAAGAGCAAGTTCCCACAGGTGAAGAGCTACTTCTGAGAAATCTTTTACCCCCTTTACACCCTTCGGGGCTACTAACAACGAGCTAATATGCAGGAACGGCATGGCTCCTACACCGCTTAACTCCAATAACAGAAGTTGGTCCCACATCCCTTGCATTTGATAATGAAACAATCAGAATTTGTTGAATTGAAATATGTTCAATCTCATTTCTTTTACGTGGTTTTGGCAACTATCAATTATCTCTTTCCTCGGCTTCCTACATGAATATAGCCGTAAACGGTATCTAGTAGGCAACCTGGGAACTACATTAGCTTTGGGGATCGGGTAGCGAGCGCTCTCCTCGGCAAAGCAGACAAGAAGCAATTCCACCATTGGGAACGGCACGCCCCTTCCCTAGGGCTAGAGGTATTTAAACACTGCATTAAACCTAATGCTAAAGCGAGTACTATGATGAAAATCACTTTTACGAGCGATACCTTTGTCTTTGGTGCTTGAGTTGTCCTCCAAGCGGTGTGGTCCTCGGTTTCGAAAATGACATATTGAACCGGTATCTTTAGCATATAAAAAATCCTTTGT
Organism: Thinopyrum elongatum; assembly: GCA_011799875.1. NCBI lineage: Eukaryota > Viridiplantae > Streptophyta > Magnoliopsida > Poales > Poaceae > Thinopyrum > Thinopyrum elongatum. The sequence goes on from CM022298.1 coordinate 326,287,117, forward strand.
TTGACGGCATCCCTCCTCTAAAGCTGCTTCCTTCCTTTCTGGTTCGTAGTGGTTATGAGCAGAAGTGCAATTCAAAGCGCACTCAATAGTTGTATTAGATAGTTTAGATATAGTGACCCACTAGTTCGATATGCACTGACCTTGGCCATTGCCTGCTAACTACGGTCATTATATGTCAATTCGGATCACACAGCGAAAGCAAAGATCAGGGGATTGCCAACTTGAATGAATGTAATCCGGTTACGGTGTAGGGGAGATTGATCATTGAGTTGATAACGCACTTCGTTTACTAACATTGAGAACTATGCCATGGAATGGAATATTCCCATTTCCGATTGTTGAAAACAAATGAGACTTTCAAAAGGCACATCAAATGTATGGGCACAACGATTTGCCCACTGATTCATTGATTCATTAGCTGCGCTGCTTTTGTGAGTTCCACTGGCGTGAAACTCCGAAGGGAGAGCCCAGAGGGAGCTTATTCATTCCTTTCATGGCTTGCCATGGTTATTTCCTTGCCCAGGTCATAGTCTGGTTATTTGTTTTGTGCCTCATCGGGCACCCAAGGGTTTATCTTATGAATGGTGCGATCCGGCATCCTTGAAGCTCGGAACTCCTCTCTGGAATTGTGACCATAAAATGCCATTTACCCTTAGCAATGAAGAAATATATTGAACAATCTGTTTCATTGCAATATCTCGCTCTAACAACTCCTATTCCCACGGCATTACCACAAGGATTTCATGTTTCCCCGATCCACCAGCTACGTTTGCACACTTACAAATAGTAAATGCTCCTGCGGTTGGAGTTGAGACTTTCTTATCCCTCTTGTTACGACGGGTCGAGAATATGATTCTTTTATTGATTGAAATCATTCACTTTTCCTTGAAATTGTCACAAAGTAATTGGAAGAAGAAGTGCTTGAGAAGCTCATGGATATATTCTATGGTGGCTTCTTCAATAGTTCGAGCCATAGCTTCATTTCATTATTTCTATAATTTTCTTCACTTTATCATTGCCCTCAAGTACAAGTAATTTCTGACAAACATTCTTTCCCATGGTTCAGGTGGGCACAGATATGGATGGCAGGACAGGAGTGAAGATCCCTCAGCTAAGGGCTAGACTGGACGTTTTACTGTCTGATGACGAGTGGCACACAAATCAACTTGAGAAGGATTCTGCTATGTCAAAAGTGTTTATATAAATGAATTGTTTAATTCCAAGATGCCAATAGCAATGATGGATAAAGCAACTCCCATGAGTAGGGCTTGAAAGCCGGGGACTCTCCTGGCAAAGAATCTGAACGATCTGAGTTCTTTTATGAGAAAGAAGAAGATGCAAGGCATGGATCCAAGCCTGAAGGCGACGTTGAGTGTTATTATTATCGTTACTCCAGAGAATGGGAGGCACCCTCTTCTTGTAAAATGCAGTCATGAAATCTGTAATCTAGATTATTCTGGTTGAAGGGGACGATGCAGCCTAGCAGTTACGAACTTTTTGTTCGATTCAAAGGATTTCCACTTGAGTAAAGCTATGGTGGGAAATAAACTACCAATTAGGCAATGCGCGTCTCTATTTCTTGAATTCTCTGGTCTAGGCAACCCGAAAGTATTGTTTAACAAAGACAAGTCTGAATTTGAAACGCAATCCGACTGAGAAAATAAACTTAAGTAACCACTGGTTGAAACTGAGCGAGGATGCCTCTCCTAATGGAAGTTACGGGCTCAAACAATACCTAATGATAGGCAACTTTGCTTCCCGAGCATCTCTTTCTTATTAAGAATGACATAAATGTTGATTTTCTACTCTCGGGAGTAGGTAAGGGGGACTATGCCCAATAAAATAGGGACTACGGTAGGCATGAAATGAAACTTCTTATCTTAGGTACGGAATTCCTCCACAATAAGACACCAACCTGCCCTTGACAAGTCAATAATCAATCACTAGATTTAGGATCACAAGCCGATGCGATGCTTCATGTCGAAATGGGTTAGTCTGCATCTGAGAGACCCCGCCTAGCTCTAAAATGGTTTCAACCTTTCCTCGACCTCATGGAATGAACTAACTCATATGCAGTGAGCATATTATCATAGACATCCCTCACGATAGCGAACTTGAAGAAGCTGTTTCGACATCTACTTTATCCCAAGTGCAATAATGCTCCAAGTACGGGTTTTCGAATTCATTCCTTGTTGACAGCGCATCATCTTCAGTTCACGATTGAGGCTCACATGGAGACTGATGAGATACAGGCTCTGGCTAAGGTTGACATCCGAGCTCTGGACAAGCGATAAGAGATACTTTCTGAAGGATCCAACTAAGAAAATGAAATGGGTTAGTGGGAACAAGCAGCTAAAGCGCAAAGGTAAGTATGAGCTCAAAAAGTTCAAACTTGAATGATAGCTAGTGGTGGATTGAGACTTTTGAGCTTCTCCATCGATCACTTTTGCGGAAGCTGAGTCCTTTCTTTTTAAGCAAGTTCAAATCCTGCAAAAAACGAGTATCAATCTGTCCCAAGTGCAGACAGGAGAAGCCAGGTCGGATTACGACATTGAATTGAATTGAGTGGCCCCTTCCCTTCGCATCACAGCGTCAACCCTGATCACCTCACTTTACGTCAATATTGGTGAGCATGCCACAAGATGTACGATTTGATTGGTTACTCAAGTGTCTAAGTGTAAGTTTCAAGTATTCTTCTTATGATAGACTGAAGGCTTATCAGCGCGCGAAGGTTCTCTGGATTGGTTGTGGTGAGCACTGGGCGAAGGATTGTCAGTGTAGAGCTACTGTTCAACTCCATGTTGTTCAGGAAATGGTGGAATTATCATGGAGTACTGCTGCAGGCTATTCTATGTTATAGGACCATGATGACTCTGCTTCGGATCTAAGGGTCCTCTCCACTGAAGCTAATCAGAAATCTCCTGCACTCCGTTCCATTCAGGTAGCTTGCTCAGTAGTCCCTAATTTTGATGTTACCCTCTTTTCTTGGTCTACTCGGGAAGCACTCATTCCTTTTTGAATGCATCGTTGGCATCTCATATTGAAGCTAAAATTGTCATCTCTTGAAACTGCATGCAGGCGGCATCAATTTATCACCTAATGGTATCTTTGTTCTACCGGCACATACATTTCGATTTCCTTGGTCAACGGAAGTCACCTTTTATTTTTCCTTGTTTTCGTCATGCGTCGATTCAACATTCGTTGGACTTTGTAGCTTCAAGGACGTAGTCATCCTCTCAAGATTCTAGTCATGATATTGCTTAAAAAGAAGCCCGACTTACCTATATTATCAAAGGACCCAGTCGAGCCCTAACTAGAAAAGTGCATGGGTGACTAAATTTAGGACAAAGTAGGCGCCGAAGATCCACATGCAATGAAACATCCCTCACGAGTTCCAAACCTGACCTTCTTTAAGCTGCTTCAACTACGGGAACCACAAGGAAAATGGAACACGAGCGGGAATGTGGGAGTGGGTCCTTCCATATAGTTGGCTTGATGGCCCTTTGTGGACAGAGTCTGTTCTCATTAGAGAATTGACCTTAGAACTTTGTGATCAAGACCCGCGGTTAGTCCAATAGAAACTTTATCTCCGGAAAGGAGGTCCACTTATTTACTTATCTGAAAAAGCAAAAGGTAGGTAGGCTATTTGAGAGAAGAGTACGTGCATTTTCACATAGCCGGATATGAAAAGAGACCCTAATGAGTAGCTTTTTTTTATTCGTAAACCCTTCTTTCTGTGCTTATGAAATCAGCCAGTGGCAAGTCTTGGCGATTGAATTCATCCCGTTTTACTTTGTTGAGTGCGATCTGGTATTGACTTGCCCTTATTTTCCATCGATCGGGTAGTTAGTTAGGTCCCGCGGACAAGAAGTCCTATATACTGAAATAAGAGGGACTCCTTCCAGGCATCGCCGTTAAGGTGCTCTTTTGATAGATTTCTATACCTTCCCCTCCCTTTCCTCTGTATCCGGGCCTACGCGAACATCTGCTTGCTTATCAAAGAAGTCTGCTCACATGATTGGAATATGGCTCCCATATGCATGCTATTCTGGGATTGAGGAATGCCTTTCTATGGTGGACCCTAAGGTCGGACTCTTGCTGCTTGATTCAAAATCGGATTCAATAGCAGCAGCATATTGATGATGGTGCCTGAACTACCTATTCTATTACCTTATGGGGAGCCCCAAAGACACATCAAGCCCTATGCTATGGGTCAAGGTACTCTCGAGACTGTCTGGATTGAAGACTATCAAGCACCATAGGTGGTACCAGCATTCCCTGTCGATAGGGCAGCACATTCCAATCTTTGGGTAGCTGCCCGCCCTACTTCCTTCCTATCTCGATCGATAAGATGGCGGAGCCCATGAGGACTGCGATTGAATAGTGCCATTCCATCGTGTGAAGGCCGCAGTTCCGGTAAAACAAGTCGTTGTAAGACTTAGATTGTCGCATCGCATCTCTCGCGTCAATGAGTCTTTTAGAAAATGACGAAATAGCTCAGTTGGGAGACTCGCTCTTATACGAAAAAAAGGCATTCGTGCAAGAAGCACAAGCCATTTTCTCGCTTTGTTCTTTTCACTTGAAAGTAGATGGGCCAGGTGGTCCATGTTCTTATGATATCTCTCTTTCTTCTTTCGATTGTGTGGGTGTGAAGTCTACCATCAAGCTAGTTTCTAGTCAGTCTAGCTCTTTCTTTCTCACGGCGTGGACTCGAACCACAATTTCTCCTTTTAGTGGATTGTGATTTGGTCTGTCGTCCGCCTCATTATAGTCCTCCTAGAATCCAAGGCATTTCATCGGAATACATCATGTCTTTTCACCTTTTTAGTCCTATGCATAGTAAGTACTATAGCCCCAATCATAGCAACTAATAAAATCAGACTAGAAACCAAAAACCAGACGGAATAGTAGGTATAAAGTAAATTGCCCAATGTTTCCAAATTAGTCCAACTTCGTACCTTTCCGGCATAAACCGTATATCTCAAATAGGTCATATTTCCGTGCTTGGTAGTAATGGAATGGTTTCATTATCTAAAATGAAGAACATTTCCCACCAAAAGATCAATCCAATAATACCACTCACTGGTAAATAGCGCAATACTTCTTCGTGAATCTCCGCTATTTGAAGATTGAACATCATAACCATGAATAGGAATGAAACGGCAATAGCTCCTATATGAACTACTGGGGAGATCATAGCGGAGAAGTCAAGACCTAACAAAATAAGTAAACCAGAAGTGTCGCAAAAGACTAGGATGGGAAACAAAACAGAATGTACCGGATTTTTAGCACGTACAACCATCAAACCAAAGACCAAAGCAGGGCTCGACAAAACAGAATGTATCATGGTACGTTGTCCTCCCTTGAAATGGAACTTGAATGGCGGAGCAAGTAGACGCATTCAAGTCGATCTATTACAACCAGCGCATTTGTTCGTATTTCATTTTCTTCTTCCAAGCCGACGCTCTTCTTATAAAAGAAAGCACTCACTGAATAACTTACTGAATCTCGTCTTTCTCTTGGAGCCAAGAATTTTTTATGTGTCCGGGTCGATAAGAGGTTCGGCTTGCTTCTCCCCACCCTCGCCTATGAAATGGATAACGCTTCCTGCCATAGCAGTAGGATTTAAGGGCTTCTGTTGAAGCGGAATAGGAGGAAGCCATGCATTCTTTCAAGAATCTCCAACCCCCCTCCCCTTTACCTTCTCTTTCCACTACTGCAAGATGTTGCTAATGCAACACTACGATCAAAGACCCTTTGATGAAACTGTGTGCGATGCATTAATCGCAAACGGTGATGTAAAAAATCATCAAAAAGATGCAAAACGTTTGTGATGGCGGATACATCAAACACGGTTCAGATTTTAGTTGCATGTGGGATGCGGGGCATACGGTTGATCCATACGAACTGTTTGCGATGAGACAGAACAACAGAAACGGGCAGCCATATCAAGGTGTGTGCGATATATGGCATACAGTTCGCTCCGATGAACTATTTGCTATTAGGGAATGCAATAGAAACGGTTAGTCAGATCAAGGTATGTGTGATATACGACATACGGTTCACTCGGACGAACTGTTTTCGATTAGGGAACACAACTGAAATGGTTCAACTTAACAAGATGTGTGTGATATGCGGCATACAGTTCACATAGATGAACTGTTTGCGATGAGCCAAAAGAACACAAACGATTCGTGTAAACAAGATGTGTGTGATACGAGGCAAACAGCCCACTCGGATGAACTGTTTGCGATGAGAAAATATAACACGGACGGTTACTACAGTTAATTCGTGTGCGATTCTGTGTGTACAAAAAACTTTGAAAAATGCAAACTAGTTGCTTGCGGTGGCTAGGAGTATCGCACACGATGTGTCTGCGAGTGCTCGTGTGCAATGAGTAGTAAGTCACACATACATTTCCTTATGTTAACACGTGTGTGATAGATAACACGTGACACCGCATACGGTAGTCGGGTTGTGTGCTCCACTTAGTCTTCCCGCGCTCCAGGGAAGGCTTCAGCGCTCTAGCAAATGCTTCCCGCGCTCCACATGGGTGAATTGTAAAATCCCCGCCTCTTCCCTCATCGGTTTCCCGCCACTAGCTAATGGCTTACTGCATATGACCCAGACGGCAACGCACCGTCACGACACTGTGCGCAGATCTAGTCCTCACCCATCTACCATTAGTTATTCCAAGCATCTCAGGCAACGACCAAAGCTTCGACGTCGACCCCTACCTGTGTTACATCTTTGGCGAGGAGAACGAGCCGGAGCAGGTCGAGGAGCAAGAGCTTCATCGACCGGTGCAGGCACCATGGCCCATCGGCAGCGATATCACCGTGACAGTCCTTGGGCGCACAATCGACATAATGCAGAGGAAGTGTGATGAGCAATTTGCCATCCACCGTGCACAAGATCCAGAGCTGCTAGGCGGCATGATCGATGACCCACCCAAAGAGCCGCCGTCACCGGTGCTCATCGAGAGCCTGATGCCCTGCCAGGAATGGGCACAAGACCTCTACAATTCAGTTATGAGATAGCCAGTCTGCGGCTTCATCATTGCTGGCGGCGGCTGTGTCAACCTCGATCCCGATGATGTGGTGGCCAGGCTCGAGTGCACCCTTGGCGGAGTTGACGTCACCTACGAAGTAGAACATCACCAATGTGATATCTTGAGGATGCAGGTGATGGATGGAATTTGCTACCAGGGCAGAGACATGGAAATGGAGTGGTTCCGCGGGCATGTCATGCATGCGATTGCATGTTGTCAAGCTCTACTGGAAGAGGCCCAGCAGCCCCAAGAGCCTCCTAGCACCAGCAGCTCCGTAGGCGGAGGCAGGTCGGGACACTTGGAATGAACGGCCGCAAGGGTGCTATGCTGATCATGGAGGGCGAGAAGAACGTCGTCGGAAGGCCGCCAGCTCAGCCTTTTAGCCTATATTTTATTATAATTGTATGCAAATGTCACATGTCGACATTTTAATTCACTAAGCATATGTAGGTCGTGAGTGTTTTGGGCGTTGCCGCATGTGGCATTTTAAATTATCCTGAATATGTAAGAAAATTATTAATTATTGCCATTGTAAATTTGCCTCAACGGCGAGCAGAGCGCGCACAGGGATGCCAGAGCGGAGCATGCCGCAGCTGCCTCAATGGCGAGCAAAACGCACGGACGGACGCGAGCAGAGCGCGCCGCGGCCGCCTTAACGACGAGCAGCCATATGAAGGTGTGTTTTGGGCTTCGAGCCCAGAACCATCAATAAATTTTGACCTTGTTTCTCGTCACATTCCAGATTACAATGCAATAAGTAATTGCAAATCTGTTCACACCGATCAAACCTAAATTTGTTCACACTTAGCAACGGGCTATAAAAAATACCCACTCGAAAATTACTTCACAGTTCCTCTCCTCATCACCCACAAAATAGGTCTTTCATGTCAAGTCGTTCTGCCATGACTGGTAGGAGGAGTTTCGGGTCGACATATAACCAGGGAGCAAAGAACATGGCCGTAGAAGCACTAGAGATGTCCCGCCACTACGTGGCAGCCGCAGCAGAGATCTCCTAGCACGCCGCAAAGCCCTCGAATGAGTTCTCACCGGCACGCGAGGGCTCTCACAAGTGCACTCGCCGCATCAGCGATCGTGATGAGCTGGCGGTGCTGAAGTCCTTGGCCAGCGATGACGACATTCTCGCTGGCCTAATTAAGCAGCAGCAGCTAGTCGATGGCTTGATGAAGCTGCTCGATATTAGCAATGCCTCGGTTGAGAAGGCAACCGGCCTCGTCGAGCAACTCATGGGTGACAATGCGAAGCTCCTCAAGGCGCTCGCCGAGGCGGAGGAGGAGGCCGCTGGCTGGAAGAAGCTGCATGAGCAGACCAGTGCCTCGGGGATGATGCTGAAAGCGGCCATCGAGGAACTGATGGGTGACTTGAGGAAGCTCCGGATCGAGCACGAGCAGGAGGCGGAGGAATCCATGGCTACTGTCAAGCAAAGTCGTGAGGAATTGAAGAAGGAGCTGGAGGATCTCGTTGCCCGATGATCCATCGAGGAGTAGAGACAGTAGCAACCTAGATTGTTGTCTATGATTTCCTTCTTCTCTTGCCCCCGTGTCTTCCGAGCTTTGCCGCGTGTGGCATTTTAAATTATCTGGAATATTTAAGATAATTATTATTCGTGCCATTGTAAATTTGTCATCATATTATCCGTTGCTATTTTATTTGTCATCGTATTATCCGCTGCCCTATGTGGCATTTTAAATTATCCAAAATACGAGTTGAAAACATGAACAAAGCAAATGCTAACATTGAGCGGGGCCATGGGATCACAAGCAAACACCCTCCGTCCAAGTGCTTTAATTAACCGCGTGTTAGACAGCGGCTCAGCCACCATTAATGGAGAAGTTGTGAGCAAGGCGAGCGGCTGGTGGATGGAGGTCAAAGAGCTCGCTTCCCAGTGAGCATGTGTGGCCTTGGCTGCTCGCACGTGTCCCGTCGAGCCTGCGAGGTGGACAGGTCGCACGCGTCCCGTCGAGCCTGTGCGGCGGACTGGTCGCACGCGTCCCGTCGAGCCTACACGGCGGACTTCTCACGCTCGTCCCGTCTAATCAAACAGTTGCACGCATGCCACTGAGTATGGTTAAATTTTAGCACAAAATACAAAGATGACCAATGAACGAGGACCGATGATGAGGACATCAATACCATTGTTACACCCACAGCCCCTGCTTCTATACATACTGGACCAATTACTAGAGCTCGCGCACGCCAATTAAAATATCAGGTACTTTCGTTTCTTGGTAATGATTCTAAAGTTCATGAGAATATGATGCTGCCTAAATTGGATACATTTGTTTTGCTTACAAATGAAGGGCCTAGCTTGGACAAGAAAGAGGAACCTTGGAGCAAGTTCAAGCATGGAGATGATGGCATGCACAAGGGGAACAAGAACGGAGTTACAAGTGATGATTTCAGGACTTTGAAGCCACCATAATGAGTGCAGGAAGCCTTGGACGAAATATACAAGATGCCACTTCATAAATTTCGTCCAGAGGCTATTATAGGTGCTGCGTCACCTTATTATTGGGCCAGGCCCATGTAATTTTAAAATACTTGAGTATAGGCTGTTTTTAGAGTCCGCATGTGTGGGGAAACAAGAGATAGGGTTGGTTTCGGACCCCTCCTTCAAGGGCCACGAAATCCCCTCCTCTTCCTCCATATATACAGCCCTTAGGGCACCGTTTAGACTTTGGGTTTTGTTTAGATTAAAAGTTCGCCATAGCTGCAACTTCGCGTACTTCATTTGTGTTCAACGACCAGACCAAGACGTCACAGAACCCCACCTTGATCAATAAAGCTTTCATCTTATATTCGCAATATCCAGATTGCAAATCTTAGTTTCTTGCTTGTTCTTCGTTTGCTTGCAGGAGATAGACCCTCGTGGTCAGGTTGATTGTGCTCCGGCGTGGTTAATAACCTCTCGGAGTTGGTTTAGCGATTGCTAAGGCGCGACGTCCTCGCACGTTTGTAGTCGGATCGTCAAAGTCTACTCCACCAAAAACGATAGCTATCATCTCATCGAAAGATCAGGACACCCTCGCCTCTATCAAGTGGTATCAGATTTCCAGGTTGCTCGGTGAGATTTTACAGTTTTTCGTAGTTTAGATCGAGTCTGTTCTTCATACCTACAGTCCACGAAAAAACCAAAAAAAAAAATTAGGGTTAGTTCATCATATCCGAACCAATCTGAGCCTTTGCATAATCTTTTTAGGGTTTTTGCTTTGTTGAATTTGCGGTTGCATCGTCGTGTCTAGTTGCTGGTCTTAGCGTCTAGTCCTTTAGAGTTTCGAGTTCTGTCACAGTTTGTCACGCCGCCGCCACACCATATACCACCACCGCTGCCATATACCACCACCGCTGCCATATCCTACCACCGCTGCCATATACCATCACCGCTGCCATATTCTACCACCATATATCCACCACCAATCCGAGTTCTTTTCATATTAGATTTGTTTTCGAGACCCATCTATTTTCCGATTCGTGTTTCCTTGCCTGAGTAGGACTCGGAAAAAAAAAAGTATGAAGACCCCCGAGCAGTTTTTAGGCCAAAATTTCGGCAGTCAAAAATATTTTTTCCCTATCCTATTTTTAGGTCCCAGGGAGCGTTTTGAGACACTCGCCATCATAGTGATTTTTTGTCGCACTTTTTCGTCGTCGCTGCCCTGATTTCCGAAAAAAAATTGTCAAAAAAAAAATTTCGTGCCAATCCTGATAGTTTGACTTGCGAAGAGTTGTGAGACACTCGCCATTATAGTGATTTTTTGCAAAAAAAAAAAAGGAGCGCAAAAAAAACGAAATTTCTTTTTTAGAGTGTGCTCTTCCCTTGTTTATGTGCCGCGCCGTGATTTTGTTAGTGTTCTAGGCTCGCGTCTCTAGTACGGTCTAGCCTAGGACCAGCACAGTACCGTCGTTGAGCGTTTATTCAACTATGCATCTCTGAATTGATTATTGCTGACATTTTTGCTACCATATCATAAGCCTTCCCAGCTCCACATACATCTACGTCGTGCGTTTGACACCATCTGGCAATCGCTCTGTCCAATCTTTGAGAGTTTTGACTACAACGGTGGCTGATCACCACCTGCTGCTCGGTAAGAACTGGTAAGCATTTGAGATTCGCTTGACGGATTTGTGATACACCACCACCACCACTTCCTAGTAGTCTGTAGGATCATATTCTTGTGTGTTTCTATTGCTGCTAACCATGGCAGGATCACAAGCCGATGAGACTGATTGGGAGAACATGACGAACAAACAGCTACATGATAAATTTCAGCAAATGATGAGTGGACAGGTGCAAGATGTGCTAAACAGATTTGAAGAGGCCATGGAGAAGATAGATGGAATTGAGAAGACGTTCGAAACAAAGCTCGATAACAAGTTTAATGAATTGCTCGCGCGTCTTCCACAACCACCGCCGGCTGCACCTGTCGCACCCCTACAACAACAACAACGTCGCCTTCCAAATCAAGTGGGACGAGCACAGCGCGTTCCCCTTGAGCCAGGTCAAACTTCTGGTGCCGCTGCACCTACTGTTGATGCTTCTATGGCTCCTGCTGTCGCTGAAGAGGATGATTATGCGGGCGATTACGAGGATGAGGTTGATCAAAATCAGAACTACGTACCAGCACCAGGTCGTCCACATGCCAATAATCGCAATGGTAGGGCTGCATTACCAGCTCAGGTACGAGATCATGACCATCTTCCTAAACTGAAATTGAATATTCCACCATTTGAGGGTAGATATGTTCCTGATATATATCTTACTTGGGAGTTAGAAACTGAACAACGTTTTACATGTTTACAATATCCCGAGGAGAGACGTGTTGCTGCTGCTGTTTGTGCTTTTACTAGTTTTGCATGTGTATGGTGGTCTGAACATTGTAGATTATATCCTATTCCAACTACTTGGGCTGCTTTGAAAACTGCTATGCGTACTCGTTGGGTTCCACCATATTATCAACGTGAATTACTTCAAAAATTGCAGCGCTTAAGACAAGGAAAAAATTCTGTAGAAGAATATTATCAGGAATTACAAACTGGCATGATTAGATGTGGTATTGTTGAGCACAATGAAGCTATGCTTGCACGTTTCATGGGTGGATTAAATAGAGAGATTCAGACTATTCTAGAGTATATCACTCGTTTATTCCATCTTGCTTGTAAAGCTGAACGTGAAGTGCAGGATCGACAGGCATTGGCGCGAACTAATTTTTCTGCAGGTCGATCTTCATCATCGACACCGCGTGCCTCCTCTACCCCCACACGTCCTACTGCAGCACCACTGACTTCAGCCGCCAATTCCAACCGAGATACAAGAAAACAGGCACCACCACCACCATCTGCCAAGAGTACATCTTCTGGGCCTGCCCAGAGCTCTTCTTCATCTATGGCATCAACAGGGCACACACATGATATTATTTGTCGTCGTTGTAAGGGAAGAGGTCATTATGCGAGAGAATGCCAATCTCCGCGTGTTATGATTGCTACTGAGGATGGTGGGTATGAGTCCGCTAGTGACTATGATGAGGAGACTTTGGCTCTTATTACAAGTGAAGAACACGGTGGAGATGATTCTGATCATGAGACACAATACATGGCTCCTGAAGACGCTGACAGGTATGAATGTTTAGTTGCTCAACGTGTTTTGAGTGTGCAGGTCACACAAGCTGAGCAAAATCTGATGAGGACATCAATACCATTGTTACACCCACAGCCCCTGCTGCTATACATACTGGACCAATTACTAGAGCTCGCGCACGCCAATTAAATTATCAGGTACTTTCGTTTCTTGGTAATGATTCTAATGTTCATGAGAATATGATGCTGCCTAAATTGGATACATTTGTTTTGCTTACAAATGAAGGGCCTAGCTTGGACAAGAAAGAGGAACCTTGGAGCAAGTTCAAGCATGGAGATGATGGCATGCGCAAGGGGAACAAGAACGGAGTTACAAGTGATGATTTCAGGACTTTGAAGCCACCATAAGGAGTGCAGGAAGCCTTGGACGAAATATACAAGATGCCACTTCATAAATTTCGTCCAGAGGCTATTATGGGTGCTGCGTCACCTTATTATTGGGCCAGGCCCATGTAATTTCGAAATACTTGAGTATAGGCTATTTTTAGAGTCCGTATGTGTGGGGAAACAAGAGATAGGGTTGGTTTCGGACCCCTCCTTCAAGGGCCACGAAATCCCCCCCTCTTCCTCCATATATACAGCCCTTAGGGCACCGTTTAGACTTTGGGTTTTGTTTAGATTAAAAGTTTACCATAGCTGCAACTTCGCGTACTTCGTTTGTGTTCAACAACCAGACCAAGACGTCACAGAACCCCACCTCGATCAATAAAGCTTTCATCTTATATTCGCAATATCCAGATTGCAAATCTTAGTTTCTTGCTTGTTCTTCGTTTGCTTGCAGGAGATCGACCCTCGGGGTCAGGTTGATTGTGCTCCGGCGTGGTCAATAACCTCTCGGAGTTGGTTTAGCGATTGCTAAGGCGCGACGTCCTCGCACGTTCGTAGTCGGATCGTCAAAGTCTACTCCACCAAAAACGATAGATATCATCTCATCGAAAGATCGGGACACCCTCGCCTCTATCAAGTGGTATCAGATTCCCAGGTTGCTCGGTGAGATTTACAGTTTTTCATAGTTTAGATCGAGTCTGTTCTTCATACCTACAGTCCAGGAAAAAGCCAAAAAAAAAATTTTAGGGTTAGTTCATCATATCCGAACCAATCTGAGCCTTTGCATAATCTTTTTAGGGTTTTTGCTTTGTTGAATTTGTGGTTGCATCGTCGTGTCAAGTTGCTGGTCTTAGCGTCTAGTTCTTTAGAGTTTCGAGTTCTGTTCACAAGTTGTCACGCCGCCGCCGCACCATCATCATCGCCCCTACCATATACCACCACAGCTTATCTGCTATTTCTCTGAGTCCATATACCACCACCGATCCGAGTCCATATACCACCACCGATCCGAGTCCATATACCACCACCAATCCGAGCCCACATATACTACCGTCATATACCATCACTAGTCCGAGTTCCACCAGATTCATCTCTGCCACCAGTCCTAGTCCGAGTCCAGTATTTATTCCTTTATTTTAGAGTTCCAGATCACGCGATACTACGAGTCGTGAACAAGTCGGATTCCCCAATTTTCGTGCTACCCACAGAAGAAAAATAGTTCCAGTTTAAAAAAAAAACTAAGTCTGGAAAATTCTGGCTAGGCAGTTTTTAGACCATTTGTAGACTTTTTCGAAAAAAAAATTGTTGCGGAGCAAAAAAAAAAGAGAAAAAAAAAAGAAAAAAAAATTCAGAGTGTGCTCCTCCCTTGTTTACGTGCAGCGCCGTGATTTTTGTTAGTGTTCTAGGCTCGCGTCTCTAGCACGGTCTAGCCTAGGACCAGCACAGTACCGTCGTTGAGAGTTTATTCAACATTGCATCTCTGAATTGATTATTGCTGACCCTTTTTGCTACCATATCATAAGCCTTCCCAGCTCCACATACATCTACATCATGCGTTTGACACCACCTGGCAATCGCTTTGTCCAAGCTCTGAGAGTTTTGACTACAAAGGTTGCCGATCACCACCTGCTGCTGGGTAAGAACTGGTAAAAATTTGAGATTTGCTTGACGGATTTGTGACACCACACCACACCACCACCACTTTCTAGTAGTCTGTAGGATCATATTCTTGTGTGTTTCTATTACTGCTAACCATGGCAGGATCACAAGCCGACGAGATTGACTGGGAGAACATGACGAACAAGGAGTTGCATGATAAATTTCAGCAAATGATGAGTGGCCAGGTGGGAGATGTGCTAAACAGATTTGAAGAGGCCATGGAGAAGATAGATGGCATGGAGAAGTCATTCGAGACAAAGCTGGATAACAAGTTTAATGAATTGCTCACGCGTCTTCCCCAACCACCACCGGCTGCACCTGTCGCACCTCTGCAACGACAACAACAACGCCCCCTTCCAAATCAGTTCGGACGAGCGAAGCGTGTTCCTCTTGAGGATGGCCAAACTTCTGGTGCTGCTGTACCTACTATTGATGCTTCTTTGGCTTCTGCTCCTGCTGCTGCTGGTGCCGAGGAGGAGGATGATTACGCGGGCGATTATGAGGATGAGGTTGATCAAAATCATAACTACGTGCAACCACCAGCACCAGGTCGTCCACATGCAAATAATCGCAATGGTAGGTCTGCACCACCACTTCAGGTACGAGATCATGACCATCTTCCTAAATTAAAATTGAATATTCCACCATTCGAGGGTAGATATGTTCCTGATATATATCTGATGAGGACATCAATACCATTGTTACACCCACAGCCCCTGCTTCTATACATACTGGACCAATTACTAGAGCTCGCGCACGCCAATTAAATTATCAGGTACTTTCGTTTCTTGGTAATGATTCTAAAGTTCATGAGAATATGATGCTGCCTAAATTGGATACATTTGTTTTGCTTACAAATGAAGGCCCTAGCTTGGACAAGAAAGAGGAACCTTGGAGCAAGTTCAAGCATGGAGATGATGGCATGCACAAGGGGAACAAGAACGGAGTTACAAGTGATGATTTCAGGACATTGAAGCCACCATAATGAGTGCAGGAAGCCTTGGACGAAATATACAAGATGTCACTTCATAAATTTCGTCCAGAGGCTATTATAGGTGCTGCGTCACCTTATTATTGGGCCAGGCCCATGTAATTTCGAAATACTTGAGTATAGGCTGTTTTTAGAGTCCGTATGTGTGGGGAAACAAGAGATAGGGTTGGTTTCGGACCCCTCCTTCAAGGGCCACGAAATCCCCTCCTCTTCCTCCATATATGCAGCCCTTAGGGCACCGTTTAGACTTTGGGTTTTGTTTAGATTAAAAGTTCGCCATAGCTGCAACTTCGCGTACTTCGTTTGTGTTCAACGACCAGACCAAGACGTCACAGAACCCCACCTTGATCAATAAAGCTTTCATCTTATATTCGCAATATCCAGATTGCAAATCTTAGTTTCTTGCTTGTTCTTCGTTTGCTTGCAGGAGATAGACCCTCGTGGTCAGGTTGATTGTGCTCCGGCGTGGTCAATAACCTCTCGGAGTTGGTTTAGCGATTGCTAAGGCGCGACGTCCTCGCACGTTCGTAGTCGGATCGTCAAAGTCTACTCCACCAAAAACGATAGCTATCATCTCATCGAAAGATCGGGACACCCTCGCCTCTATCAAGTGGTATCAGATTCCCAGGTTGCTCGGTGAGATTTACAGTTTTTCGTAGTTAGATCGAGTCTGTTCTTCATACCTACAGTCCAGGAAAAAGCCAAAAAAAATAAAAAATTTAGGGTTAGTTCATCATATCCGAACCAATCTGAGCCTTTGCATAATCTTTTTAGGGTTTTTGCTTTGTTGAATTTGCGGTTGCATCGTCGTGTCAAGTTGCTGGTCTTAGCGTCTAGTTCTTTAGAGTTTCGAGTTCTGTTCACAAGTTGTCACGCCGCCGCCGCACCATCATCATCGCCCCTACCATATACCACCACAGCTTATCTGCTATTTCTCTGAGTCCATATACCACCACCGATCCGAGTCCATATACCACCACCGATCCGAGTCCATATACCACCACCAATCCGAGCCCACATATACTACCGTCATATACCATCACCAGTCCGAGTTCCACCAGATTCGTCTCTGCCACCAGTCCTAGTCCGAGTCCAGTATTTATTCCTTTATTTTAGAGTTCCAGATCACGCGATACTACGAGTCGTGAACAAGTCGGATTCCCCAATTTTCGTGCTACCCGCAGAAGAAAAATAGTTCCAGTTTCAAAAAAAAAACTAAGTCTGGAAAATTCTGGCTAGGCAGTTTTTAGACCATTTGTAGACTTTTTCGAAAAAAAATTGTTGCGGAGCAAAAAAAAAAAAAAAGAGGAAAAAAAAAGTGCAAAAAAAAAAAAAATCAGAGTGTGCTCCTCCCTTGTTTACGTGCAGCGCCGTGATTTTTGTTAGTGTTCTAGGCTCGCGTCTCTAGCACGGTCTAGCCTAGGACCAGCACAGTACCGTCGTTGAGAGTTTATTCAACATTGCATCTCTGAATTGATTATTGCTGACCCTTTTTGCTACCATATCATAAGCCTTCCCAGCTCCACATACATCTACATCGTGCGTTTGACACCACCTGGCAATCGCTCTGTCCAAGCTCTGAGAGTTTTGACTACAAAGGTTGCCGATCACCACCTGCTGCTGGGTAAGAACTGGTAAGAATTTGAGATTTGCTTGACGGATTTGTGACACCACACCACACCACCACCACTTTCTAGTAGTCTGTAGGATCATATTCTTGTGTGTTTCTGTTGCTGCTAACCATGGCAGGATCACAAGCCGACGAGATTGACTGGGAGAACATGACGAACAAGGAGTTGCATGATAAATTTCAGCAAATGATGAGTGGCCAGGTGGGAGATGTGCTAAACAGATTTGAAGAGGCCATGGAGAAGATAGATGGCATGGAGAAGTCGTTCGAGACAAAGCTGGATAACAAGTTTAATGAATTGCTCACGCGTCTTCCCCAACCACCACCGGCTGCACCTGTCGCACCTCTGCAACGACAACAACAACTGATAGAGGCGAGGGTGTCCCGATCTTTCGATGAGATGATATCTATCGTTTTTGGTGGAGTAGACTTTGACGATCCGACTACGAACGTGCGAGGACGTCGCGCCTTAGCAATCGCTAAACCAACTCCGAGAGGTTATTGACCACGCCGGAGCACAATCAACCTGACCCCGAGGGTCTATCTCCTGCAAGCAAACGAAGAACAAGCAAGAAACTAAGATTTGCAATCTGGATATTGCGAATATAAGATGAAAGCTTTATTGATCGGGGTGGGGTTCTGTGACGTCTTGGTCTGGTTGTTGAACACAAACGAAGTACGCGAAGTTGCAGGTATGGCGAACTTTTAATCTAAACAAAACCCAAAGTCTAAACGGTGCCCTAAGGGCTGTATATATGGAGGAAGAGGGGGGGATTTCGTGGCCCTTGAAGGAGGGGTCCAAAACCAACCCTATCTCTTGTTTCCCCACACATACGGACTCTAAAAATAGCCTATACTCAAGTATTTCGAAATTACATGGGCCTGGCCCAATAATAAGGTGACGCAGCACCTATAATAGCCTCTGGACGAAATTTATGAAGTGGCATCTTGTATATTTCGTCCAAGGCTTCCTGCACTCCTTATGGTGGCTTCAAAGTCCTGAAATCATCACTTGTAACTCCGTTCTTGTTCCCCTTGCGCATGCCATCATCTCCATGCTTGAACTTGCTCCAAGGTTCCTCTTTCTTGTCCAAGCTAGGCCCTTCATTTGTAAGCAAAACAAATGTATCCAATTTAGGCAGCATCATATTCTCATGAACATTAGAATCATTACCAAGAAACGAAAGTACCTGATAATTTAATTGGCGTGCGCGAGCTCTAGTAATTGGTCCAGTATGTATAGCAGCAGGGGCTGTGGGTGTAACAATGGTATTGATGTCCTCATCAGTTGGTTTTGGACCCCTCCTTCAAGGGCCACGAAATCCCCCCCCCCCCCTCTTCCTCCATATATACAGCCCTTAGGGCACCGTTTAGACTTTGGGGTTTTGTTTAGATTAAAAGTTCGCCATAGCTGCAACTTCGCGTACTTCGTTTGTGTTCAACGACCAGACCAAGACGTCACAGAACCCCACCTTGATCAATAAAGCTTTCATCTTATATTCGCAATATCCAGATTGCAAATCTTAGTTTCTTGCTTGTTCTTCGTTTGCTTGCAGGAGATAGACCCTCGTGGTCAGGTTGATTGTGCTCCGGCGTGGTCAATAACCTGTCGGAGTTGGTTTAGCGATTGCTAAGGCGCGACGTCCTCGCACGTTCGTAGTCGGATCGTCAAAGTCTACTCCACCAAAAACGATAGCTATCATCTCATCGAAAGATCGGGACACCCTCGCCTCTATCAAGTGGTATCAGATTCCCAGGTTGCTCGGTGAGATTTACAGTTTTTCGTAGTTTAGATCGAGTCTGTTCTTCATACCTACAGTCCAGGAAAAAGCCAAAAAAATAATTTAGGGTTAGTTCATCATATCCGAACCAATCTGAGCCTTTGCATAATCTTTTTAGGGTTTTTGCTTTGTTGAATTTGCGGTTGCATCGTCGTGTCAAGTTGCTGGTCTTAGCGTCTAGTTCTTTTGAGTTTCGAGTTCTGTTCACAAGTTGTCACGCCGCCGCCGCACCATCATCATCGCCCCTACCATATACCACCACAGCTTATCTGCTATTTCTCTCAGTCCATATACCACCACCGATCCGAGTCCATATACCACCACCGATCCGAGTCCATATACCACCACCAATCCGAGCCCACATATACTACCGTCATATACCATCACCAGTCCGAGTTCCACCAGATTCATCTCTGCCACCAGTCCTAGTCCGAGTCCAGTATTTATTCCTTTATTTTAGAGTTCCAGATCACGCGATACTACGAGTCGTGAACAAGTCGGATTCCCCAATTTTCGTGCTACCCGTAGAAGAAAAATAGTTCCAGTTTCAAAAAAAAAAAAAGAGGAAAAAAAAAGTGTAAAAAAAAAAATTTCAGAGTGTGCTCCTCCCTTGTTTACGTGCAGCGCCGTGATTTTTGTTAGTGTTCTAGGCTCGCGTCTCTAGCACGGTCTAGCCTAGGACCAGCACAGTACCGTCGTTGAGAGTTTATTCAACATTGCATCTCTGAATTGATTATTGCTGACCCTTTTTGCTACCATATCATAAGCCTTCCCAGCTCCACATACATCTACATCGTGCGTTTGACACCACCTGGCAATCGCTCTGTCCAAGCTCTGAGAGTTTTGACTACAAAGGTTGCCGATCACCACCTGCTGCTGGGTAAGAACTGGTAAGAATTTGAGATTTGCTTGACGGATTTGTGACACCACACCACACCACCACCACTTTCTAGTAGTCTGTAGGATCATATTCTTGTGTGTTTCTATTGCTGCTAACCATGGCAGGATCACAAGCCGACGAGATTGACTGGGAGAACATGACGAACAAGGAGCTGCATGATAAATTTCAGCAAATGATGAGTGGCCAGGTGGGAGATGTGCTAAACAGATTTGAAGAGGCCATGGAGAAGATAGATGGCATGGAGAAGTCGTTCGAGACAAAGCTGGATAACAAGTTTAATGAATTGCTCACGCGTCTTCCCCAACCACCACCGGCTGCACCTGTCGCACCTCTGCAACGACAACAACAACGCCCCCTTCCAAATCAGTTCGGACGAGCGAAGCGTGTTCCTCTTGAGGATGGCCAAACTTCTGGTGCTGCTGTACCTACTGTTGATGCTTCTTTGGCTCCTGCTCTTGCTGCTGCTGGTGCCGAGGAGGAGGATGATTACGCGGGCGATTATGAGGATGAGGTTGATCAAAATCATAACTACGTGCAACCACCAGCACCAGGTCGTCCACATGCAAATAATCGCAATGGTAGGCCTGCACCACCACTTCAGGTACGAGATCATGACCATCTTCCTAAATTAAAATTGAATATTCCACCATTCGAGGGTAGATATGTTCCTGATATATATCTTACTTGGGAGTTAGAAACTGAACAACGTTTTACATGTTTACAATATCCCGAGGAACGACGTGTTGCTGCTGCTGTTTGTGCTTTCACTAGTTTTGCATGTGTATGGTGGTCTGAACATTGTAGATTATATCCTATTCCAGCTACGTGGGCTGCTTTGAAAACTGCTATGCATACTCGTTGGGTTCCACCATATTATCAACGTGAATTACTTCAAAAATTGCAGCGCTTAAGACAGGGAAAAAATTCTGTAGAAGAATATTATCAGGAATTACAAACTGGCATGATTAGATGTGGTATTGTTGAGGAGAATGAAGCTATGCTTGCACGTTTCATGGGTGGATTAAATAGAGAGATTCAGACCATTCTAGAGTATAAGGAGTATAATAATATCACTTGTTTATTCCATCTTGCTTGTAAAGCTGAACGTGAAGTGCAGGATCGACAGGCATTGGCAAGAACTAATTTTTCTGCAGGTCGATCTTCATCATGGACACCGCGTGCCTCCTCTACTCCCACACGTCCTACTGCGGCACCACTGACTTCAGCCGCCAATTCCAATCGAGATACAAGAAAACAGGCACCACCACCACCATCTGCCAAGAGTACACCTTCTGGGCCTGCCCAGAGCTCTTCTTCATCTATGGCATCAACAGGGCACACACATGATATTATTTGTCGTCGTTGTAAGGGAAGAGGTCATTATGCGAGAGAATGCCAATCTCCGCGTGTTATGATTGCTACTGAGGATGGTGGGTATGAGTCCGCTAGTGATTATGATGAGGAGACTTTGGCTCTTATTACAAGTGAAGAACACGGTGGAGATGATTCTGATCATGAGACGCAATACATGGCTCCTGAAGACGCTGACAGGTATGAATGTTTAGTTGCTCAACGTGTTTTGAGTGTGCAGGTCACACAAGCTGAGCAAAATCAGAGGCATAATTTGTTCCATACAAAGGGAGTTGTGAAGGAACGTTCTGTTCGCGTCATCATAGATGGAGGGTGCTGCAACAACTTGGCTAGCATGGAGATGGTGGAGAAGCGATCTCTCACCACAAGACCACATCCACATCCTTACTATATCCAATGGTTCAACAACAGCGGCAAGGTTAAGGTAACACGTACTGTTCGTGTGCATTTTAGTATCTCTACATATGCTGATTATGTTGATTGTGATGTGGTACCTGATGAGGACATCAATACCATTGTTACACCCACAGCCCCTGCTTCTATACATACTGGACCAATTACTAGAGCTCGCGCACGTCAATTAAAATATCAGGTACTTTCGTTTCTTGGTAATGATTCTAAAGTTCATGAGAATATGATGCTGCCTAAATTGGATACATTTGTTTTGCTTACAAATGAAGGGCCTAGCTTGGACAAGAAAGAGGAACCTTGGAGCAAGTTCAAGCATGGAGATGATGGCATGCACAAGGGGAACAAGAACGGAGTTACAAGTGATGATTTCAGGACTTTGAAGCCACCATAATGAGTGCAGGAAGCCTTGGTCGAAATATACAAGATGTCACTTCATAAATTTCGTCCAGAGGCTATTATAGGTGCTGCGTCACCTTATTATTGGGCCAGGCCCATGTAATTTCGAAATACTTGAGTATAGGCTGTTTTTAGAGTCCGTATGTGTGGGGAAACAAGAGATAGGGTTGGTTTCGGACCCCTCCTTCAAGGGCCACGAAATCCCCTCCTCTTCCTCCATATATACAGCCCTTAGGGCACCGTTTAGACTTTGGGTTTTGTTTAGATTAAAGTTCGCCATAGCTGCAACTTCGCGTACTTCGTTTGTGTTCAACGACCAGACCAAGACGTCACAGAACCCCACCTTGATCAATAAAGCTTTCATCTTATATTCGCAATATCCAGATTGCAAATCTTAGTTTCTTGCTTGTTCTTCGTTTGCTTGCAGGAGATAGACCCTCGTGGTCAGGTTGATTGTGCTCCGGCGTGGTCAATAACCTCTCGGAGTTGGTTTAGCGATTGCTAAGGCGCGACGTCCTCGCACGTTCATAGTCGGATCGTCAAAGTCTACTCCACCAAAAACGATAGCTATCATCTCATCGAAAGATCGGGACACCCTCGCCTCTATCAAGCGCCGTGATTTTTGTTAGTGTTCTAGGCTCGCGTCTCTAGCACGGTCTAGCCTAGGACCAGCACAGTACCGTCGTTGAGAGTTTATTCAACATTGCATCTCTGAATTGATTATTGCTGACCCTTTTTGCTACCATATCATAAGCCTTCCCAGCTCCACATACATCTACATCGTGCGTTTGACACCACCTGGCAATCGCTCTGTCCAAGCTCTGAGAGTTTTGACTACAAAGGTTGCCGATCACCACCTACTGCTGGGTAAGAACTGGTAAGAATTTGAGATTTGCTTGACGGATTTGTGACACCACACCACACCACCACCACTTTCTAGTAGTCTGTAGGATCATATTCTTGTGTGTTTCTATTGCTGCTAACCATGGCAGGATCACAAGCCGACGAGATTGACTGGGAGAACATGACGAACAAGGAGTTGCATGATAAATTTCAGCAAATGATGAGTGGCCAGGTGGGAGATGCGCTAAACAGATTTGAAGAGGCCATGGAGAAGATAGATGGCATGGAGAAGTCGTTCGAGACAAAGCTGGATAACAAGTTTAATGAATTGCTCACGCGTCTTCCCCAACCACCACCGGCTGCACCTGTCGCACCTCTGCAACGACAACAACAACGACCCCTTCCAAATCAGTTCGGACGAGCGAAGCGTGTTCCTCTTGAGGATGGCCAAACTTCTGGTGCTGCTGTACCTACTGTTGATGCTTCTTTGGCTCCTGCTCCTGCTGCTGCTGGTGCCGAGGAGGAGGATTGATAGAGGCGAGGGTGTCCCGATCTTTCGATGAGATGGTAACTATCGATTTGGTGGAGCCGACTTTGACGATCCGACTACAAACGTGCACGACGTTGCGCCTTAGCAATCGCAAAACCAATCTCCTGAGGTTACTGACGATGCTGGAAGCACGATCAGCCTGACCACGAAGGTCTATTCCTGCACGCAATCGAAGAACAAGTAAGAATATGATAATGCAATCTGAATATTGCGAATATAGATGAAGTATTGATAATGGTGGGGATCCGAAAGCGGTCTTGGTCTGGTCGTTGGACACAAACGAAGTACACGAAGTTGCAATGTGATGAGGACATCAATACCATTGTTACACCCACAGCCCCTGCTTCTATACATACTGGACCAATTACTAGAGCTCGCGCACGTCAATTAAAATATCAGGTACTTTCGTTTCTTGGTAATGATTCTAAAGTTCATGAGAATATGATGCTGCCTAAATTGGATACATTTGTTTTGCTTACAAATGAAGGGCCTAGCTTGGACAAGAAAGAGGAACCTTGGAGCAAGTTCAAGCATGGAGATGATGGCATGCAAAAGGGGAACAAGAACGGAGTTACAAGTGATGATTTCAGGACTTTGAAGCCACCATAATGAGTGCAGGAAGCCTTGGACGAAATATACAAGATGTCACTTCATAAATTTCGTCCAGAGGCTATTATAGGTGCTGCGTCACCTTATTATTGGGCCAGGCCCATGTAATTTCGAAATACTTGAGTATAGGCTGTTTTTAGAGTCCGTATGTGTGGGGAAACAAGAGATAGGGTTGGTTTCGGACCCCTCCTTCAAGGGCCACGAAATCCCCTCCTCTTCCTCCATATGTACAGCCCTTAGGGCACCGTTTAGACTTTGGGTTTTGTTTAGATTAAAAGTTCGCCATAGCTGCAACTTCGCGTACTTCGTTTGTGTTCAACGACCAGACCAAGACGTCACAGAACCCCACCTTGATCAATAAAGCTTTCATCTTATATTCGCAATATCCAGATTGCAAATCTTAGTTTCTTGCTTGTTCTTCGTTTGCTTGCAGGAGATAGACCCTCGTGGTCAGGTTGATTGTGCTCCGGCGTGGTCAATAACCTCTCGGAGTTGGTTTAGCGATTGCTAAGGCGCGACGTCCTCCCACGTTCGTAGTCGGATCGTCAAAGTCTACTCCACCAAAAACGATAGCTATCATCTCATCGAAAGATCGGGACACCCTCGCCTCTATCAGGTGGAATATTCAATTTTAATTTAGGAAGATGGTCATGATCTCGTACCTGAAGTGGTGGTGCAGACCTACCATTGCGATTATTTGCATGTGGACGACCTGGTGCTGGTGGTTGCACGTAGTTATGATTTTGATCAACCTCATCCTCATAATCGCCCGCGTAATCATCCTCCTCCTCGGCACCACCAGCAGCAGGAGCAGGAGCCAAAGAAGCATCAACAGTAGGTACAGCAGCACCAGAAGTTTGGCCATCCTCAAGAGGAACACGCTTCGCTCGTCCGAACTGATTTGGAAGGGGGCGTTGTTGTTGTCGTTGCAGAGGTGCGACAGGTGCAGCCGGTGGTGGTTGGGGAAGACGCGTGAGCAATTCATTAAACTTGTTATCCAGCTTTGTCTCGAACGACTTCTCCATGCCATCTATCTTCTCCATGGCCTCTTCAAATCTGTTTAGCACATCTCCCACCTGGCCACTCATCATTTGCTGAAATTTATCATGCAGCTCCTTGTTCGTCATGTTCTCCCAGTCAATCTCGTCGGCTTGTGATCCTGCCATGGTTAGCAGCAATAGAAACACACAAGAATATGATCCTACAGACTACTAGAAAGTGGTGGTGGTGTGGTGTGGTGTCACAAATCCGTCAAGCAAATCTCAAATTCTTACCAGTTCTTACCCAGCAGCAGGTGGTGATCGGCAACCTTTGTAGTCAAAACTCTCAGAGCTTGGACAGAGCGATTGCCAGGTGGTGTCAAACGCACGATGTAGATGTATGTGGAGCTGGGAAGGCTTATGATATGGTAGCAAAAAGGGTCAGCAATAATCAATTCAGAGATGCAATGTTGAATAAACTCTCAACGACGGTACTGTGCTGGTCCTAGGCTAGACCGTGCTAGAGACGCGAGCCTAGAACACTAACAAAAATCACGGCGCTGCACGTAAACAAGGGAGGAGCACACTCTGAATTTTTTTTTCTTTTTTTTTTTGCACTTTTTTTTCACCACCACCACCATCTGCCAAGAGTACACCTTCTGGGCCTGCCCAGAGCTCTTCTTCATCTATGGCATCAACAGGGCACACAATTTGTCGTCGTTGTAAGGGAAGAGGTCATTATGCGAGAGAATGCCAATCTCCGCGTGTTATGATTGCTACTGAGGATGGTGGGTATGAGTCCGCTAGTGATTATGATGAGGAGACTTTGGCTCTTATTACAAGTGAAGAACACGGTGGAGATGATTCTGATCATGAGACGCAATACATGGCTCCTGAAGACGCTGACAGGTATGAATGTTTAGTTGCTCAACGTGTTTTGAGTGTGCAGGTCACACAAGCTGAGCAAAATCAGAGGCATAATTTGTTCCATACAAAGGGAGTTGTGAAGGAACGTTCTGTTCGCGTCATCATAGATGGAGGGAGCTGCAACAACTTGGCTAGCATGGAGATGGTGGAGAAGCTATCTCTCACCACAAGACCACATCTACATCCTTACTATATCCAGTGGTTCAACAACAGCGGCAAGGTTAAGGTAACACGTACTGTTCGTGTGCATTTTAGTATCTCTACATATGCTGATTATGTTGATTGTGATGTGGTACCCATGCAAGCATGTTCATTATTACTTGGTAGACCATGGCAATTTGATAAAAATTCTGTACACCATGGTAGAAACAATCAGTATACTCTTGTTCATAAGGATAAACATATTACTTTGCTTCCTATGACTCCTGATTCTATTTTGAAAGATGATATTAATAGAGCTAGTAAAGCAAAGCAGGAGAAAAATAAGAGTGAAAATCAGATTGTGGCAAAAGAATTTGAGCAACAAATGAAGCATAATAATAAACCATCTAGTGTTGCTTCTGAAATTAAATTGAAAAGTGCATGCTTACTTGCCACCAAATCTGATATTGATGAGCTAGATTTCAGCAATTCTGTTTGCTATGCTTTTGTGTGCAAAGAGGCGTTATTTTCATTCGAGGACGTGCCTTCCTCTTTGCCTCCTGCGGTCACTAACATTTTGCAGGAGTTCGCTGACGTCTTTCCACAAGACGTGCCACCGGGATTACCACCTATTCGCGGGATTGAGCATCAGATTGACTTAATTCCCGGTGCTTCGTTGCCAAACCGTGCGCCATACCGTACCAATCCAGAGGAGACGAAGGAGATTATGCATCAAGTACAGGAGCTGCTCGACAAAGGTTATATACGCGAATCTCTTAGTCCTTGTGCTGTTCCTATTATACTAGTGCCAAAAAAGGATGGTACATCGCGTATGTGTGTTGATTGTAGAGGCATTAATAATATTACTATTCGTTATCGTCATCCTATTCCTAGGCTAGATGATATGCTTGATGAATTGAGTGGCTCTACAATATTCTCCAAAGTTGATTTGCGTAGTGGATACCATCAAATTCGTATGAAATTGGGAGATGAATGGAAAACAACATTTAAAACTAAGTTCGGTTTATATGAGTTGTTAGTCATGCCTTTTGGGTTAACTAATGCACCTAGTACTTTCATGAGGTTAATGAACGAAGTTTTACGTGCTTTCATTGGACGATTTGTGGTAGTTTACTTTGATGATATATTGATTTATAGCAGATCTTTGGAGGAACATTTACGTGTTGTTTTTATTGCTCTACGTGATGCACGTTTGTTTGGTAACCTTGGGAAGTGCACCTTTTGCACCGACCGAGTATCTTTTCTTGGCTATGTTGTTACTCCACAGGGAATTGAAGTTGATAAAGCCAAGATTGAAGCTATTGAGAGTTGGCCGCAGCCCAAAACGGTCACACAAGTGAGGAGTTTCCTTGGCCTCGCTGGTTTCTATAGGCGTTTTGTGAGAGATTTCAGTACCATTGCTGCACCTCTCAACGAGCTTACAAAGAAGGATGTGCCTTTTGTTTGGGGTACCGCACAGGAAGAAGCCTTCACGGTGTTGAAAGATAAGTTAACACATGCTCCTTTACTCCAACTTCCTGATTTTAATAAGACTTTTGAGCTTGAATGTGATGCTAGTGGAATTGGATTAGGAGGTATGTTATTACAAGATGGCAAACCTGTTGCATACTTTTCTGAAAAATTGAGTGGGCCTAGTCTGAATTACTCTACTTATGATAAGGAATTATATGCTCTTGTTCGGACTTTGGAAACATGGCAACATTATTTATGGCCCAAAGAATTTGTTATTCATTCTGATCATGAATCTTTGAAACATATTAAAAGTCAAGCCAAACTGAACCGTAGACATGCTAAATGGGTTGAATTCATTGAGACTTTCCCTTATGTCATTAAACACAAGAAGGGTAAAGAAAATGTTATTGCTGATGCATTGTCTCGTCGTTATACTATGCTTTCACAACTTGACTTTAAAATATTTGGTTTGGAGACCATCAAAGATCAATATGTGCATGATGCTGAATTTAAGGATGTATTGCAGAATTGTAAAGAAGGGAGAACATGGAACAAGTTCGTCGTTAACGATGGATTTGTGTTTCGTGCTAACAAGCTATGCATTCCAGCTAGCTCCGTTCGTCTTTTGTTGTTGCAGGAGGCGCATGGAGGAGGATTAATGGGACACTTTGGCGTAAAGAAGACGGAGGATGTACTTGCTACACATTTCTTTTGGCCAAAGATGAGACGGGATGTTGAGCGCTTTGTTGCTCGCTGCACTACATGTCAAAAAGCTAAGTCACGACTCAATCCTCATGGTTTATATATGCCGTTGCCTGTACCTAGTGTTCCATGGGAGGATATATCTGTGGACTTTGTTTTGGGTTTACCTCGAACAAAGAAGGGGAGGGATAGCATATTTGTTGTCGTGGATAGGTTCTCGAAAATGGCACACTTCATACCATGTCATAAAAGCGATGATGCTGCTAATGTTGCTGATTTGTTCTGTCGTGAAATTATTCGCTTGCATGGTGTGCCAAATACTATTGTTTCAGATCGTGATACCAAATTTCTTAGCCACTTTTGGAGATGTTTATGGGCTAAGTTGGGGACTAAACTGCTTTTTAGTACTACTTGTCACCCCCAAACTGATGGACAAACTGAAGTAGTCAATAGAACTTTGTCTACTATGCTTAGGGCTGTTTTGAAGAATAACAAGAAAATGTGGGAAGAATGCTTGCCTCATATTGAATTTGCTTATAATCGTTCGTTGCATTCTACTACTAAGATGTGCCCTTTTGAAATTGTATATGGTTTCCTACCTCGTGCACCTATTGATTTGTTGCCTCTTCCATCTTCGGAGAAGGTTAATTTTGATGCTAAACAACGTGCTGAATTGATCTTAAAAATGCATGAGTTAACTAAGGAGAACATTGAGCGTATGAATGCTAAATATAAACTTGCTGGAGATAAGGTGATAGAGGCGAGGGTGTCCCGATCTTTCGATGAGATGATGTCTATCGTTTTTGGTGGAGTAGACTTTGACGATCCGACTACGAACGTGCGAGGACGTCGCGCCTTAGCAATCGCTAAACCAACTCCGAGAGGTTATTGACCACGCCGGAGCACAATCAACCTGACCCCGAGGGTCTATCTCCTGCAAGCAAACGAAGAACAAGCAAGAAACTAAGATTTGCAATCTGGATATTGCGAATATAAGATGAAAGCTTTATTGATCGAGGTGGGGTTCTGTGACGTCTTGGTCTGGTTGTTGAACACAAACGAAGTACGCGAAGTTGCAGCTATGGCGAACTTTTAATCTAAACAAAACCCAAAGTCTAAACGGTGCCCTAAGGGCTGTATATATGGAGGAAGAGGAGGGGATTTCGTGGCCCTTGAAGGAGGGGTCCGAAACCAACCCTATCTCTTGTTTCCCCACACATACGGACTCTAAAAACCGCCTATACTCAAGTATTTCGAAATTACATGGGCCTGGCCCAATAATAAGGTGACGCAGCACCTATAATAGCCTCTGGACGAAATTTATGAAGTGACATCTTGTATATTTCGTCCAAGGCTTCCTGCACTCATTATGGTGGCTTCAAAGTCCTGAAATCATCACTTGTAACTCCGTTCTTGTTCCCCTTGTGCATGCCATCATCTCCATGCTTGAACTTGCTCCAAGGTTCCTCTTTCTTGTCCAAGCTAGGCCCTTCATTTGTAAGCAAAACAAATGTATCCAATTTAGGCAGCATCATATTCTCATGAACTTTAGAATCATTACCAAGAAATGAAAGTACCTGATATTTTAATTGGCGTGCGCGAGCTCTAGTAATTGGTCCAGTATGTATAGAAGCAGGGGCTGTGGGTGTAACAATGGTATTGATGTCCTCATCAAGAAGGATGTGCCTTTTGTTTGGGGTACCGCACAGGAAGAAGCCTTCATGGTGTTGAAAGATAAGTTAACACATGCTCCTTTACTCCAACTTCCTGATTTTAATAAGACTTTTGAGCTTGAATGTGATGCTAGTGGAATTGGATTAGGAGGTGTGTTATTACAAGATGGCAAACCTGTTGCATACTTTTCTGAAAAATTGAGTGGGCCTAGTCTGAATTACTCTACTTATGATAAGGAATTATATGCTCTTGTTCGGACTTTGGAAACATGGCAACATTATTTATGGCCCAAAGAATTTGTTATTCATTCTGATCATGAATCTTTGAAACATATTAAAAGTCAAGCCAAACTGAACCGTAGACATGCTAAATGGGTTGAATTCATTGAGACTTTCCCTTATGTCATTAAACACAAGAAGGGTAAAGAAAATGTTATTGCTGATGCATTGTCTCGTCGTTATACTATGCTTTCACAACTTGACTTTAAAATATTTGGTTTGGAGACCATCAAAGATCAATATGTGCATGATGCTGAATTTAAAGATGTATTGCAGAATTGTAAAGAAGGGAGAACATGGAACAAGTTCGTCCTTAACGATGGATTTGTGTTTCGTGCTAACAAGCTATGCATTCCAGCTAGCTCCGTTCGTCTTTTGTTGTTGCAGGAGGCGCATGGAGGAGGATTAATGGGACACTTTGGCGTAAAGAAGACGGAGGATGTACTTGCTACACATTTCTTTTGGCCAAAGATGAGACGGGATGTTGAGCGCTTTGTTGCTCGCTGCACTACATGTCAAAAAGCTAAGTCACGACTCAATCCTCATGGTTTATATATGCCGTTGCCTGTACCTAGTGTTCCATGGGAGGATATATCTATGGACTTTGTTTTGGGTTTACCTCGAACAAAGAAGGGGAGGGATAGCATATTTGTTGTCGTGGATAGGTTCTCGAAAATGGCACACTTTATACCATGTCATAAAAGCGATGATGCTGCTAATGTTGCTGATTTGTTCTTTCGTGAAATTATTCGCTTGCATGGTGTGCCAAATACTATTGTTTCAGATCGTGATACCAAATTTCTTAGCCACTTTTGGAGATGTTTATGGGCTAAGTTGGGGACTAAACTGCTTTTTAGTACTACTTGTCACCCCCAAACTGATGGACAAACTGAAGTAGTCAATAGAACTTTGTCTACTATGCTTAGGGCTGTTTTGAAGAATAACAAGAAAATGTGGAAAGAATGCTTGCCTCATATTGAATTTGCTTATAATCATTCGTTGCATTCTACTACTAAGATGTGCCCTTTTGAAATTGTATATGGTTTCCTACCTCGTGCACCTATTGATTTGTTGCCTCTTCCATCTTCGGAGAAGGTTAATTTTGATGCTAAACAACGTGCTGAATTGATCTTAAAAATGCATGAGTTAACTAAGGAGAACATTGAGCGTATGAATGCTAAATATAAACTTGCTGGAGATAAGGGTAGAAAACATGTTGTGTTTGCACCTGGAGATCTTGTTTGGTTACATTTGCGTAAGGATAGATTTCCTGATTTGCGCAAATCAAAGCTAATGCCACGTGCTGATGGTCCTTTTAAGGTGTTAGAGAAAATAAATGATAACGCATATAAACTTGAGCTGCCTGCAGATTTTGGGGTTAGTCCCACTTTTAACATTGCAGATTTGAAGCCTTATTTGGGTGAGGAAGATGAGCTTCCGTCGAGGACGACTTCATTTCAAGAAGGGGAGGATGATGAGGACATCAATACCATTGTTACACCCACAGCCCCTGGTGCTATACATACTGGACCAATTACTAGAGCTCGCGCACGCCAATTAAATTATCAGGTACTTTCGTTTCTTGGTAATGATTCTAATGTTCATGAGAATATGATGCTGCCTAAATTGGATACATTTGTTTTGCTTACAAATGAAGGGCCTAGCTTGGACAAGAAAGAGGAACCTTGGAGCAAGTTCAAGCATGGAGATGATGGCATGCGCAAGGGGAACAAGAACGGAGTTACAAGTGATGATTTCAGGACTTTGAAGCCACCATAAGGAGTGCAGGAAGCCTTGGACGAAATATACAAGATGCCACTTCATAAATTTCGTCCAGAGGCTATTATAGGTGCTGCGTCACCTTATTATTGGGCCAGGCCCATGTAATTTCGAAATACTTGAGTATAGGCTATTTTTAGAGTCCGTATGTGTGGGGAAACAAGAGATAGGGTTGGTTTCGGACCCCTCCTTCAAGGGCCACGAAATCCCCCCCTCTTCCTCCATATATACAGCCCTTAGGGCACCATTTAGACTTTGGGTTTTGTTTAGATTAAAAGTTTGCCATAGCTGCAACTTCGCGTACTTCGTTTGTGTTCAACAACCAGACCAAGATGTCACAGAACCCCACCTCGATCAATAAAGCTTTCATCTTATATTCGCAATATCCAGATTGCAAATCTTAGTTTCTTGCTTGTTCTTCGTTTGCTTGCAGGAGATCGACCCTCGGGGTCAGGTTGATTGTGCTCCGGCGTGGTCAATAACCTCTCGGAGTTGGTTTAGCGATTGCTAAGGCGCGACGTCCTCGCACGTTCGTAGTCGGATCGTCAAAGTCTACTCCACCAAAAACGATAGATATCATCTCATCGAAAGATCGGGACACCCTCGCCTCTATCAAAATCAGAGGCATAATTTGTTCCATACAAAGGGAGTTGTGAAGGAACGTTCTGTTTGCGTCATCATAGATGGAGGGAGCTGCAACAACTTGGCTAGCATGGAGATGGTGGAGAAGCTATCTCTCACCACAAGACCACATCCACATCCTTACTATATCCAATGGTTCAACAACAGCGGCAAGGTTAAGGTAACACGTACTGTTCGTGTGCATTTTAGTATCTCTACATATGCTGATTATGTTGATTGTGGTGTGGTACCCATGCAAGCATGTTCATTATTACTTGGTAGACCATGGCAATTTGATAAAAATTCTGTACACCATGGTAGAAACAATCAGTATACTCTTGTTCATAAGGATAAACATATTACTTTGCTTCCTATGACTCCTGATTCTATTTTGAAAGATGATATTAATAGAGCTAGTAAAGCAAAACAGGAGAAAACTAAGAGTGAAAATCAGATTGTGGCAAAAGAATTTGAGCAACAAATGAAGCCTAATAATAAACCATCTAGTGTTGCTTCTGAAATTAAATTGAAAGTGCGTGTTTACTTGCCACCAAATCTGATATTGATGAGCTAGATTTAAGCAAATCTGTTTGCTATGCTTTTGTGTGCAAAGAGGCATTATTTTCCTTCGAGGACGTGCCTTCCTCTTTGCCTCCTGCTGTCACTAACATTTTGCAGGAGTTCGCTGACGTCTTTCCACAAGACGTGCCACCGGGATTACCACCTATTCGCGGGATTGAGCATCAGATTGACTTAATTCCCGGTGCTTCGCTGCCAAACCGTGCGCCATACCGTACCAATCCAGAGGAGACGAAGGAGATTATGCATCAAGTACAGGAGCTGCTCGACAAAGGTTATATACGCGAATCTCTTAGTCCTTGTGCTGTTCCTATTATACTAGTGCCAAAAAAGGATGGTACATCGCGTATGTGTGTTGATTGTAGAGGCATTAATAATATTACTATTCGCTATCGTCATCCTATTCCTAGGCTAGATGATATGCTTGATGAATTGAGTGGC
This sequence comes from Thinopyrum elongatum, assembly GCA_011799875.1. Classification (NCBI taxonomy): domain Eukaryota; kingdom Viridiplantae; phylum Streptophyta; class Magnoliopsida; order Poales; family Poaceae; genus Thinopyrum; species Thinopyrum elongatum. Next base: position 326,320,881 of record CM022298.1, read on the forward strand.
TCTACAATATTCTCCAAAGTTGATTTGCGTAGTGGATACCATCAAATTCGTATGAAATTGGGAGATGAATGGAAAACAGCATTTAAAACTAAGTTTGGTTTATATGAATGGTTAGTCATGCCTTTTGGGTTAACTAATGCACCTAGTACTTTCATGAGATTAATGAACGAAGTTTTACGTGCTTTCATTGGACGATTTGTGGTAGTTTACTTTGATGATATATTGATTTATAGCAGATCTTTGGAGGAACATTTGGAACATTTACGTGCTGTTTTTATTGCTTTACGTGATGCACGTTTGTTTGGTAACCTTGGGAAGTGCACCTTTTGCACCGACCGAGTATCTTTTCTTGGCTATGTTGTTACTCCACAGGGAATTGAAGTTGATAAAGCCAAGATTGATGCTATTGAGAGTTGGCCGCAGCCCAAAACGGTCACACAAGTGAGGAGTTTTCTTGGACTCGCTGGTTTCTATAGGCGTTTTGTGAGAGATTTCAGCACCATTGCTGCACCTCTCAATGAGCTTACAAAGAAGGATGTGCCTTTTGTTTGGGGTACCTCACAGGAAGAAGCTTTCACGGTATTAAAAGATAAGTTGACACATGCTCCTTTACTCCAACTTCCTGATTTTAATAAGACTTTTGAGCTTGAATGTGATGCTAGTGGAATTGGATTAGGAGGTGTTTTATTACAAGATGGCAAACCTGTTGCATACTTTTCTGAAAAATTGAGTGGGCCTAGTCTGAACTATTCTACTTATGATAAAGAATTATATGCTCTTGTTCGGACCTTAGAAACATGGCAACATTATTTATGGCCCAAAGAATTTGTTATACATTCTGATCATGAATCTTTGAAACACATTAAAAGTCAAGCAAAACTGAACCGTAGACATGCTAAATGGGTTGAATTTATTGAGACTTTCCCTTATGTCATTAAACACAAGAAGGGTAAAGAAAATGTTATTGCTAATGCTTTGTCTCGTCGTTATACGATGCTTTCACAACTTGACTTTAAAATATTTGGTTTGGAGACCATCAAAGATCAATATGTGCATGATGCTGAATTTAAAGATGTATTGCAGAATTGTAAGAAGGGAGAACATGGAACAAGTTCGTCGTTAATGATGGATTTGTGTTTCGTGCTAACAAGCTATGCATTCCAGCTAGCTCTGTTCGTCTTTTGTTGTTGCAGGAGGCGCATGGAGGAGGATTAATGGGACACTTTGGCGTGAAGAAGACGGAGGATATACTTGCTACACATTTCTTTTGGCCAAAGATGAGACAGGATGTTGAGCGTTTTGTTGCTCGCTGCACTACATGTCAAAAAGCTAAGTCACGACTCAATCCTCATGGTTTATATATGCCTTTGCCTGTACCTAGCGTTCCTTGGGAGGATATATCTATGGACTTTGTTTTAGGTTTACCTCGAACAAAGAAGGGGAGGGATAGCATATTTGTTGTCGTGGATAGGTTGTCGAAAATGGCACACTTTATACCATGTCATAAAGGTGATGATGCTGTTAATGTTGCTGATTTGTTCTTTCGTGAAATTATACGCTTGCATGGTGTGCCAAATACTATTGTTTCAGATCATGATACTAAATTTCTTAGCCACTTTTGGAGATGTTTATGGGCTAAGTTGGGGACTAAACTGCTTTTTAGTACTACATGTCACCCCCAAACTGATGGACAAACTGAAGTAGTCAATAGAACATTGTCTACTATGCTTAGGGCTGTTTTGAAGAATAACAAGAAAATGTGGGAAGAATGCTTGCCTCATGTTGAATTTGCTTATAATCGTTCATTGCATTCTACTACTAAGATGTGTCCTTTTGAAATTGTGTATGGTTTCCTTCCTCGTGCACCAATTGATTTGTTGCCTCTTCCATCTTCGGAGAAGGTTAATTTTGATGCTAAACAACGTGCTGAATTGATCTTAAAAATGCATGAGTTAACTAAGGAGAACATTGAGCGTATGAATGCTAAATATAAACTTGCTGGAGATAAGGGTAGAAAACATGTTGTGTTTGCACCTGGAGATCTTGTTTGGTTACATTTGCGTAAGGATAGATTTCCTGATTTGCGCAAATCAAAGCTAATGCCACGTGCTGATGGTCCTTTTAAGGTGTTAGAGAAAATAAATGATAACGCATATAAACTTGAGCTGCTTGCAGATTTTGGGGTTAGTCCCACTTTTAACATTGCAGATCTGAAGCCTTATTTGGGTGAGGAAGATGAGCTTCCGTCGAGGACGACTTCATTTCAAGAAGGGGAGGATGATGAGGACATCAATACCATTGTTACACCCACAGCCTCTGCTTCTATACATACTGGACCAATTACTAGAGCTCGCGCACGCCAATTAAATTATCAGGTACTTTCGTTTCTTGGTAATGATTCTAAAGTTCATGAGAATATGATGCTGCCTAAATTGGATACATTTGTTTTGCTTACAAATGAAGGGCCTAGCTTGGACAAGAAAGAGGAACCTTGGAGCAAGTTCAAGCATGGAGATGATGGCATGCGCAAGGGGAACAAGAACGGAGTTACAAGTGATGATTTCAGGACTTTGAAGCCACCATAAGGAGTGCAGGAAGCCTTGGACGAAATATACAAGATGCCACTTCATAAATTTCGTCCAGAGGCTATTATAGGTGCTGCGTCACCTTATTATTGGGCCAGGCCCATGTAATTTCGAAATACTTGAGTATAGGCTTTTTTTAGAGTCCGTATGTGTGGGGAAACAAGAGATAGGGTTGGTTTCGGACCCCTCCTTCAAGGGCCACGAAATCCCCCCCTCTTCCTCCATATATACAGCCCTTAGGGCACCGTTTAGACTTTGGGTTTTGTTTAGATTAAAAGTTCGCCATAGCTGCAACTTCGCGTACTTCGTTTGTGTTCAACGACCAGACCAAGACGTCACAGAACCCCACCTTGATCAATAAAGCTTTCATCTTATATTCGCAATATCCAGATTGCAAATCTTAGTTTCTTGCTTGTTCTTCGTTTGCTTGCAGGAGATAGACCCTCGTGGTCAGGTTGATTGTGCTCCGGCGTGGTCAATAACCTCTCGGAGTTGGTTTAGCGATTGCTAAGGCGCGACGTCCTCGCACGTTCGTAGTCGGATCGTCAAAGTCTACTCCACCAAAAACGATAGCTATCATCTCATCGAAAGATCGGGACACCCTCGCCTCTATTACTATACATACTGGACCAATTACTAGAGCTCGCGCACGCCAATTAAAATATCAGGTACTTTCGTTTCTTGGTAATGATTCTAAAGTTCATGAGAATATGATGCTGCCTAAATTGGATACATTTGTTTTGCTTACAAATGAAGGGCCTAGCTTGGACAAGAAAGAGGAACCTTGGAGCAAGTTCAAGCATGGAGATGATGGCATGCACAAGGGGAACAAGAACGGAGTTACAAGTGATGATTTCAGGAATTTGAAGCCACCATAATGAGTGCAGGAAGCCTTGGACGAAATATACAAGATGTCACTTCATAAATTTCGTCCAGAGGCTATTATAGGTGCTGCGTCACCTTATTATTGGGCCAGGCCCATGTAATTTCGAAATACTTGAGTATAGGCTGTTTTTAGAGTCCGTATGTGTGGGGAAACAAGAGATAGGGTTGGTTTCGGACCCCTCCTTCAAGGGCCACGAAATCCCCTCCTCTTCCTCCATATATACAGCCCTTAGGGCACCGTTTAGACTTTGGGTTTTGTTTAGATTAAAAGTTCGCCATAGCTGCAACTTCGCGTACTTCGTTTGTGTTCAACGACCAGACCAAGACGTCACAGAACCCCACCTTGATGAATAAAGCTTTCATCTTATATTCGCAATATCCAGATTGCAAATCTTAGTTTCTTGCTTGTTCTTCGTTTGCTTGCAGGAGATAGACCCTCGTGGTCAGGTTGATTGTGCTCCGGCGTGGTCAATAACCTCTCGGAGTTGGTTTAGCGATTGCTAAGGCGCGACGTCCTCGCACGTTCGTAGTCGGATCGTCAAAGTCTACTCCACCAAAAACGATAGCTATCATCTCATCGAAAGATCGGGACACCCTCGCCTCTATCACAGCCCCTGCTTCTATACATACTGGACCAATTACTAGAGCTCGCGCACGCCAATTAAAATATCAGGTACTTTCGTTTCTTGGTAATGATTCTAAAGTTCATGAGAATATGATGCTGCCTAAATTGGATACATTTGTTTTGCTTACAAATGAAGGGCCTAGCTTGGACAAGAAAGAGGAACCTTGGAGCAAGTTCAAGCATGGAGATGATGGCATGCACAAGGGGAACAAGAACGGAGTTACAAGTGAAGATTTCAGGACTTTGAAGCCACCATAATGAGTGCAGGAAGCCTTGGACGAAATATACAAGATGTCACTTCATAAATTTCGTCCAGAGGCTATTATAGGTGCTGCGTCACCTTATTATTGGGCCAGGCCCATGTAATTTCGAAATACTTGAGTATAGGCTGTTTTTAGAGTCCGTATGTGTGGGGAAACAAGAGATAGGGTTGGTTTCGGACCCCTCCTTCAAGGGCCACGAAATCCCCTCCTCTTCCTCCAAATATACAGCCCTTAGGGCACCGTTTAGACTTTGTGATGAGGACATCAATACCATTGTTACACCCACAGCCCCTGCTTCTATACATACTGGACCAATTACTAGAGCTCGCGCACGTCAATTAAAATATCAGGTACTTTCGTTTCTTGGTAATGATTCTAAAGTTCATGAGAATATGATGCTGCCTAAATTGGATACATTTGTTTTGCTTACAAATGAAGGGCCTAGCTTGGACAAGAAAGAGGAACCTTGGAGCAAGTTCAAGCATGGAGATGATGGCATGCAAAAGGGGAACAAGAACGGAGTTACAAGTGATGATTTCAGGACTTTGAAGCCACCATAATGAGTGCAGGAAGCCTTGGACGAAATATACAAGATGTCACTTCATAAATTTCGTCCAGAGGCTATTATAGGTGCTGCGTCACCTTATTATTGGGCCAGGCCCATGTAATTTCGAAATACTTGAGTATAGGCTGTTTTTAGAGTCCGTATGTGTGGGGAAACAAGAGATAGGGTTGGTTTCGGACCCCTCCTTCAAGGGCCACGAAATCCCCCCCTCTTCCTCCATATATACAGCCCTTAGGGCACCGTTTAGACTTTGGGGTTTTGTTTAGATTAAAAGTTCGCCATAGCTGCAACTTCGCGTACTTCGTTTGTGTTCAACGACCAGACCAAGACGTCACAGAACCCCACCTTGATCAATAAAGCTTTCATCTTATATTCGCAATATCCAGATTGCAAATCTTAGTTTCTTGCTTGTTCTTCGTTTGCTTGCAGGAGATAGACCCTCGTGGTCAGGTTGATTGTGCTCCGGCGTGGTCAATAACCTCTCGGAGTTGGTTTAGCGATTGCTAAGGCGCGACGTCCTCGCACGTTCGTAGTCGGATCGTCAAAGTCTACTCCACCAAAAACGATAGCTATCATCTCATCGAAAGATCGGGACACCCTCGCCTCTATCAACTTGACTTTAAAATATTTGGTTTGGAGACCATCAAAGATCAATATGTGCATGATGCTGAATTTAAAGATGTATTGCAGAATTGTAAGGAAGGGAGAACATGGAACAAGTTCGTCGTTAACGATGGATTTGTGTTTCGTGCTAACAAGCTATGCATTCCAGCTAGCTCCGTTCGTCTTTTGTTGTTGCAGGAGGCGCATGGAGGAGGATTAATGGGACACTTTGGCGTGAAGAAGACGGAGGATATACTTGCTACACATTTCTTTTGGCCAAAGATGAGACGGGATGTTGAGCGTTTTGTTGCTCGCTGCACTACATGTCAAAAAGCTAAGTCACGACTCAATCCTCATGGTTTATATATGCCTTTGCCTGTACCTAGTGTTCCTTGGGAGGATATATCTATGGACTTTGTTTTAGGTTTACCTCGAACAAAGAAGGGGAGGGATAGTGATAGAGGCGAGGGTGTCCCGATCTTTCGATGAGATGATAGCTATCGTTTTTGGTGGAGTAGACTTTGACGATCCGACTACGAACGTGCGAGGACGTCGCGCCTTAGCAATCGCTAAACCAACTCCGAGAGGTTATTGACCACGCCGGAGCACAATCAACCTGACCACGAGGGTCTATCTCCTGCAAGCAAACGAAGAACAAGCAAGAAACTAAGATTTGCAATCTGGATATTGCGAATATAAGATGAAAGCTTTATTGATCAAGGTGGGGTTCTGTGACGTCTTGGTCTGGTCGTTGAACACAAACGAAGTACGCGAAGTTGCAGCTATAGCGAACTTTTAATCTAAACAAAACCCAAAGTCTAAACGGTGCCCTAAGGGCTGTATATATGGAGGAAGAGGAGGGGATTTCGTGGCCCTTGAAGGAGGGGTCCGAAACCAACCCTATCTCTTGTTTCCCCACACATACGGACTCTAAAAACAGCCTATACTCAAGTATTTCGAAATTACATGGGCCTGGCCCAATAATAAGGTGACGCAGCACCTATAATAGCCTCTGGACGAAATTTATGAAGTGACATCTTGTATATTTCGTCCAAGGCTTCCTGCACTCATTATGGTGGCTTCAAAGTCCTGAAATCATCACTTGTAACTCCGTTCTTGTTCCCCTTGTGCATGCCATCATCTCCATGCTTGAACTTGCTCCAAGGTTCCTCTTTCTTATCCAAGCTAGGCCCTTCATTTGTAAGCAAAACAAATGTATCCAATTTAGGCAGCATCATATTCTCATGAACTTTAGAATCATTACCAAGAAACGAAAGTACCTGATATTTTAATTGGCGTGCGCGAGCTCTAGTAATTGGTCCAGTATGTATAGAAGCAGGGGCTGTGGGTGTAACAATGGTATTGATGTCCTCATCATTAGGGCTATAAGTGATGCAAGGAATACAAGTCTGTCAACAAGGATTTCATTACCATGGCTTACACTAGAAGTTTGTCATTTGTATCCAGGAGTTTGAATGACTAGTGGGGAGGGCATATCAAAAAATGACATGTTGTGCAAGCTACATAGCTTTCAGAAATGAAGGAGTTAGATGCTCTAGCATCAAATAGAACTGATGCTGGATGGCAATTGACAAGGAGTGTACCAAGAACGACATCCGGATCATCATGAGCTTCAACAGCTGGGTGGGAGCTGGCTTGGCACTGATCATCTTGCCTGATGGCTTACCACGGCTAATAGACTTCTCAAACTAGGGTGGAGCATAACTGGCCTAAGAGCAGTCACGTGCATAGTGTCCTGGCTCTCCACATGTGACGCAAGTACATGAAATAGGATGTGGACCCACATTGGCAGGCGGTCCACCAATAGGCCTGGGTGGAGCATACGGCTGAACTGGACGAGGCACCACATAGGATGGCCTCGGTGCATATCCTGGTGGAAGAGCAGAGTTCGGAACACAAATCCAGCATGATGAGGACATCAATACCATTGTTACACCCACAACCCCTGCTTCTATACATACTGGACCAATTACTAGAGCTCGCGCACGCCAATTAAAATATCAGGTACTTTCGTTTCTTGGTAATGATTCTAAAGTTCATGAGAATATGATGCTGCCTAAATTGGATACATTTGTTTTGCTTACAAATGAAGGGCCTAGCTTGGACAAGAAAGAGGAACCTTGGAGCAAGTTCAAGCATGGAGATTATGGCATGCACAAGGGGAACAAGAACGGAGTTACAAGTGATGATTTCAGGACTTTGAAGCCACCATAATGAGTGCAGGAAGCCTTGGACGAAATATACAAGATGTCACTTCATAAATTTCGTCCAGAGGCTATTATAGGTGCTGCGTCACCTTATTATTGGGCCAGGCCCATGTAATTTCGAAATACTTGAGTATAGGCTGTTTTTAGAGTCCGTATGTGTGGGGAAACAAGAGATAGGGTTGGTTTCGGACCCCTCCTTCCAGGGCCACGAAATCCCCTCCTCTTCCTCCATATATACAGCCCTTAGGGCACCGTTTAGACTTTGGGTTTTGTTTAGATTAAAAGTTCGCCATAGCTGCAACTTCGCGTACTTCGTTTGTGTTCAACGACCAGACCAAGACGTCACAGAACCCCACCTTGATCAATAAAGCTTTCATCTTATATTCGCAATATCCAGATTGCAAATCTTAGTTTCTTGCTTGTTCTTCGTTTGCTTGCAGGAGATAGACCCTCGTGGTCAGGTTGATTGTGCTCCGGCGTGGTCAATAACCTCTCGGAGTTGGTTTAGCGATTGCTAAGGCGCGACGTCCTCGCACGTTCGTAGTCGGATCGTCAAAGTCTACTCCACCAAAAACGATAGCTATCATCTCATCGAAAGATCGGGACACCCTCGCCTCTATCAAACAAGTTCGTCGTTAACGATGGATTTGTGTTTCGTGCTAACAAGCTATGCATTCCAGCTAGCTCTGTTCGTCTTTTGTTGTTGCAGGAGGCGCATGGAGGAGGATTAATGGGACACTTTGGCGTGAAGAAGACGGAGGATATACTTGCTACACATTTCTTTTGGCCAAAGATGAGACGGGATGTTGAGCGTTTTGTTGCTTGCTGCACTACATGTCAAAAAGCTAAGTCACGACTCAATCCTCATGGTTTATATATGCCTTTGCCTGTACCTAGTGTTCCTTGGCAGGATATATCTATGGACTTTGTTTTAGGTTTACCTCGAACAAAAAAGGGGAGGGATAGCATATTTGTTGTCGTGGATAGGTTCTCGAAAATGGCACACTTTATACCATGTCATAAAAGCGATGATGCTGTTAATGTTGCTGATTTGTTCTTTCGTGAAATTATACGCTTGCATGGTGTGCCAAATACTATTGTTTCAGATCGTGATACTAAATTTCTTAGCCACTTTTGGAGATGTTTATGGGCTAAGTTGGGGACTAAACTGCTTTTTAGTACTACATGTCACCCCCAAACTGATGGACAAACTGAAGTAGTCAATAGAACATTGTCTACTATGCTTAGGGCTGTTTTGAAGAATAACAAGAAAATGTGGGAAGAATGCTTGCCTCATATTGAATTTGCTTATAATCGTTCATTGCATTCTACTACTAAGATGTGTCCTTTTGAAATTGTGTATGGTTTCCTTCCTCGTGCACCAATTGATTTGTTGTCTCTTCCATCTTCGGAGAAGGTTAATTTTGATGCTAAACAACGTGCTGAATTGATCTTAAAAATGCATGAGTTAACTAAGGAGAACATTGAGCGTATGAATGCTAAATATAAACTTGCTGGAGATAAGGGTAGAAAACATGTTGTGTTTGCACCTGGAGATCTTGTTTGGTTACATTTGCGTAAGGATAGATTTCCTGATTTGCGCAAATCAAAGCTAATGCCACGTGCTGATGGTCCTTGTAAGGTGTTAGAGAAAATAAATGATAATGCATATAAACTTGAGCTGCCTGCAGATTTTGGGGTTAGTCCCACTTTTAACATTGCAGATCTGAAGCCTTATTTGGGTGAGGAAGATGAGCTTCCGTCGAGGACGACTTCATTTCAAGAAGGGGAGGATGATGAGGACATCAATACCATTGTTACACCCACAGCCCCTGCTTCTATACATACTGGACCAATTACTAGAGCTCGCGCACGCCAATTAAAATATCAGGTACTTTCGTTTCTTGGTAATGATTCTAAAGTTCATGAGAATATGATGCTGCCTAAATTGGATACATTTGTTTTGCTTACAAATGAAGGGCCTAGCTTGGACAAGAAAGAGGAACCTTGGAGCAAGTTCAAGCATGGAGATGATGGCATGCACAAGGGGAATAAGAACGGAGTTACAAGTGATGATTTCAGGACTTTGAAGCCACCATAATGAGTGCAGGAAGCCTTGGACGAAATATACAAGATGCCACTTCATAAATTTCGTCCAGAGGCTATTATAGGTGCTGCGTCACCTTATTATTGGGCCAGGCCCATGTAATTTCGAAATACTTGAGTATAGGCTGTTTTTAGAGTCCGTATGTGTGGGGAAACAAGAGATAGGGTTGGTTTCGGACCCCTCCTTCAAGGGCCACGAAATCCCCTCCTCTTCCTCCATATATACAGCCCTTAGGGCACCGTTTAGACTTTGGGTTTTGTTTAGATTAAAAGTTCGCCATAGCTGCAACTTCGCGTACTTCGTTTGTGTTCAACGACCAGACCAAGACGTCACAGAACCCCACCTTGATCAATAAAGCTTTCATCTTATATTCGCAATATCCAGATTGCAAATCTTACTTTCTTGCTTGTTCTTCATTTGCTTGCAGGAGATAGACCCTCGTGGTCAGGTTGATTGTGCTCCGGCGTGGTCAATAACCTCTCGGAGTTGGTTTAGCGATTGCTAAGGCGCGACGTCCTCGCACGTTTGTAGTCGGATCGTCAAAGTCTACTCCACCGAAAACGATAGCTATCATCTCATCGAAAGATCGGGACACCCTCGCCTGTGCGATCAAGGGTGCAGGTAGTGGATTAACCATGTGCGATGCTAGTGGGCTGTGAAATCACGATGACTGCGCAAGCGCGAGTAGGGGTGGAGGTAGTGGCTTAACCGTGTGCGATGCAAGTGTGCTGCGAATCACCACGAATGCGCAAGCGCGAGCAAGGGTGGAGGTAGTGGCTTAACCGTGTGCGAGGCAAGTGCGTTGTGAAATCACCACGACTATGCAAGCGCGAGCAAGGGTGGAGGTATTGGCTTAACCGTGTGCGATGCTAGTGCGTTGTAAAATCACCACCTGTGCAAGCTAAAGGTGGGTAGTTTATTTAGATTGAATTTCATGTCTGCATCTGAAAATTAGGACGAACTGTGTGCGATAGACCAGCTAGCTAGAAATCTAAAAATAAACTACCTGCCTTGAGCGTTGCAAAAATCGGCGGTTCCACCGCTTTTCCTTATTATCATACACGCATATTCTTATTGGACCGTGTGCGATCTTGGGTGCTCCCGCCCCGCATCAATTCCTTTACCCAAATTTTAGTAGCCGCGGTACTTCAATCGTCGCCCCCACTCCTCCAGGACCGACCTTATAGTAAAATTGCAGTAGCCGAGGCATTTGAACCGTCGCCCTCCCTCGTCCACCACCATCTCCACCCACCATTACTAAAATTTTCAGTAGTCATGGCGTATCCTCAAACACCACCCCCCTCCACAGTCCCCCCACCCACCCCCCTCCCCCCTCGAACCCTAGCTCGCCGCCACCAACCCCTGTCGGTCTGCCCGTTCCTCCTAGCTTAGATAATAAAGTTCAGGTTACCCAGCGATTTCCATATCGTCGCCCGACCCCCCCCCCCCCCCTGGTTTTGTAGATGGAGGACTTTGTTGTGGTGTCCCTCCCAGCCAGATCCACATCCCCTGCTCCAGAGAGTCGCAGCCTAAGCCCGACCACGTATCCCGGGGAGCCCGACAAGCATTCGGCAAAGAAGAGGTTTATCATGGCCTCTCCGGCGGACGTTGGCGAGGTGGCCGCCGTTCGTCCCAACCTGTCGATCCCGGAGCAATACCTCGCCACGGAAGCTAGAGAGGACGTTGACTACATTGCCATGCCGAAGGATTCACGTCAGCGGGCTAGCGTATTACTGTATCTCGGGAAAGCTGGCTATGACATCAAGCTCGTCGACAATGATGGCTTCACATGTCACAGGTTAAGTGGTCCATCCCCAACCCCTCTTGTTCAACCACCGTCGATCCCTTCAACGACCCTGCCGTTGATCTCCTCCGCCACGTGGTCAAGGATTTGCGATCCTTGTATGCCATCGAGCTCATTTTGTCATTTATGAAGGACACGTTTTATGGCGGCGGCTTGGGATCCTCAATTGCCAAGTCAGATCTCATCGACCACAACCACGAGGAGGGCACCCACAAAGGTTCTTCCAAGGTGAAACAGCCCATCTACGACATCAAAGAGCGCATCATGGGTCTGTGCTCTTCCAACTAGAAGGATCCCATCCATGACATGTGAGGCAACATCCTATCAGCAAATCTTACCTTTTCTAGCTTGCCAGCCCATACCCTTTGTTGTAGTAGCTTTTGCATGCGGTGTTTTAACTATGCCGTGTTTAATTATTTCAGTTATGCAAAAATGTAATGTTCAATAGGACTATGTGATGTTTATGTATGAATTGTCCACTTCGGTTTCACGAATGACTATATTTGGTTGTTTATAGTGAGTAGATGCCTTATTTATCTGTATTTGGTTGTTAGGTTGGTTGTAGTGAGCATTTGTCCAGTTTTCAAGCAGATGCCTTGTTTATCTGTATTTGCTTGTTAGGTTGGTTGAAGTGAGACTCTGTCCAGTTTTCAATGGCTATATTTGGTTGTTATACTGATCATTTATGCCTTGTTTATTTCAGTCATTCACAATGTGATGTTCATTTCGTGCAAGTCGGAACTGTGCTGCTTGATTTCATCAATACTAGTTTGAACGACTATATTTGGTTCGAGTTATGCCTGGTGTAGTTAACACATGCCCTTTATTTCAGTTTTACACATTTATCCAGTGTGATGTTTAAGCATGAGCTACATTCTTTTATTTTTCAACAATACCAGTTTGAATTGCAATATTTGATGGCTGTTAAGCCTGTTGTAGGTAACATTCCCTTCCGTTTTATATCCGCTTTAACAGCATGCTGAAACCAACACATTCAAGCTATCATTTGGAGACGATGTTGTTTACCTTTGCTATATTTGTTTGATGTTAAGGTTGCTGTACTTATCATGCCTTTCCACTACTTATGTAGGACAACAACGGGAGTGGCCAGCATTTTCCGCCGAGGTTAGTTTCATCCCTCGGCTTGTACTCCCCCCGTCGTTCCATAATGTAGTGCATATAGATCCAGGCATGGACACTTGTTAGCTTCTAATATTGACTTGTTGCTTGTAGGTACATATGCCCTTGGCAAAGATCCACGCATCGACCCTTTTTGCGTATGGGGCAATGAGATATTCATGAACAAGCATCAAGTGAGGAAACTGATAAGGATTATTATCAAAAAGATACGAACGGTGGCAAGCAAATTATTTGTTACGCTCTATCCAACACAACAGTGAGTTGTCGGATGGTAACTACAAACTCTGCAACCTTCTCTTTTTATTGCCCATAATGAGTTGTTAGACAACAATGTCTGAATCTTTTTCGTTCACAGTGGTTCCCAAAGCTGTTTAATCAAGATTACCTCGCAAAGTACATGATTGGTGGACACGCAATGAAGGTTAAAGTATTTCATCCAGACTACAATGAGCATCGAGAAGTCCTAATGAAGACAGTGAAGGATGGGCGGGCAGCCATCACAAGGGGTTGGCCTAGATTCATGCGCGCATTACGCATGGAGGAGGGCACAATATGGGCATTCCACTTCACCTTCTTCAGCAACCAGAATGTCTTTCGCCTCTCTCTTTACAGTCTTTAGTACAACTGTGGTTCATCATTCTTTACTTGGTGCTTTTGTAGTTCTTCAGTATATGTACCTGTGCATCGAATTATGCATTCGTGGTTGAACCTATATTTGTAATAAACATGGTTCGATATGAAATAAGTGATTGCCTACTTTCAAATTCAAAATCTGTGATTTTTAAATGCAGGGATTAAATTAGGGATAAATTAGGGATTACACTTCACACGGTTTGCGAAAGCAAAACGTCTGTGATAAACATGGAGACCAGACACGTTTCTCGGATCCACTACATGTGCGATCAATCTCTACTGCACACACGATCAGCCAAGAAAAAACCTGTGAGATTAACAATAGCATCGCACAAAGTTCCTTCTTATTAAATGTTTGCGAAAGTCACCTTATCACACACGCTTGGCAATTATGGACTGTTTATGATGTTGTGCGCATCGCAAATGTTTGGTCATAGAAGAACGCATGTGATAGGTCTTCATCCGACGCGGGTACGACGGATGAATCGTGCGGGATATATTCAAGCTTCGCATACAGTTTTATAGGGACGACTGTATGCACTCTTACATCAAATCACATACAGTAGAGGAAAAGTAAATGTGTGTGATTGTCTGCATATCGTACACGTTCTATAATCGTGAACTGTTTGTGATGGGTCGCGCATCGTAAACGTAGCACCACAGAATACTGACTGCGATGGCAATGCAAGCACAAATGAGTAGCAAGGATGGAGCATTTGGGATATTCGAGATATCAGAAACAGTTTTATAGGGACAACTGTATGCATCATGGCTCCCTATCCCCGACGGTTTTTGGGTCGTGTGGGAAGGACCCCCTATCGCACACATTCACTTGGTGACGGTTCAAAATGCCGTCGCGAAAAGGGGTTAAAAACCGTCTGTATAGCACCTCGCTGTACCAGTGTTCTATTCTATAAAAAGGTGAACATCTAATCTGGGCCCGGTCGCCTTTCTATGAAGGCGAGCAGCCCAACCCCCTTGTTGAAATATGGATATTAAGGAAGTCGTATTTTGCAATAGCAGCTCTGAGAAGCTGGGCTTAGGGTGCGCCTCCTACGGTCATTTCAGTGACTCAATTGGCTGGCTTCCCTCAGCTCAGACTGGTGTCACCACCTCTCCTAGGACCAGAATGATTGTCCCCGCCCGATGGGTCTACATTCATCCCTGAATGTCGTCGGGTACTCTTCACTTCCCCGCCATTCTTGTAACCATCACCTGTAATCCGCGCAGGTGTGTCCGCACCCCCTAGAGTGGAGGAGAAAGAAAGGATTTTTTTTCTCGGAGCAACCCTCCCCCCCCCGGGTTCCAAACCCAGGAGTTCGCTTTCCCGTAAGAGCATTTGGTACATATATAAGTTAGTGGAAGATTCAAAGGGTCACCACTACTGAGGATCTCCCCCCTTATCTTAGAAGGGTCGTCTGAGGGTTCGCCGTGGTTCATTGTTGTGCTTACTAATGTCTACTACACAACTTTTTCTTGTAGACTCGTGTTGGGCCTCCAAGCGCAGAGTTTTGTAGGACAGTAGCAATTTTTCCTCAAGTGGATGACCTAAGGTTTATCAATCCATGGGAGGCATAGGATGAAGTTAGTCTCTCTCAAACAACCCTGCAACCAAATAACAAAAAGTCTCTTGTGTCCCCCAACACACCAAATACAATGGTAATTTGTATAGGTGCACTAGTTCGGCGAAGAGATGGTGATACAAGCGTAGTAATTATAGTAGATATTGATTTTTGTAATAGGAACAATAAAAAACAACAAGGTAGCAATTGATGAAACAGAGCACAAACGGTATTCCAATGCTTGAAAATGAGGCCTAGGGTCTGTACTTTCGCTAGTGCAATCTCTCAACAATGCTAATATAATTGGATCATATAACCTTCCCTCAACGAGCGATGAAGAATCACTCCAAAGTTCCTATCTAGCGGAGAACATAAGAAGAAATTGTTTGTAGGGTATGAAACCACCTCAAAGCTGTTCTTTCCAATCAATCTATCATAGAGTTCGTACTAAAATAACACCAATCTATTCTTTCCGATAGATCTAACCTAGAGTTCATAATAAAATAACACCATATGATACACATCAACCAACTCTAATGTCACCTAGATATTCCAATGTCACCGCGAGTATCCGTGAGTTGATTATGCGATATGCATCAAACAATTTCAGATTCATAAAACTCAATCCAACACAAAGAACCTCAAAGAGTGCCCCGAGATTTCTACCGGAGAAACAAAGATGAGAACGTGCATCAACCCCTATGCATAGATTACCCCAATGTCACATCGGGAATCCGCGAGTTGAGTGCCAAAACACATATGAAGTGAATCAATATGATACCCTATTATCACCACGGGTATTCATAGCAAGACATACATCAAGTGCTCTCAAATCCATAAAAGTATTCAATCCGATAAAACGAAATCTCAAAGGGAAAACTCAATTCATCACAACAAGATAGAGAGGGGAAAACACCATATGATCCAACTATATTAACAAAGCCCGCGATACATCAAGATCGTGCCATCTTAACAACAAGAGAGAGAGAGAGAGATTAAACACATAGCTACTGGTACAAACCCTCAGCCCCGAGGGTGGACTACTCCCTCCTCATCATGGTGGCCGCCGGGATGATGGAGATGGCCACCGGTGATGATTTCCCCCTCCAGCAGGGTGCCGAAATGGGGTCTAGATTGGTTTTTCGTGGCTACAGAGGCTTGCGGCGGTGGAACTTCTGATCTAGGGTTGCCTCGAGGGTTTTTGGAATATTTGGCAATTTATAGGGCGAAGAGGCGGTGCGGGAGGTCACCAAGGGGGCACAACCCCCCTGGGCGCACCTGGGCTCCTGGGCGCGCCCAGGTGGGTTGTGCCTACCTCGGGCCTCCCCTCTGGTACTTTTTAGCCCATCCTGGGTCTTCTGGTCCAAAAAAATTCTTCAAATTTTTTCGATGCGTTTGGACTCCGTTTGATATTGATTTCCTGTGAAGTAAAAAACTAGCAAAAACAGCAACTGGCACTGGGCACTATGTCAATAGGTTAGTCCCAAAAAATGATATAAAGTTGCTATAAAATGATTGTAAAACATCCAAGAATGATAATATAACAACATGAATACTTCATAAATTATAGATACGTTGGAGACGTATCAGCATCCCCAAGCTTAATTCCTACTCGTCCTCAAGTAGGTAAATGATAAAAGAAATAATTTATGAAGTGTGAATGCTAGCAAAGTGCATAAGTTTGATCAATGATAATTTCAATCACTTTTCCTAGCATCATAACAACAATTCTTTCTCATAAAACTTCTCATGTTAAAGTAGCAACCAATTCACATGCTAAGGTTCAAACAATGAATTCTCTTGAAACTCAACAACCTATATTCTTAGTCACCAAACAATTGCGATTCAACTTATTCAACAGAGTCTAAGTAAGAGCTCCACATACTCAATCATCATATAGTCTTCCATGGTTGCTAGTACTCAAAGCATATTCTTAGAACAAATGGCATCCATCGAACACAGAGAAAGATAGGGGCTTAATATTTTGCCTCCCAACTCATTTATCGTAGAGATAATTGTCAACAATAATAAATCATGATCAAATATATTTGACTGGTCATATGTGCCTAGATCTTTCCCCACCACACAATGCTTGCCAACTAGAGAATAGTTGAGGTTGAAATGAGAATTCATACTATTGACTCTTTGCATAAAAGTAAATACTGAAAAGTAAAAGATAAGCCCTTCGCAGAGGGAAGCAGAGGTTATCATGCACTTTTTATTTTTGGATGCCCAAGCTCTTAATGCAAACGAACGTCACGTTATATTGCCCCTTATGATAGCAACCTTTATTATGCAGTCCGTCGCTTTTATTACTTTGCCATCACAAGTTCGTACAACGCTCAATTTTCCCTTACAATAAAAGGTCAAACATATTTAGGAGCAATTTTTATTGCTTTATGCACCGATGACAACTTACTTGAAGGATCTTATTCAATCCATAGGTATGTATGGTGGACACTCATGGCAAGAAACTGGGTTTAAGGGTATTTGGATGCACAAGTAGTATCTCTAGTTAGTACAAATTTTTGGCTAGCAAAGGATCCTAGGCAAATACCACATGTTGGAGGATCCATAACAATATAACTTGTATGCAAATATACCCAAACATAACTCATTACGTTGTCTTCCTTGTCCAACTTCAACTAATTTGCTCAAGTTTGAAAATAATTAATGGGTATTCACAATCATAGAAGATGTCCAAGATAATATATTTGTATGTGAAAGTTCTCTTCCTTATACTAATCATTCATGAATTGCTTGTATGACCAATATTGTGATTGTCAAGCTTCAAAAGATTTCACTCTCTAAACCCAATGTGAAGCTACTACTAGGCATGATATGAACATATAATTTCAACTTCATGATATTCAATTCATTCAACAATTTACTCAAAGGATATAAGTGAAGCACAAGAGTAAATGACAAACTACTCCAAAAAAGATATAAGTGAAGATCAAACGAGTAGTTAAGTAAATGGGTAGCTATTTGAGGACTCTCTTTTATTTAAAAACTTTCAGATCTAAGTATTTTATTAAAACAGCAAGCAAAACAAAATAAAATGACATTCTAAGAAAAGCACAACTCATGTGAAGAAGCAAAAACTTAGGCTCAACCGATACTAACCGATAGTTGTTCATGAAGAAAGGTGGGGTGCCTACCGGGGCATCCCCAAGCTTAGATGCTTGAGACCTCTTGGATTATTAACTTGGGATGCCTTGGGCATCCCCAAGCTTGAGCTTTTGTGTCTCCTTAATTCCTTTTATATCACGGTTTCCCTAAATCTTAAAAACTTGATCCACGGAAAACTCAACAAGAACTCGTGAGATAAGTTAGTATAAATCAATGCAAAAACCTTATCATTCTCTACTGTAGCAAATTACTAAAATTATTGCTTAACATTTCATACTAAATGCCTCTGCAAATTTAATAGTCATATCCTCAAATAGAATCATTAAACAAGCAAACATATGCAAACAATGCAAACATAACAGCAATCTGCCAAAACAAGACAGTTTGTAAAGGATGCAAGAGTATTCATACTTCTCTAACTCCAAAAATTCTGAAAATTTAGCAAACTGCAGAAAATTTATCAGATCTTATTGTGCAAAAAGTTTCAACATTTTATCACATTCTGACTTTTCTCGGGAATTTTTACAACAGCGCTAAACTTTATGTTTTGAAACAGCAACGAATAGACTTGCAAAATAAGCATGGTAAAGGCTATCATTGAAATTTTTATTGAAATGAAAGATGCAAAACATTATTATAAATAGAAGCAATCAAATACAAATAAAAGAAAATGACGCTCCAAGCAAAACACATATTATGTGATGAATAAAATTATAGCTCCAAGTGAGGTTACCGATAATGTCGGAGACGAAAGAGGGGATGCCTTCCGGGGCATCCCCAAGCTTAGTTTCTTGGATCTTCCTTGAATATTACCTTGGGGTGCCTTGGGCATCACCAATCTTAAGGTCTTGTCACTCCTTATTCTCCTCATATCGATATCTCACCCAAAACTTGAAAACTTCAATTACACAAAACTTAACGGAACTTCGTGAGATGGGTTAGTATGATAAAGACAAATCATTCACTTTGGTACTGTCAAAGACAAGATTCATAATTGTTTGCACACAATGCCTACTGTACTATACAATTTCCACAATTTATATTAAGCAATATAAGCCATAGAAACCATAAAACAAGCAAACTATGCATTGAAAACAGAATCTATCAAAAACAGAACAGTACATAAAGATCTGAATTAAGGTCATACTTCTGTAGCTCCAAAATTCTGAAATTTAGGAAAGCTTAGGAAATTTGTATACCCATCAACTATAAAAAAATCGAAATTTTTAGACGCTCCAGTGAATTTAAACAATTCTGTTACTGGGCGCAAAAGTTTCTGTTTTTGCACAGAATCAAGTCAACTATCATCCACACTGTCCCAAAGGCTTTACTTGGCACTTTATTGAAACAAAAGCTATAAGACATGATTACTACAGTAGCTTAATCATGTGAACACACAAAAACAGTAGGTAAAAGTGTTGGGTTGTCTCCCAACAAGCGCTTTTCTTTAATGCCTTTTAGCTAGGCATGATGATTTCAACGATGCTCGCATAAAAGTAAAGAATTGAAACATAACGGGAGCATCATGAAGCATATGACTAGCACATTTAAGTCTAACCCACTTCCTATGCATAGGGATTTTGTGAGCAAACAACTTATGGGAGCAAGAATCAACTAGCATAGGAAGGTAAAACAAGCATGACATGAAAACTTTCAACATAAAGAGAGGAAGCTTGATATTATTGCGATATGTGAAAGCATATGTTCCTCTCTCATAATAATTTTCAGTAGCATCATGAATGAATTCAACAATATAACTATCACATAAAGCATTCTTTTCATGATGCATAAGCATAGAAATTTTGTTACTCTCCACATAAGCAAATTTATTCTCATCAATAGTAGTGGGAGCAAACTCAACAAAATAACTATCATGTGATTGAAAATTAAAATCATGATGACAAGTTTCATAGTTATCATTATTCAATATAGCATACATGTCATCACCATAATCATCATAGATAGCAACTTTGTTGTCATAATCAATTGAAACCTCTTCCAAAACTTTGTTATCACTAAATAAAGTCATGACATCTCCAAATCCACTTTCATCAATATAATCATCATAAATAGGAGGCATGCTTTCATCATAATAAATTTTCTCATCAAAACTTGGGGGACTAAAAATATCATCTTCATCAAATATAGCATCCCCAAGCTTGTGGCTTTGCATATTGTTAGCATCATGGATATTCAAAGAGTTCATACCAACAACATTGCAATCATGCTCATCATTCAAAGAATTTTTGTCAAACATTTTATAGAATTCTTCCTCTATCAATCGAGCACAATTTTCCTTTCCATCATTTTCACGAAAGACATTATAAAGATAAACAATATGATGCAACCTCAATTCCATTTTTTGTAGTTTTCTTTTACAAACCAAACTAGTGATAAAACAAGAAACTAAAAGATTCAGTTGCAAGATCTAAAGATATACCTTCATGCACTCACCTCCCCGGCAACGGCGCCAGAAAAGAGCTTGATGTCTACTACACAACTTGTTCTTGTAGACTTGTGTTGGGCCTCCAAGCGTAGAGTTTTGTCGGACAGTAGCAAATTTCCCTCAAGTGGATGACCTAAGGTTTTGTAGGACAGTAGCAAATTTCCCTCAAGTGGTAGGCGTAGGATGAAGATGGTCTCTCTCAAACAACCCTGCAACCAAATAACAAAAAGTCTCTTGTGTCCCCAACACACCAAATACAATGGTAATTTGTATAGGTGCACTAGTTCGGCGAAGAGATGGTGATACAAGTGTAGTAATGATAGTAGATATTGATTTTTGTAATAGGAACAATAAAAAACAACAAGGTAGCAATTGATAAAACGGAGCACAAACGGTATTGCAATGCTTGAAAATGAGGCCTAGGGTCCGTACTTTCGCTAGTGCAATCTCTCAACAATGCTAATATAATTGGATCATATAACCTTCCCTCAGCATGCGATGAAGAATCACTCCAAAGTTCCTATCTGGCGGAGAACATAAGAAGAAATTGTTTGTAGGGTACGAAACCACCTCAAAGTTCTTCTTTCCGATCAATCTATCATAGAGTTCATACTAAAATAACACCAAGCTATTCTTTTCGATCGGTCTAACCAAGAGTTCGTACTAAAATAACACCATATGATACACATCAACCAACTCTAATGTCACCTAGATACGCCAATGTCACCACGAGTATCCGTGAGTTGATTATGCGATATGCATCAAACAATTTCAGATTCATAATACTCAATCCAACACAAAGAACCTCAAAGAGTGCCCCAAGATTTCTACCGGAGAAACAAAGACGAGAATGTACATCAACCCCTATGCATAGATTACCCCAACGTCACCTCGGGAATCCACGAGTTGAGTGCCAAAACACATATCAAGTGAATCAATATGATACCCCATTGTCACCACGGGTATTCATAGCAAGACATACATGAAGTGCTCTCAAATCCATAAAAGTATTCAATCCGATAAAATAAAATCTCAAAGGGAAAAGTCAATTCATCACAACAAGATAGATAGGGGAAAACACCATATGATCCAACTATATTAACAAAGCCTGCGATACATCAAGATCATGCCATCTCAAGACCACGAGAGAGAGAGAGAGATTAAACACATAGCTACTGGTACAAACCCTTAGCCCCGAGGGTGGACTACTCCCTCCTCATCATGGTGGCCGCCGGATGATGAAGATGGCCACCGGTGATGATTTCCCCCTCCGACAGGGTGCCGGAACGGGGTGTAGATTGGTTTTTCGTGACTACAGAGGCTTGCGGTGGCGGAACTTCTGATCTAGGGTTGCCCCGAGGGTTTTTGGAATATTTGGCAATTTATAGGGCGAAGAGGCGGTGCGGGAGGTCACCGAGGGGGGCACAACCCCCCTGGGCGCGCCTGGGCTCCTGGGCGCGCCCAGGTGAGTTGTGCCCACCTCGGGCCTCCCCTCTAGTACTTTTTTAGCCCATCCTGGGTCTTTTGGTCCAAAAAAATTCTCCAAAAAATTTCGCTGCGTTTGGACTCCGTTTGATATTGATTTCCTGCGAAGTAAAAAACAAGCAAAAAACAGCAACTGGCACTAGGCACTATGTCAATAGGTTAGTCCCAAAAAATGATATAAAGTTGCTATAAAATAATTGTAAAATATCCAAGAATGATAATATAACAGCATGAATACTTCATAAATTATAGATACGTTGGAGACGTATCACTTACACACTAGGCTACCCTTCTCCGAAAGCTCCACGGTGTTGGGGAACGTAGTATTTCAAAAAAGATCCTATGATCACGCAAGATCTATCTAGGAGAAGCATAGCAACGAGTGGGGAGAGTGTGTCCACGTACCCTCGTAGACCGAAAGCGGAAGCGTTTAATAACACAGTTGATGTAGTCGAACGTCTTCACGATCAACCGATCAAGTACCGAACGCACGACACCTCCGCGATCTGCACACGTTCAGCTCGGTGACGTCCCTCGAACTCTTGATCCAGTTGAGGCCGAGGGAGAGTTCCGTCAACACGACGGCGTGGTGACGGTGATGATGAAGTTACCGACGCAGGGCTTCGCCTAAGCACTACGACAATATGACCGAGGTGTGTAACTGTGGAGGGGGGCACCGCACACGACTAAAAGATCAACTTGTGTGTCCTAGGGTGCCCCCTTGCCCCCGTATATAAAGGAGGGGAGGGGGAGGCCGGCCGGCCCTGTAGGGGGCGCCAGGAGGAGGGGAATCCCACTAGGACTCCAAGTCATAGTAGGTTTCCACCTAAAGGAGAAGGGGGAAGGAAGGGAGAGGGGGGCCGCGCCCCCAACCCCTTGTCCAATTCGGACTGGGCTTGGGGGGGGGGGCGCGCCACCTCCTGGTCGCTGCCTCTCCTTCCCACTAAGGCCCATTAAGGCCCATCAACTCCCCGGGGGGTTCCGATAACCCCTCCAGCACTCCTTTTTTTTACCCGAAACTATCCGGAACACTTTCGGTGTCCGAATAACATGGTCCAATATATCAATCTTTATGTCTCGACCATTTCGAGACTCGTCGTCATGTCCGTGATCTCATCCGGGACTCCGAACAATCTTCGGTACATCAAATCACATAACTCATAATACAAATCGTCATCGAACGTTAAGCGTGCGGACCCTACG
This sequence comes from Thinopyrum elongatum, assembly GCA_011799875.1. Classification (NCBI taxonomy): domain Eukaryota; kingdom Viridiplantae; phylum Streptophyta; class Magnoliopsida; order Poales; family Poaceae; genus Thinopyrum; species Thinopyrum elongatum. Next base: position 326,344,147 of record CM022298.1, read on the forward strand.
GGTTCGAGAACTATGTAGACATGACCGAGACACCTCTCCGGTCAATAACCAATAGTGGAACCTGGATGCTCATATTGGCTCCTACATATTCTACGAAGATCTTTATCGGGTCAAACCGCATAACAACATACGTTGTTCCCTTTGTCATCGGTATGTTACTTGCCCGAGATTCGATCATCGGTATCATCATACCTAGTTCAATCTTGTTACCGGCAAGTCTCTTTACTCGTTTCGTAGTGCATCATCCCATAACTAACTCATTAGTCACATTGCTTGCAAGGCTTCATATGATGTGCATTACCGAGAGGGCCCAGAGATACCTCTCCAATACTCGGAGTGACAAATCCTAATCTCGATCTATGCCAACCCAACAAACACCTTCGGAGACACCTGTAGAGCATATTTATAATCACCCATTTACGTTGTGACGTTTGATAGCACGCAAAGTGTTCCTCCGGTATTCGGGAGTTGCATAATCTCATAGTCTGAGGAACATGTATAAGTCATGAAGAAAGCAGTAGCAATGAAACTGTAACGATCATAATGCTAAGCTAACGAATGGGTCTTGTCCATCACATCATTCTCCTAATGATGTGATCCCGTCCATCAAATGACAACACATGTCTATGGTTAGGAAACATAACCATCTTTGATAAACGAGCTAGTCAAGTAGAGGCATACTAGGGACACTTATGTTTTGTCTATGTATTCACACATGTACTAAGTTTCCGGTTAATACAATTCTAGCATGAATAATAAACATTTATCATGAAATAAGGAAATATAAATAACAACTTTATTATTGCCTCTAGGGCATATTTCCTTCACGCGGGACCACCTATCACTAGTCTTCGGTCGGAGGGGTTTATTGCACAAAAATGCCGGGACGCGGGCTCCCGCAGAGGAAAGCCCAACAAATGTCAAATGCGAAGCCCCGCACCTCATTAAGATCATATTGGCATACTCCTAAAAAAAGAGCAGACCCCATTGAAGACGGGAGTGAGGTACAACAAGGCCATTTCCGTTCACCTTCTCATGGAGCCATACATGGACATTACCGCTCATATAGCTCCCAGCCAGCAAGCAGTTAGCTTTCCTCTAGAAGTCATGGAAGTGTGGATAAATTGACAGAAGGTTTTTATTTCTTAAAAAATCACTCTAACTGTCCTAAATATGGACGGAGAGCGGTCTCGAGTTTTTCGGGGTCCTCGAGATCGCATTTTAGGTCGAGTAGACACGCTAGGGAGTCTGTGGGCTTCCCTTGGCATTTCAAGATGGCCTCTATCATCTTTTCGAGAGCCTCCCGTTTGCCCGTCAAGGGGCATTTGACATCCAGAGACAAAAGCAGTCCCACACGAAACTGGGGATTCCCCCAATGGATGTAACCAGCTCTGCTTTCGCGCTCTCAAAAGGAGAAGCCCCGAACACTTGCAGTTGCTTTTTCCTCTTTATTCCTTCTAAGCGAGCCTCTAAAGACTCTACTCCTACTTTAAACTTAGAGTCCAATTCTTCCAAATACAAAGTAGAACTTCGTTTTGAGGAGTTTGCCCCCCGTTCGCCGCCGTCCAGCCGACGGCTACTCTGGGATGGATCGAGGTTTAGGCCAACAGAGGGGCTTGCTCCCTTTCTTCTGGATCTAAGGAAGGACCTGCGGGTGGCGTTTACGGTAAAGGGGGAATCTCAAGGAGGGTCTCCAGACCTTCGAAGTGCCCCACCACCAGGGTTGGCATTGTGTCGACGACCCCCTCTGGCTCCGGGCTAGAGGTAATTTTGATGATCTCCCCGACCCTTTGTTCCTCATCACCATCGTAATAACAATAAGGAGACGCGGTGACGTCGTCATCCAGAAGGAAAAAACAAAACCCCAAAGGTACCAAATTGAATTCTACTTGTCGGGCTTGGATTCGTTTCGTTTATCAAAAATTAAAAAAATAAATAACAACCCATAAATAAAAGAGAAATTACGATAACAAATCTAAAGTGGAGCCAATCGCTTATAAAAATAAACCAGTCTCCTTTTAAAAGGAACTGGCCAATTAACTTCAAAAAACTACGTTCTGACTTGAGTAGAAAAATTGGTGGCATTTGACATCTAAAGTTTCACCACCCCTACTACTGCCTGAAATCCTGCTTTGGTGAGCTTTCCCCAAGGTGACACCGAAGGTCTACCTCCTTTCATGCGCCCCTCACCTCCTCCATGAGGATGATCCACTGGATTCATTGCAACATCATGAACAATGGGGCATCTGCCTAAGCACCGGCACCCCCACCACTCTTACGGCTCTATACCTACTAGACCTGTATTCAGTAAAGCTTTCTTTCTATATGCTAATTCTCATGTAGTTCATATTGTCGATATGAGTATAATTACCTCGAGAAATACATAAGATTCCTTCCTTTACTGGTAAATGAATAGGAATCAGGTTAATAAAACCGGAACTGTTTCCGCCTTCCTCTCGAACTGAGCTATTTCTCTGAAATATACAGTTTCACATCATTATAGGAAATCATATACCTGTGTATTACCACCCGGTATGGAGCCATCGTCGTCTTCGGTGTAGCGTGAAGACCTTCCCACGGTCTTCGAGTCGTTCTTGACTGGCTAGCAAGCACCATTGGAATTTAACCGCCTTGTGGTCGAGACACCGCCTTCTTCTCTAGAATCACGCAAGTGGTACTGCCCCCACGGTAAGGAGAAAGACCTTAAGGCATAAACGTAGAGCCTGAGTCCACAAGATAGTATTTTCTCGATAACGATAGTGGCCATTTTCCGGTTCAGTGGTTGTATCCAGAAAGATTCTAGAGTCATTTGTCGTACCCTCCCAACCAACCATCACATATGTGAAACTCATGTGAAAATAAAAAGCACACAAACTCTTCTGTGTTGGCGAAACTTGTTTTCCACGATAACATATTTGGTTTGCTGTTGGAACTCAGGCAGAAATGTGTGTCCCGGCTCCAACACTATTCTAGAAATGCAAAAAATATAATAATAGATGAATTAGAAAACTCAACTGTTCTTTGTGATTCGGTACCGCTTGAACTAACTGGCCCAATTCTTGGTAGGTACTTATTAGGGGGAGGGCCAACCACCGAATGAACAACGATCTCCCGGTCCCACTTAATTCCTGGGGAATTTAGGGAACCCTGTGGACTTGACTCTTTTAAGAGGAAGAAATTCGAAGTGAAATATCTAGAATATGCTTTACACTCTATTTTCACACAGGTATGCCCCCCTACCTTTCTATAAATTGATGCACTAATAAGAATCCAAATCCTTGGTTTGAGCATCCCTTTCTTTTGTAACCTCTCTTAAGAACTTCAAACAAAACAAGGCTAGGATCCTAATCTCTATTCCTTCCTCCTTGGCGTCAGATAACTCCAATAAAGCATGACTGAAGTAGATATAAAACGTGTCGAAGAGCAATAGACTCTTTTTTATAGAGCTTATCATTGTCATTGATTGACCAGCATGACTTATGGATTGAATTTTATACTATGCTATTTGAATAGCAAGATTCTTGAAAGGCGGAGGACATAGACTTTCTTGCTCCTACATCATTCTTGCTAAGGGCATCTAAGGAACTAATCAAAGGTTACGAAAGAGAAGGCTTGAAAAGGAGCTTACTTTTCCCGCTAATGCTACTTCCGCTATCTCGTAAGGAGGATACGACTCATAAACCTCCTTTGGTATTTGGGTAGGGAGAAAAGATAATTAAGTAGACTGAGTGAGGAATGTATACAACTACTGCTCAAAAGGCAATAAGAAGCACGCACTCCTACTAGACATGGAAGGAGTAAACCTAAAATATGCTTTCTTCCCTTAAGTTGAATTGACTTCCTTGTCTCTTTCTAGAAAGTCAGCAGCTGGCCCAAGGTGACCTACTGGGAAATGAAAAAACAATTGGTTCAATTGAGTACTTATAAGCCAAACGGAGTTCTCTCGCATATTGTTATGTTTACCTGGAATGCCATAAGCCTACTCTCAAGGAACAACTCGAATCACTGCTGACGCGGGACTTGCTTTCGCACGGGGAGTTGGATAAATTACCCTATTGTGGTATGGCGATAGATAGCAATAGCAACGGATAGATTATGATTACGATTAAGTAGACTAACTGTTGGATGAGCTCCAAAAGGTGGTGAGCCTGATGAGTCAACCAAAGGGAATGGGCCCTTTAAACCCCTAGGGCGTAAGCATTTCTGCCTATCCAAAATAAGAGGTCAAGTCAATCTTGAATGTGGTTAGTACCTATTAGTATTAGATACAGAATCCTATTTGCTTTGAGCGCCCATGTCCTATATTCTCTCTATCTATAGATGGAGAAAGACATGCTCGATATGAACTGGGACAAAGAATAAAGTCAAAAGCAGGAGGTAGGTTCGTGGTTTCAAGTTGAGTAGTGAGTGGTTCCTTGATGGGAGTCGGCAGAAACCTTTACTCATTTGATTTCCTCCCAAAAGAAGGAGGGGTTTTCCTGTGGTAGGCGCCAAGAAAGATACCATGAAATTAGGCACCAGGTACTATCCATCACACTTAGAGTTGGTATTTATTGTTTGATTCAAATCCCTACTTACCAAACAGTTGTCATAACAGATTTGAATGACGATATCCAATTATGAAATGGCTAGAGGAGGCACAGAGATAAGACAGAACTGATGGTAAGGTAAATCAAAGGCTTTCATTTACCTTATCATCGTCGTAACTTTCTTATCTATTTGTGTATGCTATTAGAAAGGGAAATTCGATACAACCAACGCGCAAAACCTTCCGTCTTTCCTATGAAAACAACTTTCGCCTGGATAGAATAGTTACCAACATGAATTCCTGCTTATTGTCCTTCCTACCCATAAGTGAGAGCAAGGCCGAAGTAGAGCATAGAGCTTAGAAGTAGGATCTGGTAATTGGTTCTGCTTAGTAGATGAAAAAAGAGAGGTGTTTTTGGGGTGAGTCCCTGCCAAGCAGATTTTGATGACGGCATCGTCAACGTACACTTCTGCATTACGACCCAACTGAGACCTGAGGATGAGGCTCATTAGGCGCTAAAATGTGGCGCCGGCATTTATCAAACCGGAGGGCATCCGCTTGTAGCAGAAGGAAGGGGCGATAACACTAGTTTTTTTCTTTGTCTTCCTCAGCCATATAGACTTGCTGATACCCAGAGTAGGCGTCGAGGAAGCTCAACATCTCGCACCCTGCGGTGGAGTCGACCAGTTTAGTCCTTGTACTTCAGTGGAACCAAATTACAATATATGGATTGCAAACCTTTTCTGCTTTGGGTCTTAAGTGAATGAAAGGGTGGGTTAAAAAACCATGGCTAGCCTCCCTCAAGAAATCTCGGCCGTAGGTTACTGATGGGATGCTAGCTGCCGGTATACAGGAAAAACGTGGTGCAGAGCACGAACAAGATGTGCTAACACATATCCCTTATATTTATTGGTTCTACAGAAGATGTATGATAAAGAGCTGGCATTATAAAGAGTCATAGACTTAAGTGTGGGGGAGAAGAGGGTCAAGTGGCAATTATTGTGAAAATAGAAGTAATTTGGTAGGAAAGTGATTTGAACCTTATACTATTATGTAGTGTATAGGAAATCAAATTAATTTTTATAGAGTTGTGTAGAATCAAAACAAAAAAAGGAGTTGACCAGTAAAGACATGCATGTAGGATATTTGAAATTCTGAAAAAAGGTCAATATACATGTGCATGTGCATACATGTGGCAACATTTGCTCACTGAATTTGTTGTAATATAATTAGTACCATATGTCATGATATGTTGATTTTTCTTGTAAATACACTTACTATCTACTCAAGGGTGGAACCGTTTAGTGCCCATCGGCCCTAACGTGGAGAAGGACACCCTAGACCGGAAGCTCATGCAGTTGTGTCGGTAGAGGAGTAGGAGGCCCGTGGTGACGTTAGGTATCGAACAATACTTGTAGGCCACACACGAACCAAGGCTGCCACACCTTACCGTTGTGTGGGCTATCACAGTTACTAAGGACGGTTGGGCTTCACAACAGAGTAGAGGCAGATCCTTAGAACAACCTTAGGCAACGGTGCTAGCATTGTCATGTCACTAAAATACACATAACCATTTCTTGTTTTTCTTCAATTTCAGTTTTAAATGACATTATAGCACGTCTCCCGTTGCAACGCACGGACAATTTTCCTAGTAAATCATAAATTGGTGTAGAATCGTCAACATATTTTTACACCCTTAGCAACAAACCGGCAACAAGAAAACCGAAAAGTGTTTCCGAACAAATCAGACAGGAGCCGAGTTCCGCCGGTAACACCCGTTGCCCCCCGTTCTCCGGTGAGTCACTGTCCTAATAAATCGAGTCTGGTCGTCCTATGTCTCGTGCTGGCAAGGAGATATTGCTCAAGTCAGTGATCCAAGCAATCCCAACATTTGTAATGAGTTGCTTTCAATTGCCTATTTCTACCTGTGAGACTTTTCGTCAAATTATTGCTGATTATTGGTGGGGCAGGGAGAATGGTAAGAAAAAACTACATTGGCGTTCATGAGAGTGGCTTACGACTCCTAAAGCTCTTGGTGGCATGGGTTTTCATGACATAGCTCTCTTCAACCAGCCATGTTGGGCCGACAGGGGTGGCAGCTTCTAACATCACCAAACACTCTTTGTGCGCGAGTGCTTAAAGGCCGGTACTATCCTGATGGGGATTTTTGGCATGCCCAGGCCCCACGCTCTGCCTCTTTTACCTGACGAAGCATTCTTTTTGGCAGAGAATTACTAAAACAAGGTGTCATGTGGGGTATCGGAGAGGGGCGTCAAATCTCCATTACTTCTGATCATTGAATTCCCTCAGCACCACCTTATCTTCTCCAACCTTTATCTCCCATTCCTAACAATGCCACTGTTCATTGTCTTCTGGATGAGGATATTGGTAGTTGGAATGAGGAGACAGTGAGGGCTTTCTTTCAAGAGAACATTGCTGAGGAGATTCTTCGGCTTCCCATTAGTCACCATGGTGGGGAGGATTTCCCGAGATGGCCTTTTACCAAGTTTGGTGAGTATTCTGTGAAGTCTACGTATTATATGGCAAGGTCGGCCCGGTTTTTGGAAGTTCAGAGCCGTAATGACAGGGGCCAATCCTCAAACAGATCAGTGGAAGAAAAACAATGGAAGGTTGTGTGGTCTGTCAAAGCTCCTAATAAAATGAAAGTGGTTCTTTGACGTTTGGCTCATGATTGTCTTCCGTCCGGAGTACAGCTATGCCGTCGACATGTGCCTGCATCTTATCTTTGCAACTTTTGTGGACGTACAAAAGGTATTGAGCATGCTCTACTCTTTTGCCCATTTGCCGCAGAAGTGTGGAGGGAGGTGAGACTATCTTTTTCTGTTAGCCTATGTCGTTCTGGTTTTTCCTCTCCCAAACAATGGTTATTTGACTACCTTGCAAGGGCGACGGACGTCGAAGCGACGATGATGGCTGTCACAGTTTGGCATATTTGGGAAGCGAGGAAATCTGCAAGGAACAATGACGAATTTTATCACCCTCGCCATGTTTGCCTCAAAAATCAAGGCCTACATTGACATGATTTTGCAGCATCTGTACAAGTCCAGTACAAGTCATAGATGTGAGACGTCTATTTCAAATTCATCTTTGTCTCCGCCGCCAGGTACTATACTATTCATGTCTGATGCTGCTATTTCTAACGAATTTGAAAAATCGGGTATTGGGGTAATTGCTGTGAACAGTAACGGACACTGCTTTGTGGCTTGTACTGAACCAATTCCTAATGCCCTGGATCCTGAACTGGCTGAGGCGACGGCCCTTCGCCGTGCAATCTATTTGGCTCGAGATAAGAATTTTAGCACTGTGATATTTGCTTCAGATTGTCTTTCATTGGTGCAACGTCCCAACTGCCCTATTCGAGATCGTTCATTTGTTGGTGCAGTGGTGGAGGACATCAAGCATGCTCTCGACTTCAACTGTGTGATCCTCAAGCACATTCGTCCTCAGCCTAGAGCAACTCCAACGCGCCGATCAAACGGACGGCGATTTTATTCGTTTTTTGTTCGTTTGGGTCGGCCTGGCGGACATCCATGTCCGCTCTCGTGTTTGGATCGACGCATGCGCCTAACGCTGACCCGACCCATTTTTTAGATCGCACGAAAAAAATAAAACACAAAAATTTCGAAAATAGAAAAACATTAATGCCGGCCACAAAGGCCAGCGAGAGTTCACGCGTCCACATTTACATAAACTAAACATTAATTAAACCTAAACTAGGATGAGGCGCGCTGCCCTAGGCGTCCTCGTCGTCGTCGGGGCCGGTGAGGTCGATCAGCGTCGGCGCCGGGCCAGCCCAGGGGAACGCCGTATTCCAGGCTGTGGCGACGTCGTCCGCCGCGGGCTGTGCCGCCACCGGCTGGGGTGCCACGCCCTGGGCACGACGCGCCTACTCGTTGGCCTCGCGGCGCTCCTCCTCGGCGTCGCGCTCCAGCTGCTCGAGGTACTCGCCCTCACGGCGCTCCTCGGCCAGCCTTCGCTGGCGTCATTGCTTGAGGTAGGCACGCTCCTGCGCCTCCGTCGCCCCATCCATATCGGTGGCGCGCTGACCCACTCGCGCACCACCCGGTCCAGGAGTAGCGCTCGATGGGGGTCGGCTCCGGCTTGGCCTTGGCTGGGGACGGGGGGGGGGGGGGGGGGGGGGGGGGGGGGCAGCGGCGGCACGGCGCAATCGTCGGCCGCGGACAGCGACATGGCCTCCCCCATGCGCGCCTGGTAAGCCGCCTCCTCCTCCTCGCTCTCCCGAAGGACAGCCGCCAGCGCCGCCTGGTAGGCGGCCTCCGCCTCCTGGTCCTCGTCGCGCACGACGAGGGGCGACGGTTGGGAGCCATGCGAGACGTCGTGGCCGCCGCGCCTCTTGGCTTCCTCGTGCTCGAAGGCGAACCACCGCTCCCAAGCAAGAGAGTCGAAGGCGTAGGCGGGGTCGCGGCGCTGCTCTGGCGTCAGCAGCTGCCGCCGGCGCCGCACCTCCTCCACGTGCGCCCTCGCCGACCACGGCGCCGCCGGCACTGGGATCCTCTCCGGATCCAAGTGCCAGTCGTGTGGCAGCGTGACGTCGGGGTAGGGGAGAGGGACGCGATACTCCCAGTGCCACTTCGCCTGGTGCACTGGGACGTTCACACGCTGCCGAGGCCGACGGGAAGACGCCGGCGGAGGCGGGGGGAGGCGGGGACCTTGCCCTTGCCTTTGCCGGAGAAGAGGCCCATTTTGCGGTGGCTAGGGTTGTCCCTGACGGGCGGGGGAGGGGGGGGAGCAGAGGGGTGGCGAGATGGGGACGGGGGGCTTCTGGAAGCGGATGAGAACGGCCTCCCACCGCACATTCAGATTAAAAAAGGCCGACCGCCGTCGCTGACACGTGGGCCCGAGGTGGGCGGTCGTCATTAATATAGTTGAGTGCTGTAGTTGGGCGGCCGCCAGATGGGGACACCGCGGACACCGAGAAAACGCGCGAGGCGTCCGCTTCGCGTCCGCGCCGACACATTTCTGCCGCAAATTTGGGCCGTAAATGGGTCCGCGCGGACGCGAAGCAGATACGTTTTGCGAATGGGTTGACGCGTTGAGCCTCATTTTTGTCCGTGCCGACCCAAACGGACGGCGACGAACCAAATGAGTACCTGCGTTGTAGTTGGTCTTAATATTCCTGCTCATTTGTTAGCTAAATTTTGTTTGAACTCTAGTAATCTTTGTGTTTTTATTTCTGCTCCGGAGGGTATCCTGAAGATTCTATGTAATTTGTTTATACTTAAATAATAAATGCCGATGTTTCTCAAAATAAATAAATAAATAAATCGAGCAGCCAGGAAACCATCGGCAGGAGGGCGGCCCCAACCCCTCAAAAAAAGAAAAGAAAAAAGGAGGGCGGCCCCAGTCGCACGAACGCACGCACCCACCCCACGCACGCACGCGCGCGGGTGAAATCTAGGACGGAATCCATTCCAGTCCCCGTCGATCACGCCCCGAGAGGCGGAAGAACTTTCGCGGCGAGGAATCCGCCGGAGGCCCCCCGATTTGCATGTCCGGGGCTCGCTGGAATCGGAATGCACTGGTGCCCCGGAATCGGGCCGCGGGTGCGCTCCTTCCTGCGTGACTACGACGCGCTCCAGGCCCTCGCCCTCGTCCTCATATACCTCCAGGTGCGCACGCGGTTCTTTGCCCTCAGCTTGATCTGATCGTCTATCACTGGTTCGGGCGCGGTTCTTTGTTGTTGCTGTTGTTATCCGTGATGGGGGGAGCTCAGGCGCGGAGAAGAGGAGGGAGCAGATTTGAGTGCGCTGTATTCTTTTTACTACCGTGCACGCGCTGCGGCCTTCTGGTGTCCCCATGGTTTACCCTAACTAATCTAGTTCATGATGATGCTAGCGGTGTCAGACTACCTAGGATGAACAGGTTCATAATGCGGTTTAGATGGGCTTCAGATCGGATTATTTCTTATGCGTGGCGTAACCTTAGGAAGAGAAGTGAGAAGTTTTGGGTCAGTCTGGTGTTGAGTCAAGTTTGGGGGCATTGCAATAATTCACAGGTTTAGTGACAACCATGTGCCTTAGCTCTTGGGTTTGGACTTGCCCAACATTTTTGGTGTCCTTTTATGTTCCATTTGGCCAGGTCATTTTATTCAGATGCTAGCCTGGATGGGCTTCATGTATTTCTTACAGGAAAAGATGACTTATCTTGCTCTGATTTCTTACTAGCTCTAGGTCATATTAGACCAGAATTCACTGCTTCCAAATGCCACAGCCGGATATGAAATGAAAACTGTTAAGTTGTTTTAAACTTTGAATGAGGCAATAAGCAAGGAACATTTCTTGAAAGATTATGAGGATTTAGTCAAGCAATAAGGAAGGCATATAAGTATGGCCGATGCTAGGCGCCGGCGGACCGGCGCTAGGTTCGGCCGGTCGCCTCACATCTGTTGGATCAGCTGACCCCCTAACGCACAGGATTGCACGACTTGGTCGTCTCCCTCCTGCAGTTCGTGGCGACGAGCGAGGAAAAAAAATAGACACCACCGCGCTAACGTAATTCCACACCCCGCGGCCTCGAAGCACTACGGCGCCTCCACTCGCGGCCGTTCGCCTGCGATCGCCGCCGCTCGCCGCGCTGGGACGTAGGCTGGATGCAGCTCCCCTCGTCTAGATCCAAGCCAAAAACTGCCCCGGGGACGCCACAGTACGCTTGCTCCGCTGCCCATGGTTGCAGCTCCGACGGGTCACGGTTCCAGCTTCTCTTGTTGTCGCCATCCCCATCACCGGCCTGCTCGCAATTACCGTAGTCGCCGCTCTCGTTGGTTCACAATCCCCTGGTTGAAGCTTTTTGGGATGTCGAATGTAGCATTCTCGACTGCCAGTCGCAGCAGAACTCACTGCCGGTTGTAGCTTTTGTGCTCTGCAGCTGCGGCAGAAAAAGTGTCAGCGTCGTTCCTGCGGTTGCCGTGGTCGCCGCCGAGGAATACGCTGGTTCCAGCAAATTTTTACCGGTTCCAGCATCCTCAAACCATCGTTGCAGCCAAAAAATGGCGCCGCTGTCGCCGGTCGTAGCTGTCATTGTCGCCGGTTGTAGCAATGTTTTGGCGTGTTTCAGCACTAGGCTCGCCACAGTCATTGGTTCCAGCAAAAACAAGTCACGGTTGCAGCTCCCCCACACTACGGTTGTAGCATCCCTGTGGTCATCGTCGCGCCTTGCTGTCGAGGTAGTAACAAAAAAGATTATCGGTTGTAGCTCGTTGTGAGCCGGTTGCAACTCCTCAGTACGTCGTCGGTTGCAACCCTCGCCGCGTGGATTGAAAACACGTCCATGGTTGAACATTCGTCACCGCCGGCGTCGTCCATGGTTGTAACATTCGGCGTCCATGCTTGTAACATCTATCGAACAACTTGTAGCTCCTCGGCACGTCGGTTGAATCCCTCGTCGCGGTTCCAACAAAAAGATGTTTTGCTGCGGTTGCAGCAAAAATCCACCGTGGTTGTAACCCCGACGATAAGAGATTCCAGCAAATATTCACTATGGTTGTAGCCCGGCGCCGCCCAGTTCCAGCGCGCGGTCACCGCGTCTCCAACTCTCAGGTTTGCCGGTCGCCGCTCTGGCCGTCGCTAGTCACACCACTTGGCTTGCTGGTCGCAGCATCCGGTGCTCGCTCCGGGCTCGCGCGGCCATGGCGATAGGCGCGGGCGCGAGGGTGCGCCCATGGCGGCAGGCGCGGGAGCGAGGGTGCTGCCATGGCGGCCGGTACGGCGATGGCGACGAAGTTGTGCTGGTTAGCGGGGCGGGGGAGCACACGGCTGCGCGCGAGCCCATTGGGCGGTTGTGCTCGTCGGGGGAAAGAGGAAAGGAGGAGATAGGTAGAGGCGGAAGGAAGATAAGGAAAAAAACTGGTGCAGGAGGACATGGGATAGACAAACGATCGCTGTAGATCGAACGAACGCGACACGTCTGGCCCAAGACTCGGCCGGTCTGCCGTACGCAAACAATTCCCATATAAGTATGTCTAACCTTACCATTTCAGTTGCTATTTCCAACATAGCGTTCACGGATAAACGAAATGAAGTTGGAGGCCCACCACCACCAACAAAGCCTTTAGTCCCAAACAGGTTGGGGTAGGCTAGAGCTGAAACCCATAAGACCTCGAAACAAACTCATGGTTCTGGCACATAGATAGCCAACTTCCATGCATCCCTGTTCATGGTTAGTTCTTTGGTGATATTCCTATCCTTCAAATCTCTCTTTACGGGCTCCTCTCTTGACATTTCTGTGCTGTATATGCCCAAACCATCTCAGACGATGTTGGACAAGCTTCTCTTCAATCAGTGCTAGCCCAACTCTAACACGTATATCATCATTCCGGACCTGATCCTTGTATGGACCCACATCCATCTCAACATGCGCATTTCTGCTACACCCAATTGTTGAACATGTTGCCTTTTAGTCGGCCAACACTCAACGCCGTACAACATTGCAGATCGAATCGCCGTCCTATAGAACCTGCCTTTTAGCTTTTGTGGCACTCTTGTCACAGAGAATGTCGGAAGCTTGGCGCCACTTCATCCATCTGACTTTGATTCGATGACTCACATCTTCATCGATATCACCATTCTTCTGCAACATTGGCCCCAAATATCGAAAGGTGTCCTTCAAGGTACCACCTGTCCATCAAGGCTAACCTCCTCATGCCTAGTAGCACTGAAACATCACCTCATGTACTAAGCCTAAAATGTTTCGATTCCAAAGTTTGTCTCCATAGCTCTTAACTTTCTATTAACCCCAGTCCGACTATCATTGACTAGCACCACATCATCCGCAAAGAGCATACACCATGTGATACCTCCTTGTATATATCCCTTGTGTCCTCACCATCACCATGTCAAAAAGATAAGGGCTCAAAGCTGATCCTTGGTGTAGTCCTATTTTAATCAGAAATTCATCAGTACCGTCATCACTTGTTCGAACGCCTGTAATAGTTGGAGGCCCACCAAGTGGATTAAATCAAATGTAATCGCTTCGGTGCCGTCTGTTAGAACATGGTTGTGTTGTGTGTGTAGTTACCATATTGTATAGGCACTTCTTGGCTTATTTCCCTCATGTGTATATGCACTGGCTGTTGGCCCCGTTCAATACAAGAAGCTCATTTTGTAACATGGTATAAGAGCTAGGGTTAGGTTCTCAACCGCCACCGCCCCTGACAAGGGAATCCCCACCGGGTAGGCCCACAACGACAGTCGACCTAGCTAAAGGACAAATGTGATGGGCCAGTCGGTGTGGAGCACTTGGTTGGATGGAGATGCCAATTGGGTACAATAGAAAGCTAGCAAGTCGGATACAACAAAAAGCCAGTCAGTCGGATCATGAGAAGCCAGTTAGTTGGATCACGGTCATCCGGCAAGTCAAAGGACGCGAAATAAAGGCAGACGTTACCACGGTCACCACTAAGCATTAACTTGGGTGTTACACTATGTAATAAGTAGCTAGTAATAGGCGGCATTCAATAGGCTGTTACTTGTAGCATTAATTTAGATGACCGTTCACGCTTCTAGCCATGTTGAGCCTATACAAGGCATGGTTGGGGCTTCTTGCCAAGGATTCACATCATTTGTAATTCCTATACACATAAGAAAAGGCACATCAGGAGTAGGGTGTTATCCCTTAGCAAGGGAGTCTGAACCTGGGTAATAAGCTTTACGCCCTCTCATACACACCCATACACGTACAGCTGAAATACCCACGACAGTTGGCGCACACCATGGGGCCTAGTGTCAATTGGAGCTATGGTTCAGATGGCCTCTTCTACAACCATCAACGACAAACTGGTTCATGGGCGTGCCATCCATTTTGGCTCGTTGGACTTCCTCACTGATGGTTCGGCATCGCGTCCCGACGCCTTGGTCACTGAGATCGCGTTGTCGGAGACCGGGAGTCTGCACTAACATGTCAACATCGCTGACACACTGTGCCTGCAAGATCCGGCTTCATACCGGCTGGCCGTTCGGGTGCCCAACGACGCTTGAGGCGTTCCGCAATGCCTTGGCTTGTCCATGCCGCAATCGGCGTTTGCAAGATCCGGTTCCGCACCGGCTGGCCGACAGGTGCCCCAGCGGCGCTTGAGGTGTTCCACAATGCGCCTTGACTCGTCCATCCTTGTCTCGTTTTTTGGCATGGTCAACTCCGACTCACTACTGCATACTGGAGTGTTGCTGCATACTGGAGTGTTGCTCCGATGGGGAAGAAAGTTCTGACAGCCTCGCCTCTGTGGCAGGTGTCTTCATGGGCAGCATCAACGTCAATGATGGCGGCGCGCGCGACGATGGTGCGCGCGACGACGACACGCGCAACGAAGGTGCTGGTAATGGCTTTGCCGACTTTGCTTCGATCGTGTCAAGTTCCAGTCTCCCTAGCCGGAGACAACAACCTTCAGACCTGCTCAAACGCCGAGTCGCTCCACGTGAGATCGACGAAGAGGCCATGAGGTTGAATCAATTCAGCCGTGAAGTGCTTGTACTAGTAGTACTAGTTGCAGTGCGGTTATCGAGATCTGGTTGATGAATAGTTTTATGCATGCAAGCAATCTGATCCCTAGTCGGCATGCCGAGTACTACTTGCTTCGAGTACTATTTCAGCGGCGGAGTACTACTTCAGCCGAGTACCATCACTGCAGCAAACCAGTACTGCGGCTGAGTCGCAGCAGCCCAATCTGAGTCGCGCTGCCAAGTTGCAGCCAACTATTACTGCGGTCGAGTGATCTGATCTCCAACTGCTGCTCCAGCGAGATCAACCAGAAGAAGTAGCACCAAAGTACTAGTGTGAGCACAAATCCCAAGATCTGATTGCTACTCACGCAAAGCACCAGCCGGGTTCAGTATTACTTCACGCAAAGCGTCAACAGAACGGGTTGTCACGCGTCCAAGCTTCAGCTCCATCGCAGACCTTGACACTGGTCATCGACGACGAACCACCACCGAAGGCCGCCACCAACAAATGGAACAATCACTTGGAAAAGTTGCGTTCGCATGAATCATCAAGGATTCTGGAGTAAGAAGATGATGAAGCCAAGAATGAAGTCTGAGCACTGCTTCAACCGCAAACTTAGACAAAAAAGCAGTCAGTGGCAAAAAATAGGTAGATGAGCATATGCTAGCCAATCTAGTCCGCATGTTCGGACGAGGACCTCCTCTCCGAGGATCCAGCACCGCTGCTAAACTCGTCTTGGAATCACCACTCCTCGAAGCCGCTGAGCGGGTCTCCAATATGGAGGTTGAGAGGGGTAGCGATAGATTGAAGAAGAGGATAACAACGTAGATCAGTTTTCCGCGTGTGCATATGCTGGAAGGAGAAGCCACCACCAGTGGAAAAAAGGGCCGGTGCCAACAGAAGAATAGAGGAACCATGCAACGGCCCTAAACTGACCTGCTTGATCCTCCGGGAGATCAACCTATAAGCGCTGAAAATGAAAATAACTCAGCGAAGATGATATATGGAGCAGCAAGGCGGGCACCACAGGAGAGGAAGATGATGTAGATGAATATCCGGTGACCAAGAAGAGAAAGACATGGTGGGGGAATTATTGGGAACAAAAACAAGACCACCATTTTGCAGCATAATCCCCAAACCACACGAGAAGGGGACATATCTAGCCAGATAGAACAAGGGAGGTTATTTGTAGAGAGGAACACAAGCCCAACCTGGAGATGCACGCCGCCGGGAACTAAGAAGTGACTGCAGATCTAGTTCGACACTGGACCTTCCAATCTGATTCGAAAGTTCTCAAACAGGCCATAAAGGACGCATAAACATGTGGATCTACAAAGGGAAAAAGGAGGGCCGAGCCCCTCTCCCCTCCATCTTTAGCCGGATGAGCCGATGGGGAGGAAGGGGCGAGGAGGTGTCGGGAGGATGGCGAGTGAGACCAGGAACAGAGACTGAGACTGGATGGAGGAGAGAGAGAGAGGAGAGAAAACGACCATCATCTCGTAGTCAAGTGCTTCAAATTTACAAGTCGTTCGCTACCCTGGTTTGCACTCTGTATGATTCCTTCCTCTGTTCGAGTTTTTCGTGCTGAGTCGGCTGGCGAGTACCTATCACGTGCGCTTTGTGGTTTCTTGCAAATGGTTCTCTTTATTCACACTTATCCTCGTGATCGCACTCTTTTGCTCCTCTATGTTGATGACATGATTATCGCAGGGGATGACTACCAATTCGTTGATTTTGTGAAGAAACGTTTCCATGAGCAATTCTTGACGACTGATTTGGGTTATCTTTGCTACTTTCTTGGATTTAGGATCATTTCTTCCCGTGAGGGCACTTATCCCTCTCAAGAGAAGTACATCCAAGTTCTTCTCACTCGTGCCTATGCCTGCCTCACCGATCAGCGCACGGTTGACACTCCTAATGAGTTTGGTCTTCATCTTCGTCCTAGTGAGGCTGACCCCCTTGCGGGTACCACTCGCTGCTGTCATCTTGTTGGGAGCCTTGTCTATCAAGGCATCACTCGTCCTAACATTTCTTATGTTGTGCACATTCTGAGTCAGTTTGTGTGACATCCCAGCTTAATAGTAATGATAGACTACTCATATCAATAAGGTGCACATTCTTTTTCGGAAGTCCATCCGAAAGGAACCTCAAAGTTAAGCGTGCTTGGCTTGGAGCAATTTGAGGATAGGTGACCGACTAGGAAGTTGATCTCGGGTGCGCACGAGTGAGGACAAAGTGCGCAGTAAAGACTAGTGTTGGTCTGTGGGGCCAGTCTAGATTCTAGGTGGTAGCTAGGCACAACGACCAGGAAATGTTGGGTGAACCGCTGGGTTTGGCTGGGGTGTTACAGTTTGTCTTTGCTCCCTCTAAACTTCACTACAGTCATCTTCTTCATGCTCTTCGTTATCTTCTTGGTATTGTGACTTGTCGCCTATTCTTCCCTCGCTCCAGTTTCAGCTTCATGCCTACTGTGATGCGCCTGGGCTAGTGATTACAATGATCGCTGCTCTCTCTCTCTCTGCCTATTGTGTTTTTCTTGGGTCTCTTTAATTGCCTAGAATACCAAGAAGCAGACCATTGTATCTCGCTCCAGTGTTGAGGCCGAGCTGTGAGCTATGGCATCCATGACTGCAGAGATCACTTGGCTACGGTGTCTTGTTCAGGACTTTGGTGTTTCTACTGCTGCAAGTACCCCTTTGCTCTCCGACAGCACTGGGGCGCTCATCATTGCCCGTGATCCTGTGAAGCATGAGCTCACCAAGCACATCGGTGTTGATGCCTCATGCGTTCTCAGGTGCAAGAGGACTGTGGCCCTTCAGTATGTTCCCTCGGAGCTTCAGCTTGCTGATTTTCTGACAAAAGCTCAGAGACACGGTCACAACACAGCTTCTCCCTTTCCAAACTCGATGTCCAAGACCCCACTTGAGTTTGAGGGCGGGTGGGGGTTGGGGGGGAGGGTGTTAGATCAGGGTTGTGCTGCGTGTGTATTTAGTTATTTACCATATTGTACAGGTACTTTGCTTATTTCTCTCTTGTGTATATGTACTGGCTGTTGGCCCCGTTCAATACAAGAAGCTCATTTCGTAACAGGTGCTACAAACATTTCAAGAATCAAGAACTATCAAAATTGAGGCAAATCCACAATCCAATTAACCATGGATAAGTTATACTACAGAGTAGAGTTAGTAACAATCATAGAAATCTGTGCCATCTCTTTCATGTTTGAGTATTCCAGATCAAGTCCGTATAGCAGTGCTAATTACCCCCTGGTTCTTTGTATTAAAAATATGAAATTCAAATCTCAGAAGTATTGTATTCTGGCCATTTACAATGCTGGAAACGATATATTATTGAGCGTGTGACTTAGCTAGTCTTGTAGGCAACTCTCTGAAACAGGCTCACGCCCCGCTTTATAGATAAAGCACCAACCAAGGTACCCGAGATCTGCTTGTAAGAGGACTGCTTTTGCTCGACAGCTCACCTATGCCACCACGAGGCACCTAGGACAACCGCGATGAGCACATGGCAACAGATCCAGATCTGGGTGTCGCCCCTGTCAATTACAGAGAGCGAACCTGAGCCACCCGCCACTACACCCCTTGCCGCCCACACGACCAAGAGACATAGCCACCACCGCTGCCATGGTGCCCGCCGGAGAGCCAACCATGCGGACCGCCTTCCAGGGCCGTCTTGTAGGCAACTAGGAATTGCTATTTTGAATTTTTTATCATGTTGGTAGAAAATTAGTGATTACTGGTCTCCTTCGCTTGTGGTTATATCATGGTTTAACAGTTAACATTCTTAGATTCAGTGAAGCTTACGTACTTGCTTTACTTTTAGTTAATTTATAATACCTGGCTTAATGCTTACAACGTTGAATGAGCTCTGAGCAAGATGTTCTTCCAACTAATGTATTCATTTGCATAACATAATCTTCTATGTTTTAGATTGGTTGTGCGCTGATTGGATCACTTGGTGCGCTGTTCAATGGGGTTCTTGTGATAAACCTTGTGATAGGGCTATTTGCTGTTGTTGCGATTGAAAGTAGTAGCCAAAGACTTGGCCGGACTTATGCTGTCCTGCTCTTCTTTGCTATCGTCCTTGATGTTGCATGGTTTATACTCTTCTCACATGCTATATGGTATGTCTTCTGCAACCACTATCTTTCAGGACCTATTTTTTCTTTTCTTTTTATGTACGTGCACCCTCAGTACACATGGCATCAGAATTAACATTTCCTGCATAATAGAAGTGCTAGTGACTTTGTAGGTGCTATTAAACATTGATTTTTTAATAGCTTCATAAACTTGACGAAATAGTGGACCGATGCAAAATAGTTGTCAAACTAGCCTTTTGTTTTTTTAATCTTTTGGGTTTTGCATTTCGATTGCCACTACTTACTTTGGACTTTGACAATTTGCCACTTCTTACTTTGTAATTGATCTATTGCCATCCTTTAGTTTGCACTTTGATCTTTTGCCATTTAAAAAAAATACTTCCAAATGATAGACATATTATATGCACAAAATAGTGGACAAGTATACCTTTGCCCCTGGTATGTAGCCACCGCCGTCGAGGACCACCGGGGGCTTCTGGGAGGTAGCCGCCGCCCAGCCGTCTCCTAGTGTTGCTCAGGCGACAGGGGATGAGAAGGAACGAGCGAGCGAACAAGATCCTCCTCCTGTTCCTTGTCAATCTCGCCAGCAGGGGTATGTTGGTCATTTTATGTGTGACCCACCTGACAGAGTGGAAAATATCAAAGTGCAAACTAAAGGATATCAATAGATCAATTACAATGTAAGAAGTGGCAAATTGTCAAAGTCCAAAGTAAGTAGTGGCTTAAAATCAACACCCCCACCCCCCACCCTTTTGGAGTCAGCAAAGTTGAAATTTCAGGGCCACCCTTCTTTCAAATAGATTAGATTCTATGGAAGGTTCAGGGTCACCTTTGTTCTTGAAGTTTGTTTAGAATTATTATTCCCATTTTACACCTAATTGACATGAAATTGCCTGAGACTCTCTTTGGCTGTGCATTCTCCTTTCAGTATGGCATTTACATATTCTTTGATATTTTACAGATTTATTTAGATTCAGTCATTGCTACATTGTGAATATGTTTTCTCATCAAATAAGTATCTCTGTGGACAAACGTAGAAATATTTGTTTGTTTGCTTTTTGTTTAGTATCAGATAGAATACTCTGCTGTATTTTACGGTTTTATACCGTGTGCTTCTGACTATCTATTTGTACAGGAATAGTACCCCTGATGAGAAGTATGGTCAACTTTTTGTCTTCTCACTCAGACTTGCATTGTGGATGCAAACTATTGGGTTTTCAGTGAGGTTTTTGTCTTCATTTATATGGATCCAGATGTACAGGTTAGGGGTCTCATCAAGCACGCCAACATATTATGAAGCAAATGATGCAAGAAATAGTTTCTTGAGCCCCAGATCTAATTCAGTCAGACGGGGTTCAATGGCTGATGACATATTGGGTGGTTCAATTTACGATCCTTCGTACTACTCTTCTCTCTTCGAAGATGTTCGAAATAATGCATGCAATCATCAGGTATGAAAAAGAGGTTAAGGGTTTCATCAAGCACGCCAACACAGTATCAATCCTAACTAATGCTATCATTTCTCCTTGTTTGTACTTACCTGCATGAACAAGTATTAATAAGACAATTATTTCCTTCCATAAGGTTGACCAATTGACCTCCTTTTTAGTTCTGTCATATTGGTCTCATATAAACTACTCTATTCCTCGCTAAGGGGTTGTTTGGATATGGGGATATAGAAAACCGTATTCCCTAAAACGTGATTTCTGACCACCTAAAAACTTGTTTAGGTTATCCAACTAAGATAAGTATAAGTGAGTTTTATAAAAACCTGAAAAACCAGTTTTTTAGAAAGTCGTTTTTGTAGAAAACTCGGTAGCGCCGTGCAGTCCGGTACCTCCTCGTGCACCAGCGGTTTTCGCTATGGTGTCTGCATGTCCAAGTCACGGCAATCGAAGCACTGCGTCGGGGCACCGCCTCCCTGCGAGCTCGCTCACACGCCACTCGAACTTGCCGTTGTTGCGCAAGGAGTTGAGCACGACAAGCCCGCCCACGAGCTTCGTGTTAAGGAAGATCTGGGGCATGTGGGCAGCATTGCCGACCTTAGACGTGAGACTGGCATTGCGCTTCGAGAACATATCGAGGTTTATTATTTGCTGCCTTATATGTCCAATACATCCCTTTTTCCCTTGCATGAGTTTCCCTTGGTCCCATACAAATGGACTAATTTTTGGTAACTTGTGTATGATCCCCATACTAGGCAATGCTTGGTACCAAAATCAGGAGAGATCAACCTGCCATCTGCACGCATAGGCAGGCCAGGAAATCCTTGCACGGCGGTATGCTCTTACCAATCAGCGAGCTCCTTTCATGCACGTCTGGAGACATCTAGACTCACCGATCAGCTACAATGACTAAGGCCTCCACGTAGGGCAGGACCCATTCCTCCAATCTCTGAAGAATTCGACACTCGAGTCGCGATTCAGTTATAATTCAAACTTCATTTGTTGGTGTGAAGCAGCTATAGCTGTCCATCTTGCATCTGACGTCTTCCGTTCCTCCGTACCGCTTCGCGGGTTATGATGAAGCGGGCGATGTAGATCAAGCATCCGACGGCTGCTAAGACTCCCAAAGAGTCACTGCTCAGCTTTCTGGCAAAAGGCTACAGTGTTCACCTGCCCTGTTTTACATTTTCTCATTTCCTTCCTCTTTGTAAGGCTATAAAATCCCACAGCCTTCCTCTCTGCCAAGGATCGAGAGCCTTCTAGCCCATTGTATTGTATTTGCTGGAGGGTCGTCATGGTTCTAGGGCCGATGGTAGCCACAAGGTCTATCCATGATATTGTCATGGCATGGACCGCTGCTGTTGCCCTTCCCCCGCCACTGTTTTTCCTTCGGACTGCCGCCCCACCTTGATGATGGGCTTCAAAACCGGCGTTGATCTGGCCGTCGCCATCGTCGTAGTCCTTGTGCTTGTTCTTGCAGTTGCGTTTAGGTCTGCTGCGCTCGTCCTTCGTATCGGACATGCCGGGATCCCCGTCGTGCGCCTTCTGCTTGGCGTACCACTCATCCTCACCGGAACAGAACTTGGTTACTATCTCCATCAAGGTCGGCATGGTCTTGGGCATGTACTTCCCGAAGTATCTGGTGAGGTGTTTGTCAGAAAGGCCGTGCTTAAACACAACAATGACCTCGGCGCCATCAGAGTCGATCTCATTCTTTTTCCTGAGGAAACGTGTCTAGAAGTCACACACCGATTCTATCTCTCCTTGGGCCAGATGTCCTTGGTCCCTGGCATCATCAGGCCGGACGTACATGCCCTTTAAGTTAGCTATGAACTCGGCTTGCAAATCATCCCAGCCGCTGATTGACGTAGGCACGAGGGTGTTTAACCAGGCTTGGGCGGATCCCTTCAGCATCAGGGGTAAGTGTTTGACGGCGTGCCAATCATCACCGTTAGCCACCTGGACCGTTATAATGTAGTCGGTTACCAAATCTCATCTCAGGTTCCTGGCTTTCGTCATACTTGTTCACCGCATTTAGCTTGAAATTTGGTGAAAAAGTGTGGCAAACAATTTCGTCAGTGAAGCAGGCCGGATACATCACAGAGGGACCTGCAGCCGAGGGGTGGATGATGTTTATAGTGTTGCGTGCATCATCCAGGCTGGCCGCGCGGTTGTACTCGTTGAAAGCTGGCTTGTTTCTATCCCAAGCTTGCCGGCCCAGCCGAGCTGCACACTGCTTCTCGGTTCCGCGCAGGGTTGGGTCACGTGGCACATCAGGCCTTGGAGCGGGCCCTCGAATCGTATTAGGCTGATAGATCGTGCGATGAGCTACATCGTGGGTCCCGCGGTGTTCCTGGTTACGACTGCCAAACTTATGGGTACGTCGGCTGGCCATGGTCTGCGGCGTTCTTCATAGTTTCTTCCATCCTCCTGCTCTTCATGGCCAGGGAGGCCTTGGTTGTAGTCGGTATGGTCTTGCCAATTGGATGGGTAGTTCGATGCAGCTGTTCTTCGACATCCATGAGCTCGGCCGCTTTGTGCTCCAGGCGTCGCTTTTCTTTGGAAACTTTGCCTAGGGCCGACAGGACCTTCAGCCAAGCTGCATGTTGCTTCGGATCATCCATCTGTTGGTCAAGCGCCTCGATCTCCCTATCACTAAATTCTACCTCGCCGCTTTCCTAGCTTGCCATGAAGCTTAGATTTGGCACATCAACCATGTGTAGCACTCGTGGACCGAGGTTGCCTGCCACGGGCGTAAGGGTGCCAACGCTGGTGGTTGGCTGTAGCTGACTCGCCCAACTCCTCGTCCTAGTCCTCCTGCTCCTCGGTTGCGCCTTCAAGGATGCTGGTGCGGTCTTCAATGTTGGCGATCAAGTGGGTGGTTTAGTGGGTCAATTTTTTTGACCTGCTGCTCTTGGGCCCAGCACGACGACAAGCCTTGGAGAACCAGCTCGCCGCAGGAGTTTGACGTACTTTAAGTTGCCAAATCGGACGATCTGGCTTGAAGCGTAGTTCTCGACCTGGCCGATGTGGCCAGCCGAGTTGGCGAGGACCATGATCGCGCCGAAGTCGAAGAGTTGACCTGACGCTTAGATTACGCCGGCATCCATCGGAGATCCCATCCGACCTCTGCGGGACTTGTATGGCTCACCACTGTCGGAGCTAATTTCGGTAGATCCCTCGGTAGGGTATCCCGGCGTGGCGATTAGGTCGGAGGGGAAACATCAGACAAATTTACCCTGGGTTCAGGCCCTCCATACGAGTTAAAACTCTACTCCTGCTCGTGTATATTGCGATCGGGGTGTACAAAGTACCTGTATAACAGAGAGATTGTACGACCATCTATCGACGTCGGCTCCTACTTATATAAGATAGGGGGCTCCTAGGGTTACACAACCTAGTCGGCTACGTCGTTGGAGGGGAGTCCTCCACGGATCCGGCTTCTATGTCTTGAACGGCAAGGATCCCATGGGCTGGCATGATGGCCCAGGGCGGAACCGACCCAGGGGGCCTCGGGCCGGCCTACTTGGACCGATAACCGACAAGGTGAGGCAGTCCTGGGCCGTAACACTGTCAGTCACCTTCCATTCACTTCTAGATCCGTGCAATAAATCGCCGAACTTATTCTCTTTGCAATTCATAAATAGCTATTAGTCACATCCCTCTGTCCTCTCCTTTGTTTTTTACTACAGCAGATTGAAGGCTTTGAACCGTGTGCCATTTTTGCTAGCTGCTAGCTTTCAAAATTTGAAAAGGTTGACCGGGACTGGCGATTATATTTTAATTAACAGAGTACCATTAACTAACAAAGTGCCAATTTTTTATGAACAGTGAGAACTACTCCCTCTGTAACTAAATACTATAAAACACCTTATATTTAGTTATAGAGGGAGTATTTATTAACAGTGACATGCTTTAATTAAACAGTGCGAGGAATTTTAACAAAGTGCCATACATAGAAATATAAGGTTATGCACAGTGACATACAAGGTTACAGAGTTCCATGCACAGAAATACAGTCATACACCAAAATACAAAGTGACGTACCTACCGCATTTACAAAACAAAGTTCCATATTTATATACAAAGTACCATGTTCAAAATATACAAGGTATTCAAATAAAAAAGGTGCCAAATTACAAAGTACCACATTCTGAAATATACAAAGTGCCACATCAGTAAATGTACTAAGTACCAGCAGTTTACCATCAATGCATTTGAAGTGCCAAGTTACGAAGTGCTGCATTGCGAAATATACAAAGGTTGACATCAGTTTACAAAGTGCCACATCAGTAAACATACTAAGTACCAGCAGTACATTTTAAGCACCGGCAATACTAAATTTAAGTGCCAAACTTAAGTACCAGCAATGCTAATTTTAATTGCCAAATTACAAAGTGCCATACAGTAAACATACTAAGTACCAGCAGTTTACCATCAATGTATTTTAAGTACCAGCAATACTAAATTTAAGTGCCAATTTACAAATCATAGTTAAGTTAGTTCATAGTTAATAAGTAAGTCTTCACTTATACTCCCTCCGTCCGGAATTACTTGTCGCCAAAATGGATAAAAATGGATGTATCTAGAACTAAAATACATCTAGGTACATCCATTTCTCCGACAAGTATTTCCGGACGGAGGGAGTAAATGCATACACGCAAAGTGCTGGCTGATGTATAACGAAGTACCATATTTGAATTAATACAACACAAAAGATGCATTCAGAAAGTCTTGTACTTTCAGTTACAAAGTACCGAAATTAGTACATCTGTACATGCCAACCTCGGTAGAAGCCGGAACATTATAATTCACAGCGAACTTCTCTGTCTGCAGGGTGATAAACAAAGTGGTAGTAATGATAGCGGGTCAACATCTGCAGGCCAATCTCCACGGCTTAAATCTTTTGGTAGTAGATCTTTTCTTTCTAATGATGTAAGTCATGTTCAATCATTTGAAATTAGAATATATATAGCATGTTTGTTCTTAGATTCTCCTTTCTTCCATCACATCACTACCTTCAGTGAGAATCTTATTTCACTGTCTCATTTAAGTTGGGGTTTGATCTATGAACGCATGAAGAAATATCTTGAACACAATTATTCATTATGGTGGTATGAGAGTTCATTTTGATGATATGGTGGAACCATAAATGCAACTTATGTTGCTAAGGGTCCTTGATGCCTCATTTTAGTTGGTCTAGCTGGTTTTTGACACATCATGTACTGCTGGAGTATATGACACATTTCTGCTTTATCTGGAATAACAGGAGCTGATTTAAACTGCCCTGTTACTAGTAATGTTTTTTGAGAAAACGCAAAGGACCTTTGCATTTCATTTCATGGGAGAGGTAGAACAGGCCTCCTAGGAGGTTGAGTGGTACAGAGTCATACAAACTATCAATGGACGTCCCAGGTTGTGGGCAGAACAACCCGAAGCCCCTGGGCTCCAGCCTTTGCCCAACATCGGGTCTCGTCCTTGATCCTATCCACTGACGATTCGATGGACGGCGTGGCGTTGTCAAAGACACGCGTTCCTGTGCTTCCATAACATCCAGGGTACAAGAAGCGCGATGGACTTGAGGGCCTAACGGTGCGCCGGCGGCGTGAGCTCTTTCGCGCGCAGCCACCACTCCATGACCGTGGGTTCCTGATTTGGAATTTGGACCGGAATATGCAACCAGTCAAGGATGATATGCCAGGTCTGACGAGCAAAGGGGCAGGTGTTGTATAGTCTCCATGGCCTGGTCGTAAAGAAGGCATCGAGGGTGATGCTGCAATCCACGTCGCGCAAGTCTTTCAGCCGTCCAGCAGCGATCCTGGGCGGCCAGCCAATGGAAGAATTTTACCCTTGGTGGCGCCCAGCTCTTCTGGACCAGCTTCCAGGAGGGGCAACGTGTGGATCCCTGAAAACTGGCCGCATAGCACGAGCGCGCAGAGTATATGCTATTGGCAGTCCACCTCCAGATCAAGCGATCCGGCTCGTTCGTCAGGGTGGTGTGGCACACTGCTTGCCAAAGCAGCAAGTATTGGCCGATCTCGTGCAGGCCCAGAATCCCCTGTATATCATGCGCCCAAGAGTTGCCAGCCAGCCCTTTTGCCACCGCCTTGACTTTGCGTCGTCGTTTGGGTATGCATTGGTAGAGCAGAGGGGCGACCTCACAGACGGAGTGCCCGCCAATCCAGCGATCCTCCCAAAACAGCGCCGTCGAGCCATTCCCAATGATCATGGTAGTGGAGGCGAAGAATAGCGCGCGCTCATCGTGCGAGAACCGCAGGTCGAGGCCTTGCCAAGCATGGTCAGGATCAACGCGGGCAAACCACAACCAGCGCAGAGGCAGCGCGAGTCCAACGCGCTCCAGGATGCGGACCCCTAGTCCACCATACTCGAGGGGTCGACACACATGGCGCCAGTTGACATGGCAGTGACCACCGCTGGCAATGGCTCGCCCAACCCACAAGAAGCCTCTCTGGATCTTCTCCAATTGCTTGAGCGTCTTCTTTGTGTGTGTGGGGGGGGGGGGGGGGGGGGGAACGCTAACAGCTGGTGCACGGGTATCGCGTTGAGGGCCGATTTGACGAGGGCAAGGCGCCCAGCTTTGTTCATGAGCCACGAGCCACGCCTTCCAGGTAGGGAGTCTAGCAGCCGTCGATTGTCTAGCAGCCATCGAATCGACGAGGGGCTGCAACTGGATGGCTGAGGGCCGGTGCGTCGTCAGCGGGATGCCAAGGTAGGTGATGGATAGATGCACCACCGGGCAGCCCAACTGGTCGATCACGTCGTGTCCCTGTAGGTCGCCGTGCAGAACGGTGGCAGAGCTCTTCGCATAGTTAACCAGCAACCCACTCGCTTTGCCGAATAGGGTCAAGATACCCTTGACGGCGATTACGTCCTCCGGCGTGGCGTGGCAGAAGAGCATCACATCGTCCGCATAGAGGGAGATCGCCGGGATTGGACGTTGGGGCTGTAACTGCTGCAAGATGCCAACGTCGAGAGCGCGGCGCATCAGCCGCCCGAGCGTGTCCACAGCGAGAACAAACAACTGGGGGGACATGGAGTCGCCCTGTCGCAGGCCACTGCGGTGCCAAATCGGGGGGCCTGGCTCTCCGTTCAGCATGACGCGGGTGCTGGACGTCGATAGCAGGATCACGAGCCACTCCCGGAATTTGTCCCCGAATCCATATTGTCGCAAAACCTCGAAGAGGAATGGCCAAGATGTGGAGTCAAAGGCGCGCGTGAGGTCGAGCTTAAGCATGATCCGTGGGGCCTCGAGTTGGTGAAGCATCTTGAGAGATTGCCTCACGAGGATGAAGTTGTCGTGAAGGCTCCGGCCGGTGATGAACGCGTTTCGGTTGCGGCTGACCAGGCTATCCAGTCTGGGAGCAAGCCGCAACGATAGGACCTTGGTGAAGATCTTGGCCACAAGATGTATCAAGCAGATCGGACGGTAGTCGCGCAGCTGCTGGGCGTCGGCGCGTTTGGGCAGCAAGGTCATGAGAGCTTGGTTGAGCTTGCCAAAGCCATGGCCTCTCATCTGGAACAGCTGCTGGAAGACATCCATGAAGTCTTGCCGAACAGTGGTCCAGCAAGCCCGCAAGAACTCAGCAGTGAACCCGTCGGGCCCCGGTGCCTTGCGAGCGGGGATGCGTTTGATCGCGTCCCAGACCTCCTCCACGTTGAATGGAGCGTCCAGACTCGACAGGTCGCAAGGCTCAATGAGCCCCTCCAAGTCAAGCGTGAGATCGGGGTCGACGGTCGTGCCCAGGATCCCATCGTAGTGTGCGAAAGCTGCCTGCGCCATCGCGTCCTGGTCGGTGAGCACGTGCCCATCCACGGCCAGGCTGAAGATCCGATTCTTCTGTCTACGGAAAGAGCACTGCCGGTGGAAGAAGCCCGTGTTGGCGTCGCCGTCCTTGAGCGTGGCAATGCGGGCGCGCTGCCTGGCGACGGTACGCTCCATCAATGCGAGGCCAAGGTATGAGACCTTAAGGCGCTTCCGCAACCAATCTTCAGCCGGTGAAAGTGCGCGATCCTCCTGGGCCTTGTCGAAGCGCGATATGAGTTCCCGAGAGATGGCCAACTTGTCGCAAATATTGCCGGTCGACTTGGCGCTCTAGCTGGTAAGCCTACGGGCTGTGGCTTGGAGGCGCAACATCAATCGATGAAAGGGGTCCGGGTCATGGACCGAGCCCCAAGCCGCCGCCACCGTGTCGTCGAAACCATCAAGCCTCAACCAGAAATCCTCGAAGTGAAATCGTCTGTGCGCCGTGTGCATGGGAGAGCAGTCTAGCAGCAGGGGGGAGTGGTCCGAAACGACGGACGTGAGGCAACGAAGGTGACACTCGCCGTGTGCATTCTCCCAGTCCGAGGTGCAAAGCACGCGATCCAGGTGCACCAGGGTGGGAGGGGACTGCTCGTTCGACCACGTGAAGCGGCACCCAACAGTGGTGTCCAACAGCGAACGGACGGCGACACGCCGGCTACGCGTGTTCAAGCCACACACGTTCCACACAGCGATCTTAAGGTCGTGTGATCCATGGACAGTGGATCGACGGGGGCGGGGGCAGGCTCCACCTAGGTCGCGCACGCGCACGCGACCTCGACATGTGCCGGTGCGATCGGCAGGTTGGACAGGCATGCTGGGATCTCGCGATCGACCAGCGCGACAATGGCCTTGAGCACCGCGAGTGGGATGGGCACCGCAAACATGCCGTCGTAGGCCTTCATCTCGGCGGGGGAGATCTTCTGATTCGTCCCAATGATCCCCAGGGTGCGCAGGATCTGGACATGCGCACGTCTCTCAGCGGTGGGCGGCGCCGCCGTCGGGGGTGCGGTGGCCGCCGAGCGGCCGCGATGGGGGGTGAAGTTGAGGGGCCTGTGAGGTTTCCTCCCTGGCGTCGGCAGGGCCGCGACGATGTGCTTGGTAGCGCCAGCCAGGAATTCACCCAGCGTCAGAGAATGTGGCGCAGAGGAACGAGCGCGTGACCGGCGCATGGTGATCGGCAGGGACGCGAAGCGCTCAACTGCAGGCGGGCTAAGACCCTGGTGAGCGCTTGCTGGCGTGCGGGGCTCCTCGCTGGGCCAAGTTGCGGTGGGCTAGGCTTGAGGCCTTTGCAGATTTGTCACCGGGGGTGGGAGCCCAGAGTCTTCGGTGGGCTGGGCCTGATGCTGCTGTAGGATTGCCAACGGGGGCGGGGCGCTCCTCCCTCCCCGCAGTGGCGCGCGCGTGGGACCCGGAAGACCGGTCAGAGACGCCGCTTTGCCTCGATAAGTAGGCTGGCTCAGGCTGTGAGTCTGGCACTTCGCTCATAGCAGGCAGATCTCGACAATTCCTCGGATCAGGAAAGCCAGAGGCAGGGCACACGCCATCGACCTCGGGAGCATCAAGTGGTGCGAGATTCGAATCTCGGGATCCTTCCGGAGTGTTCGCCGCGAATTGGGGTGCACCACTTGGCCCTAGGCCTGGCTCTGCGCTGGGGATTGGTGCAGCCGTAGGGCCACCGGCTGGCACCCGTCGCGCAACCCCGTCATCTCCTGCAGCGTCTGAAGCCCTGCCAGTCTGATCCACCCAGCTTTGGCTTTCTTTTGCCCCTCCCTTTTCTGGCACGGCCACGCAGATTGGTGGGGCCATGCTGATCCCGCTGCTGGTCCTGCTGACCATGCAGCCCTGGCCAAGGCTCCATGGTGCAGCTGCGACGGTGTACGGCCGGCGGCGCAGCCGTGCACGGCGGCGCGGGCGACGCGGGCGCGACGGACACGCCATCAATGCGCACAACACGATTCCCAGCGCGCCAACCCAGGGTGTTGACGACCATGCCATCAGCACGACCAGCCGGCGGCGCTTCCGTACGTCGGCGTTTGCGGCCCGGTGACTCGCACGGCCAGGGCCCTTGCTGCGAGCTTGGTCATTGCCATCGCCGGCGCATCGCCGGCGGGTCCATCGCCAGCGCCAGCGCGGGGGGCTGAGGCGCCGTTCCTCTCCGCACGAGCCAACACAATGGAGATCGGGTAGGTGAGAGTTCTGATGGTCAGCGCGTCCGAGCCCACACGCGCGGGAATCTGTTCCACGATTTCCAGAACGGCGGCGGATGTTGGCAGGGTCATGCGTGCGCCTCGCCAGCCGGAAGACGGCCATATCGGCTCTGGAGCGCGTGCCGGGGTGGAGTCTCTCGATCCAGCAGCTCTCCCCAAGGATATGCTTGGCAGTCGAGAGGTGCCATGCCTGAGCGGGGATGCCCTGGAGCTCAAGCTCGACACGATACTCAAACTGGCTGGAGCCTTCATGAGCCAGCTTGCTCCAAGGGCGCACGGAGAGGGAGAACCGCGGGGAGCGGATTAAGTGGTCACCGTTGAGGCGATCCATGGTCGTGCGCGAGCTGAAGAGAATCAGGAAATCTTCGGTGTGATGAGCATGAACCGTGAAGTCTCCGTCGACGAGCTCAAGGGAGGAGAGGAGCACGTCGGCAACCTCGGCAGCGGACACGGGCGGCCTGTTGCCAGTAATGGAGGCCACCATCGCGCGGGACAGAACCTCCTCGTCCTCCTCCATCCCTGTTACTAGTAATGGTATGAGTATTATTTATACTTGTGTGTTTTCCATAGTCCTTACTTGTGCAAGGCTCCATTTAGCGTCGTGGTGGTATTTCAAGAGCACATGGCATTTCCATTTCTGGATGTAAGAAGTAGTTGAAAGCATAAATAATAAAAATTTAAATGCAAAGTCTTGCTGGAATGGCACTGGCAGTCCGTCAGTTTTGGGCAAGAGTTGCAACCTGTAACCCATTGACATCATGTTTAACTGATAGCATCTCTACAAATTATTTCTTTAAATGCATTTGTGCCGAGCAATTGTAATCACATTGATTCTGACTTGCATTTTGGGACATCTTTGTGACATTTTTTCTCTTGAAGGTGGAGGCTGGACTAAGAAGGCCGCTGAACTCATGCTCAGTGGAGACAAGTTGAAGATGGAACTTATTTTTGCCAACCTGACTACCTGAGCACTCTTTGTTTGGTCCTCCTTGAGCCAGTAACTCTTGTTGACTTAACATAGAGATTTGTACAGTGCAAATGTTCATGCCTCGGAACAGCGGCTCCCCAGTAAAACAAGAGCAGCAAGATAGTACAACGATGATGGCCTGTTTGCTACGCAATTCTTGAGCTTGTGCAAGAGTTTCGGTGCCAATCTGGCAGCTCGTTTTTGCTTGGAGTACACTTGAGTTGGATTGTTTCACAGGGGCAGACGCTGACCAGTTGGCAACATGTGGAATACTAGTAGTACTTCGCTGCCCAGTATGGTCCATTTTCCAGACACGTGTATGGCCTGTTTCTCCTCTTGGTTGTCACGGAAATGAGGCTGACAGTTGCCTACTCCGCTATAGTTAAATCGGCCATTCCGAGCGGATCGTTCGGTTGGTGTTGTCAACATCACTCACTTTTTTTGATAATGCACATCTTTAGAGCAACTCCAACGCGCTGATCCATTTTGTCGGTGCGTATCCGTTTGGGTCAAAATGGACACAAAAGTTGGCCCGTCGGGCGACCCATTCCTGACCCAAATTTTGGCCTAATTTGTGTTGGCGAGGACGAGCGCGACGCTCGTCTCCTCTCCTTGGCCTACCAGTTGGTGGCACATAGGCCATTCTCTTCCTCCCATCGATAGCAAGCCCTTGGCCGTCCCATCTTGTCGCTGTCGTCGCCTACTTTCGGTGCCTTCGCCAGCAGTCCGCGTCCACATACCTTCCTCGCAGCACGTCGCTGCCGCCACCGCCTCGCCGTCAGACCGTCGCAGCTCCTACCCTGACGTCATCGCGAGCACCACCTTGGCTCCCTGTGCCCCTGTCCAGCTCCTTCAACAACGCTGGCACACTCGTTTGACGTCGCCAGGCAGCTACGTGGTCCAGGGAAGGCACACGTCTCTTCGCCGCTTTGCCCGCAAGGTACAAATGGACTTCGCCGACGAGTTCTTTTTCCACAATTTTGCCGCTGTGTTGGTCGTCCATGACCACCTTAGTAGGCAGCGGTCGTTGTTTCGGGGCTCGATCCCGGGGCACACTCCAGTGTTGAATGGCAACCGAGAGAGCGGCCATTTCCTTTTTTGGAAGGACTACTTCGAGACACCCAACCTGCTCTTCGAACATCACCAATTTCGGCGTCGTTTTTGTATGGCTAGGCATATGTTTTCAACCATATTCGGGAGGGGGTGGTCGGATACGATAATTATTTCGAGTGCAAGGAGGATGCCCTTGGAAATATTGGCTTCTCTTATTAGAAATGCACTGCAGCTATCCGGATGCTTGCATACGGAGTTCCCGGTGATCTCATTGATGAGTACGTCCGTATGAACGAGTCTAGGTGTCTAGACTCCATGTACAAGTTCTGCAAGGCTGTGATTGCAGTGTTTGGCCCTGAGTACTTGAGAGAGCCAAATGCGGAAGATACAACCCGCTTGTTGGCGATGAATGACAGCAGGGGCTTCTCAGGGATGCTTGGTAGCATAGACTGTATGCACTGGGAGTGGAAGAATTGCTCTTCTGCTTGGCAGGGTAGTATAGGGGCCATGTCAAAGCTTGCACCATCGTACTCGAGGCCGCGACTTAACAAGATCTTTGGATTTGGCACTCTTTTTTCGGCATGGCCAGATCTCACAATGATATCAACGTGCTTCAACGCTCTTCGGTGTTTGCAAGGCTTGCCGAAGGCAACTGCCCGACGGCGAATGTTAACATCAACGGCCACAACTACAACAAAGAATACTACTTAGCTAACGGTATCTATCCTCAGTGGACTACTCTTGTGAAGACAATCTCCAACTCTGTAGGAGAGAAGATGAGGAGATTTGCACAAGAGCAAGAAAGTGCTAGGAAGGATGCGGAGCGTGCCTTTGGTGTTCTGCAATCTCGATGGGGCATCGTTCGGTATCCTGCTAGAATTTGGAGTACCAAGAAGTTGTGGGAGGTGATGACTGTTTGTGTGATCATGCACAATATGATCATAGAGGATGAGCACCCGAAACGTATCTACGCCCAAGGGTTCAGTTCCAGGGTGACAATGTTGTGCTTGAGCATGGAGGAGCGGCAACCTTTGCATAGTTCACCCAATTTCATTATCAAATGCGTGATTGGGAAACTCACATTTAGCTGCAAGATGATTTGATTGAGCATATGTGGGCTCACGTTGGCAACCAATAGATGTATCTTTTTAAAAATGTATTTGAGATAATTTAATTTTTATTTGGCTTGTAAACTATTATATATTTATTTGGCTTGTGAACTATGATATATTTGTTTGCTTGCGAAACTATGTAAAATGTTTGTATTTTATTTGAATTATGTTTGAAAAACCACGACAAGCAGGCCACGAGGGCGAAAATGGGTCGGTGCGTTGGGCGCACTACTGACCCAAACGCAAAAGAGGACGGACGACAAGCGGATGGTCGACCCAAACAAACAAAAAGCGGACACACGCATCCGTTTGAGTCGGCGTGTTAGAGTTGCTCTTAGACCTTGAATGAAAGGAATGTAAATTTTGATCATGTTTTTTGAGTAAACTAAATTGAAATTTTTGTTATTTACGTGCAAGAATTGTTTTTTTGTGGGGAATCATAGGGTTTATTATTCCACAATGACAGGTTTACAGTCCTCAGCGACTAAGGCTGTGTTTGGTTCAGCTTTTTTTACCAACTTCTGCTTTGAAAAGCCAAAAGCTAACCAAAGAGGTAAATGTTCAAAGCAGCTTTTGAGAATCTGTAGCTTCTTCCTAGTGTAAATTTCAAAGCTGGGGGTACCCCAACTTTTCAGCTTCCAGCTTTTCCACAGCAGCTTTTTCACAACAGCTTTTTTAGAATCTGCAGCTCAACCAAACACAGCCTAAGTCACTGACACAACGGAGGACGCCCTAGCCAACATGCTGTGCTATCCCCGCTTCTACCATAATTCGCTAAAGAATCTGCAACCCTGTTCTGCTCTCTAAGAATTTTAACTGGAATAACCACCATATCATTCATATAACACTTAATATCACTAACCAAATGGCCTTGAGCGCCATAGAGCAATCCGATTGAAGAAGAATAGTAGCCGAAGAGTGCTCAGCTGCCAACTTGAGCCCCTCCGCAATAGCTTGTAGTTCTGCCTCAAGAGCTTCATTACAATTGAAGATTTTACGATACACCGCGAAGATCACACAACCTTTATCATCTCCGAGTATCATACCGGAGCCCCCAGAACCATCTGAAGCGTTAAACGAACCATCCACCGATAACGCCAGTGAGCCTACTGGAGGTCTTGGCCACGGTTTTGGTATTGTAATAGGCTTCGGTTGCACTCGTATCCTCGGTGAATCCGCCAGCATCTGGGTTTTGCCTTTTATGATTTCTTCCACCGCCAGAGAAATCTGATTATAGGTATATTGTAGTAACTGATCAAAAAGGAACACGAGACCTCTAGAGGAGGAATAGACTTACCGTGCTCTATTTCATTACGGAGGTGCCAGCTACGCCACAATACCATGATAATTCTGCTTCTCACATGCTCCTGTGAGTTGGCAAGGAGATGGAGGATCCATTCATCGCGTGTGTATATGATATCCTTTATGTTCGCTAGCGGCCAGTGATTGCAAATGGTATCCCACAACATTGCCGAGTTGGCACACTCCAACAGAGCATGAAATGACGACTCCGTTTCCCGATCACACAGCCGGCAGTACTCACTAGTTCCCATATGCCTCCTGCTTTTCTCCTCGTTTGTTGGCAGCGATCCTGAAGCTAACTGCCAGGCAAAGTGTTTCATCTTGGGTGGGACAGCTGCACCCCAAACTAATTTCTACGAAGGACGAACACCAGAAGAAGACACACTTGACGCACCTGGGCAGAATTGGTCATAGTGGTCTGACATAGCATAGTTGTATGCACTTTTTACTGTAAGCTGACGGGACTTTTCCCATGGCCAAGCTATGAAATCCTCCTGAAGCCATGGCGAAGTTTTGATCCTCAGAATTGATTCCACATCCGGCTGATAGAAATACTGTTGCAACAAGTTCACCCGCCAGTAACCATTGTCATCGAGGAACTGAGCAACTCTGTTAAGGCGACAATTCCTTCTCGGCTGAATTGGCTTGAATGGTGGCCCTCGAGGGATCAGTGGGTTTGCGTGCTGGTACCCAGTACTAGGCCATGTTCTGACGTCCTCTAATAGATTTTCGAATGCCGGGTTATGCAGATTTGAATACCGAATTATGCTGAATTTCAACGTGGCACGGGAACGGAATGGACGTGGATTATGCTGGATTCGAATACAACAAACATATATGAGGAATACATAAATGCTTTAAAGTAAAATTATACATAATAAGAAAGTATCAATCTATATGTATCTATACTCTATACATACATACATACATACATATAGGATGCGACTAACTTTCTATACTCTATACATATACATACATATATATAGGATGCGACTAACTTTCGATTGATCGTGTCGGCGTGCGACACCTATGGGATCCCAAGGGACCCCTTTACGATTCGGCGGGGGGAGAGGTATGCGTAAAGAGCAGAACCAACGATCGACGCGGGGCGATTTTTACCCAGGTTCGGGCCGCTAATCAGCGTAAAACCCTACTCCTGCCTTGTTTTATTATCGATGTTCTTGAGCCCAGGCTCCAGGAGCGCTCGCAGTGAACAATACGTTCAAAGAGCAGCTACACATGCAGAATGGGCCAGAAGATCGTCCTCCCCTATAGCAGTTGCCTTGGGCCTCCTTTTATATCACAAAGGGGTCACCACAGTGGCAAAATGTACATACATTGAGGTGTAAAGTAGCTACAGGGTCATCATACCTAACCCCTGACGGATTAGGACGAACGCATTTAATGCACCGTGATGTGTCCGTCTAGGTGTCCTCACTTTCTTGGGGATAGAAAAAGGGGCCATCCCATCAGCACCGCTTAAGCTCTCCTCCACTGGCGCGTCGCCACGCACCCAAAGAAGGACCCAGAATGTCGGGTTTGTTGCTGTGCCAGAGCGGTGGCACAGCAACAAAATCTTGCCGGGTGATGAATCTTGCCGGGCGCCGAATCTTGCCGGGCTTCGCAGGCCACCCCGGCAAGATCTTGCCGGGGGAGCTGGCCTTCGGATTCCAGCTCTTCTTATCTGCTGGTCCTCAGATCTTTGACCTGAGAATTTCTTTGGTGGCCTGAGTCAACCTCGAACTGTTCCCCGACAAGCCTTGCCGCGAGTATGGCTACAACTGCCCATGCACAAGTACGGGGTACTAATGGCCCAATACTTAGTACACCGACAGGAGCCCCCGGGCCTAGGCCACACACGAGTGCGAGGCGTTGTTGGGCTAGGCTCAAACAGTGCACGGGCACACGTGGCAGGGGATTAACTGCTCGTAAATATCCCGTTTACTGTGCCCCCCACTACGCGCGCTGAACGCGCGACGTGGGAAGCGTGCCTCAAAAGCTGCAACTGCAACGCGCCTGCAGAGGCGCATTCACATTGGGGAGTAAAAGAGGCGGCCCCACTCCTTCCCCATAAAAAGGAGAAACCGTAGAGGCACAGCCTATTTACCCCCCCTCTTCTTCTCAATCTGGCCGTCGCCATTGCTTTCCTTCTCTCGAGCTCAGAGCAAAGCTTTCCCTCATCCGCTCGTCGCCTCCACGCCCGCTTCATCCCCGGCTTCCGCCCTTGCAGTCACCATGCCGCCCAAGACCAGCAAAGGCAAGGGCAAGGAGACGAAAGCCGATGTCCCGGAGAGCGAGCTGGTGAAGATGCGGAAGAAGTATGTCGTCTTCGCCCCGTCGCTTGATGCGGAAGCTTTGAAGAGGCGGTACCAGTGCATGTGGGCGAGGGAGACGCAGGCTCACCCCGCCACTCGCGTGATTCCAGGTTCTTGCTCCAAGAGTGGGTCAGACAGATATCCCTTTTTCGTCGCATACTTCTATTGTGGGCTTTGTCCTCCATTTTCTGACTTCTTCAACGACATTATGTACACATACAGCTTCCATCTTCTCGATTTCACGCCGAATGCGGTATTGTGCATGTCCATCTTTGCTCACCTTTGTGAAAACTTTGCCGGAGTGGTTCCCAATACTGCCCTTTTCCGTCACTACTTTTTCCCTCGTATCCAAAAAGGAGAGGCCCTCTCTGGTTCTATCGCCTGGATTCCAAGGGCTTGAAATAAGGAAATATACCCAGAAGGGGTTTACCGCGAGAAGTGGGACGAATGGCGGGCTGAGTGGTGCTGGATCAAGGAAACAGATCCCCATCCGTTCTGTCTGCCTCGACAGCAGAAAGCGGTTCGCGGCAGTGGCTGGAGCAGTCTTGTTGCTGAAGACGAAAAACTCACAATCGCCACCACCAGGATTCTTCGCCTGAAAGCTGCCGGGCTAACAATGGAGATGATTGGCTTCGATTTTCTCCGCCGCCGCATTGCCCCCTTGCAGAATAAAGGAAGACCAGCTTGGGAATACCAAAACGCAGCAGACATCATGAGACTGCGCCCCGGGTTGAACAACAATTTGATTGCTATGCAACTTGGCGCTCTCCGTCAAAAGCTGTTCCAGCGCGACAACAAGCATCGGTTGCTGGCAAGGATTGTCCCTCTGTGCAACAACTCTGCCCTGGGGTCAATTATCGCTACCATACCACTGTTCAATGCCCACAGTCTCAACGCGACATGGGTTGAGCCATCCGAGGAAGAGGCACAAAAGTTCTTTGATAACTGGACGGAGAGGGCCGTCCGGGAAGAAGCAGACTTCATCCGAGCCACCATCGACGAGGAGGTGGCATACATCGCCACTAGGGCGGAGGAGGCAAATCTTGCCGCGGAGGCTGGCAGCGTCGGCTTCACAGAATGGGAAACCAGTGACGCAGAGGTAGTGGTGGAGAAAAATCCTGCCGGGAAGGACAAAGCTGCCGGGGAACAGAGCAGCACTGCCGCTGAGAGCTCGTCCGACGAAGACGCGGCTGAAGAGGAACCGCAAGAAGAGCTCCCAGCCTCGAAGAAAACAAAGCGTGTTCTTCGAAAGGCTGCATCTGGCATCCCGGCAAGCCAACCTTCCTCGAGCAGCGAGGCTCCCGGCAAGAAAGCGGCCGGCAAGACTGCGCCGCGGCAAGGGGTTCGACAACAACCTGCGCGGCGTGCGAGACCCACATCAGCGGCAACTGCTGAGGCGGCAGGGGTGTCTCGCACTACCGCACCGGAAGCTGAGGTGACGGAAACACGCCAACCCCCGGCCAAACGACCTAGGACCCCTCCTCCGCCTTCCCACACAGACACTGCAACGGAGGTCGATTTCGACATCTCCGGCTTCAGTCCGGAGCGAGAAGAGGAAGAGTGAGTACCTTGCCACAGCCTTTATCTTCCAATCCTGGATCAATCTTATTAACTTGCTTGTATTGTCTCAGCAGTGATGCAGAAACCTTGATGGAGAGGATGGCGAAGAGGACAAAGACTTCTATAGGCGACGAGCCTCCGGCAGGCTTCGTGAGCGCGCCGAAAACTACTACTAGCCCGGATCTTAGTCCTCGACGCAGCCCCCAGCACAGCCCCTAGCGTAAGTTCATTATTCTTTTCGGTTGGGGAATGCTGAGGTTCCTATCCTTGCCGCTGATATCTTTGGGCTTGCAGGAGAAGGACGGCAACAAAGGGAGTTATCAGGAGATACCCTCATCGCGCCACCTCTGTCAACCACATCGCCCACAAGCGCGTCCCCGGCAAGTGATCACACCGATGAGCTTGTCTTGGTTGAGGAGGAGCCAACAACCATGGATGCTGGCATCTTACCCCCGGCAACCGAGGTTGCCGGGAGGGGCGAGGCCACCTCTCGACAGCCCGATGCAGGTAACCAATTGCCTCAGCGCACTTGCTATTCTTTCCTTTATCTCTATTTCTTTTGTCTTCTTGAACTTCGATCTTGATCTCATTCTGTTTCTCCCCCTTGTCCTTTAGAATTCCCTGAGATGGAAGACATGGACATCGACGCTGTCATCGAGGAGACCGCCAGGGATGTTGCTGCCGAAGCCGACAAGATCGCTGCCAGCGAGGCCGCCATGGATGCCACCGTAGAAGCCGACGGTGCTTTTGCCGAGGAGGCCGCCAAAACTGCACAGGAGGAACCCGCCAAAGAGTCTACTAAAGAGGGCGGCAAGGAGGCTGGTGACCGTACTGACGGCATTCGTGCCGCAGGAGCGCCAGGCGCTACGCCGGCCACGGAGCCCCCTGCCACTGGTGAGGCGGTTGTTGAGGACCAACCGTCAACATCTGAAGTCCCCTCATCCAGCAAATATCTCAAAGTTGGCGAGAACCTGTTTGTCAACTTGCCGGGGACGGCAAGCATTGGGGCGCCGACCGAAGGGGAAGTCTTTGATGAAGAAATCATCGCTGCTGCCGGGCTCGAGGTTGTTGATGATCCAAGCGCTAGCAGTGGCAAATCTGAAGAGGATCAGCTCCTTCAGGTCATGGGCGAAAATTTCCGCAAGCTCCAGGCTCTTCACCGCTCCCGGAAAGAGAAAGCGGATTCCAGAATGGCAGTTGTCGAGGCGGCCGAAGCAGATTTTCAGAGGCGCGTCGAACAAATGCAAGTCTGGTACGCCGAGGCCCTCCAAGAGTTGACTGCCGGCCGGGAACAAGTGAGCCAACAGTGGACAGAAATCCTCCTGAAACAATCTGACATGGAGAAGGCGCAAGAGGAAGCTACGCAAAGAATTGCTGCTGAAGATGCTCTCCTGACGGGGTGTCGCATTGCGCTTGATGCTCACGAGGAAGACCTTGCCGCACGTGAGCAGGCGCTCGCCGCCAAGCTTCGTAGCAAAGATGAAGATATCGAGAAGCTTGTCGTGCGGCGGACCCAGGAGCTGGAGCAGAAACACAAAGAGACGCTCGAAGCTCTAACTGTAGATCACGCCGGCAAGCTCAAGGAGGCCGTCGATGCTGCCGAGGCTGCAGAGGCCGCCAAGAATGAGCTGAGCGATAAAGTAAAGAAACTGGAAGTGGATCTCGAAGAACACGGCAAGGAGCTCTCGACGCTCAAAGGTGATAGGGAAAAAACCCTCCACACCCTGGCGGAGATGCAAGTCGCCATGTCTAACAAGACCAAGCAGCTCTCCTCAGCAAATGATGCTATTGCCGTTCTGGAATTGAAGCTGACCACGTTGGAGAAGTCTCTCGGGGCCGGCAGGGCCCACGAGAAGGCCCTGCTCAAAGATCTCCAGGAACAGAGGAACCTGCTCAAGAGCGCTGCCGCCGCCCAAGTTGATTACGAAAAGGGGGTGAAAATCTGGACTGGACATCTCATCGACGCTGCGGAGAAGCTCATGGCAGAACTGTCAACCATGGGCCTGTCAAACTTCAGGTATTCTTCCGAGGAAAGGATATCTTCGAGTGCCAGGTTGACGATGTTCTTCGAAAGCATCATTGATGCTCTGAAGTTGCTTCAGTCTAACCGGGCGACCCAATTGGCCAACGAGTCCCGCCGGCTTTGCCGGGCCGTCCTCCGCAAGGTACTTATCAAGGTAGCGCATAACAATCCTGGCATCAACCTCTCCAACGTGCTTGGCCACCTGCCAAAGGACGCAAATCTCGAGGCGCTTGAAGAGCTTGTCGCGCCTATCCTTGAGAAGGTGGATTCAATCAAAAGGATCGAAGGCCAGCGCAGAGATTAACTGCTCCACCTCTTCTTGCCATCGTCATTCCATGCCAAAGACAATTAAGTCTTAAGTTAGAACTGCGGCAACTTATTAATGTAATATAACTTGCTTATGTTTGGGTACATGCATGCTATCTCCCTTGTCTGATTCCTTTATGTATGGAGTTCATCCTACGCTTAGTGAAAAACTTGCCGACGCGCAACCTGCCGCGAGCGCTGGGTGCGGGACTTCAGCAGCCTGCTGGAGGCGCAGCGACCGGCAAGACTCCTTGGCGTTCTCAGTGTAGCCACTTAAATCGTTGAGCGGACTCGAAACAAAATAAGGGCGCAACCGATTATAGCAAGGGTTCCTTCGCGTGCAGATTTTCCATACAAAAGTCAAAATCGTCCAAGGAAATAACTTTGCAATAAAGGGAACTTGTAAACTTTAGAACTTAGCTTTCTGTTGCTGTCCTTCCTCCGGCAAGCGTCAATTCTGAACGTCGCCAACTGGTATTTATATCTCCCTTCCCCCCCGGCAAATGTGCACGCGAGGAATCCTTCTGTCTTTTGAGAAAAAGAAAGAAGAGAAAATAAAGATATGAAACCTTGGCGGTTCGTTAGAACTTATCGGGAGTAAGTGCCATACAACATCTTAGACACACATGCATATATATATGAACATGAAAATCAATAAGGAAATGCACAACACTTAAATTTATTCATCTGTGCTCAGGGTCTGCGCCTGTCTTTGTACAAAGGATTACATGCCTTGCCGGCAAGACTTGTACAAAAGGGTGGTTGCCGGGGGCCCCCGGCAACCGCGCCTTATGGGTAGAACTTGCGAAGATGTTCGATATTCCAGGAATTGCTCACTGGAACGCCATCTTCGGTCTCCAGGCGGACAGCGCCGGGCCTGGTGACTCGTACTACCCGATAAGGGCCTTCCCACTTTGGCGTCAACTTGTTTGAATTCTTGGCGGACTGAATCCGTCGAAGAACAAGGTCGCCTTCCTCAAGGCTTCGGGCATGAACTTTGCGGCTATGGTAGCGACGCAAAGCTTGCTGGTAGCGTGTAGCTCGCACAGCAGCCTGAAGACGATCCTCCTCAAGGAGCACAGCGTCATCTTGCCGCAGCTGCTCTTGCTCAAGCTCATCATAAGCAAGCACTCGAGGTGATCCGTACGTGAGTTTCGTGGGGAGAAATGCTTCCGCTCCGTAGACCAGAGCGAAGGGTGTCTGGCCGGTGGCTCGATTTGGTGTCGTTTTGATTGACCAAAGAACCACCGGCAACTCATCAATCCAGCGTCTTCCGCACTTTTTCAGCCTGTCAAAGGTTCTAGTCCTGAGACCGCGCAGCACTTCAGCATTGGCCCTCTCCGCTTGGCCGTTGCTTCTTGGGTGAGCAACAGAGGCAAAACAAATTTTGCCGCCAAGGTCTTGGACGTACTGCATGAAGGTGCGACTTGTGAATTGCGTGCCGTTGTCAGTGATGATCCTGTTGGGCACACCGAAATGGCTAACTATCCCTTTAAAGAACTTGACGGCTGATTGTGATGTCACCTTCCTCACTGCTTCCACCTCCGGCCACTTTGTGAACTTGTCGATAGCAACGTACAAGTACTCAAAGCCCCCGGTAGCGCGGGGGAAAGGGCCCAGTATGTCGAGCCCCCAGAACGAGAATGGCCAGGAGAGAGGGATTGTCTGAAGAGCTTGAGCTGGTTGATGCGATTTCTTCGAATGAAACTGGCACACTTCACACTTTGTTACTAGTGCAGTTGCATCCTGGAGAGCGGTGGGCCAAAAGAAACCTTGCTGGAATGCTTTCCCGACAAGTGCTCTTGATCCTATGTGAGAGCCACATATGCCTCCATGTATTTCTGCCAACAGCTCTAGTCCATCCTCCCGAGGAATGCACTTCAATTTCACACCGTTTGGTCTCTTTCTGTACAGGACGTCATCGACGAACTTGTACATAACAGACCGACGGGCTACTCTTTCCGCTTCTTCCTGTTCCTCCGGGAGTTCTCCTGTTTGAAGGAAATGGACAATGTGCTGTGCCCATGCTGGAGCCTGGGGCTCGACAGCTAGGACTAAAGGCATCTCCTCTGCCGGGGGAACGTTTGTCTCGACGGCAAGGGCCTGAGCCCCCGCTGGAGCCTGTTGTTCCCCGGCAGGCATGTCGTTGATCCCGGCAACTTCCTTGCCGGCGGCTCCCGGGAGCTCTGCCGGGAAGTACTGACCAGAATTCAAATTTCTTCTCTTTTCTTGCCGCATTGATGGCGCCACGGATGGTTGAGTCAAATGGAGCACAAAAGTTCCTGGTTCCACAGGCAACTTGAGGGCGGCACGCTTTGACAGGTCGTCAGCAATACTGTTCTCGGCATGAGGGATGTGCTCCATCTGCAGACCGTCAAAGTGCTCTTCCATTTTTCTCACTTCATCCACGTAGGCTTGCATCAATGGACTCTGATAACTCTTATTAACTTGCCTGACGACAAGCTGTGAATCGCCTCTGATGACGAGCTTCTTGATACCAAGGTCTGCCGCGATCCTGAGACCGGCAAGCAAACCCTCGTACTCTGCAGTGTTGTTCGTCGAACTCTCCCGGGGAAAATGCATTTGGACTACGTACTTGAGGTGCTCTCCGGTGGGTGCGACAAGCAGCACGCCAGCACCGGCGCCTTGCAGCGAAAAAGCCCCGTCAAAGTACATAACCCATTGCTGGTCAACTTCCTTGCCGGGGAGAATTATTTCTTGAAGCTCCTCGTCTGGCGTTGGGGTCCATTCCGCAACGAACTCTGCCAAGGCCCTGCTCTGAATTGTCGAAGTGCTTTCAAACTTGAGACCAAAGCTCGACAACTCCAACGCCCACTCCACAATCCTGCCGGTTGCTTCTGGATTTCGCAAAATCCGTTGCAACGGAAAGCGAGTGACGACGGTGATTTCATGTGCTTGAAAATAATGGCGCAGCTTCCTCGAGGCCATAAGGAGGCCGAAAAGCAACTTCTGCACGCCAGAATATCTTGACCTAGCTCCTTGTAAAAGAGAGCTAACAAAATAAACTAGGCGCTGCACCACCTTTTTCTTCTGCAATGATTCTTCTGACTGCGCAGATCTTGTCTTGCCAGGATCAACCCTTGCCGGGGAAGATCCTGCCGCGTCACCTGACGGTCCTGCCGCTGGTGTTGCTTCCTCATCAGCTTCTCTCTGCGCCACT
The DNA here is from genome assembly GCA_011799875.1 of Thinopyrum elongatum. NCBI lineage: Eukaryota > Viridiplantae > Streptophyta > Magnoliopsida > Poales > Poaceae > Thinopyrum > Thinopyrum elongatum. The sequence continues at coordinate 326,388,561 of CM022298.1, forward strand.
AACGCAGCACTAACCACTTGATTTGTTGCTGCCAAATATAGCAGCAACGGCTCTCGTGGTTTAGGCGCGACTAGTGTCGGCGGAGAAGAAAGGTATTTCTTCAAATCTTGCAGCGCAGCCTCCGCCTCCGGAGTCCATTTCATCGGACATGCCTTCTTCAAAATTTTGAAAAAGGGCAGGGCGCGCTCAGCAGATTTGGAAATAAACCTGCTTAGAGCAGCAACACAACCGGCAAGACGACGGACATCCTTGACGCGTCTTGGCGCTTCAATCTGCTCAATAGCTTTGATCTTGTCGGGGTTCGCTTCGATTCCCCGACAAGATACAAAGAATCCGAGGAGCTTGCCGGAAGGAACACCGAACACGCACTTCTCAGGATTGAGCTTTAAGTTGATCTTGCGCAGATTCGCAAATGTTTCTTCTAAATCTTGTATGAGCGTCGCTTTGTCCTTGGTTTTGACCACTATATCATCCATATATGCCTCTATATTTCTATGGAGCTGAGGCTCAAAACCAATTTGGACCGCTCTCGCAAATGTAGAACCAGCACTTTTCAACCCGAAAGGCATTCGTATAAAACAATACGTACCACATGGGATGATAAATGCAGTCTTTTCTTCATCTTCTTTCGCCATGAAGATCTGATGATACCCTGAGTAGGCATCAAGGAAGGACAGGAGATCACAACCAGCGGTGGAATCCACAATCTGGTCGATGCGCGGCAAGGGAAAGGGATCTTTTGGACAGGCTTTGTTGATATCTGTATAATCGATACACAGCCTCCATTTCCCATTCGCCTTGCGCACTACAACCGGATTGGCCAACCAGGTTGGGTGAAGCACTCCTCTGACCAATCCTGCCACCTCCAGCTTTCTGATTTCCTCGGCAATGAATTCTTGCCGCTCCAAGGCTTGCTTCCTGACCCTCTACTTGACGGGCCGCGCGTGGGGACAGACAGCAAGGTGGTGCTCAATTACCTCCCTGGGAACACCGGGGATGTCAGACTGTTGCCATGCAAACACGTCGACATTCGCCCGCAGGAAGGCAACGAGCGCGCTTTCCTATTTGTCATCTAGGGTGGAACTTATGGTGAAAGTTCCTCCCGTTCCGTCCTCCCTGACGGGCACCTTCTTGGTCTCTGGTGGAGCAGCCTTGGATTTCTTGTTCTTGCCGGTGGAACTCTCTGGTGCATCCTCAACGGAAGCGCAGCACTCCGAGGAGGTGCGCTTGCCGGAGTTCGCGCCAAGATTCTTGCCGGTCTTCTTCTTCCCCCCGGGAGTTTCAGCGGCAGGAGCAGATGCCTTGACGGCAGGTGCTGCAACTGCTTCCCGGTAGAGTTGGTCGGCACAGATGAGCGCATCCTTCTTATCGGAATGGATAGTAATGACACTCAACGGCCCGGACATCTTCAAAACATTATACGCGTAGTGTGATGCCGCCATGAACTTAGCCAGCGCTGGCCGACCAAGGATCCCATTGTATGACATAGGGATCTTGGCGACATCAAACACTACCTTCTCGGTCCTGTAGTTGAGCTCGCTACCAAATGTCACCGGTAGCGTAATCTTGCCCTTTGGCTGGGTTCTTCCTGGATTGACCCCTTGAAACGTGCCCGTTTCTTCGAGATCTTCATCAGGAATTTGAAGCCTCTTGAGCACATCTGGTGAGATTAGGTTCAGCCCGGCCCCACCGTCAACTAGCATTTTCGTCACCTTGAGGTTGCGGATTGTTGGTGAGACCAACAATGGCAAGCACCCGACAGCGGTTGTGCGATCAGGGTGATCCTCGGCATCGAAAATGATAGGCGTGTTGGACCACTTCAGGGGCCTACATGCATCTGGTGACGGCTCTGTTGCATTGACTTCTCGCACCCACTGTTTGAGTCGACGGTGGGAAGAATGCAACGAGGCGCCCCCATCGATACACATGGCCTCTGTAGCTTTCTGGAATTCTTGCTCACTGGACTCATCGTCTTCTTCGTCATCACCTTCTTCCTTGTCCCGGCCTCGAGCGGGCCTCTCCCTCTGTTGCTTGGCCTTGCCGCGGTGACCCCCTCGGCCACCGCGCTTCTTGCCGGATCCGTCAGCACCGTCATGGGCCTTCTCCTTATCGCGCCTTTCATATTCAGCCCTCTGTTTCTCGGCAAGCTGTTCAACTTGCCGGCAATTTTGGAGATCGTGGCCCTTAGTGCGATGGATCTTGCAGTACTGCTTGCCGGAGCTTTCTGACTTGTCGGCCGCCGCCAAGGCCTGACAGGAAGAGCACCCGGCAAGTTCCTTGCTGGGGTCGTCAACCTTGGCCTTCTTGGCGGCGCCGGGGTTGCCGGATTCCTCGACAGCAAGCACGGCCTTGCCTCTGTGTTTCTTGTTCCGCCGCCGACCTTTCCTTGACGGGGTCGCAGCGTCTTCATCTTCCGATTCGCCCGCCGTGCCAACAGCCTCGCCAGGGAGTTTCCTCCCCTCTTCAGCTCGAGCGCATTTGTCGGCCAAAGCGTAAAGCTCGGCGATACTCCTGACTTTGTTCATTGCCAGCTCTTCCCGCATTTTGCGGTTACGCACGTTCTGATGAAACGCGCTAACAACAGCGGCAGGGTGAACGTCAGGAATATTGTACTGCACCCGGCTGAATCTCTGGATAATCTTGCGCAGGGATTCGCCCTCCTTCTGAGGGATGATATGCAAATCACTCTCTTGGCCAGGAGCTTGGTGGCCTCCAACAAAGGCGCCAACAAACTGATGGCACAGATCTGACCAAGAAGAAATAGAAATCTCCGGCAGATGCATCAACCACGACCTGACGTTGGGTTTAAGCACCAACGGGAAGTAGTTGGCAAGTATCTTGTCATCTCGGCCCCCGGCAGCCTGCACCGCAATGGTGTAAATGCTCAGGAATTCCGAGGGATGAGTCTTGCCGTCATATTTCTCCGGGACCTCTGGCTTGAAGGTTCGGGAATTGGGCCACTGGACTTGCCGCAGCTCACGGGTAAATGCTGGAGTCCCTACCTCGTAAGGCAAGTCTCTTGCGTCCCCTGGCGCAGGCTCATCGATAGCCGGCCCTGCGCGCTTATCAGACTGATAGCACGCTTCCCGTCGCCGCTCGATGGTAGTTCGAGCGTCCTCTTTGCCTCGTTCCTGGAGAACTTGACGCTGGTCGCGGCGCATCCGTGGATCGGACGATGCCGTGGAAACATCATCATGGCGATCGACCTGCTGGGTTGTCGCCCGCCGCTGGTGTCGCGGAGGGGAGTGCACCGTGGTTGCACCACCTCCGGTTTTCTCCACATCGGCTCGCGCCTGATCGATGGGCCTTCGCTGTGAGGGCCCTGCCTCTTGTGGCCCATCTTTGTTGGTGAAGCCAATAAGGCTCTGGATAGTAGCTCGCCACTCCTCCATCTTCTCCGGAGCAGGAGGGAAATCGAGGAGTAGCTGCGCACGTGCCAAGGCTTTCGCTGGTGTAGGCGGCGGCGACAGGTGCGAGGTACGCGAGGTGCTCTGACTCCAAGCCATGTTAGAAGGAGCACCGTCACGGTCACGCGACCGCACGCCACCTCCGCCGGCAGCTCGGTGTGCATGCTGGGCCCGCGCATCTTGGGATCGATGCGCAGAAACCTTTTCATGGGGACGCCCTGAACCACCAGCGCCATGACGTCGCTCGTCGTGCACGACCTGGGTAGGCCGTGACGCTTGCGCCGGCGCGGGAGCTCCAGAAGGCGTCCTCCGATCTCTGGAATTCGTTGTGCCACCCGTAGGCAACACAACTCCGTCTCTGGATCCAGCGGCGTGTGGGTTGCCGCTGCCACTGCGAACGACGCCGCTCGCCTGGCTTGGATCACCGGAACGCCGCGGAGGCTCTAATCCTCTTCCTTCTGCACCCACGCCATCTCCCATATGCGAAGGCACAAGCAAAACGGACGTGGATGGTTGCGCCGTTGCAGCGCTCTTCTTCTTGGGTGGCATGATGATGACGATGATGAAGAAACTAAGGCGCCGATCGCTAGATCAGGTTCACACACCCTACAATCCCCCTACCTGGCGCGCCAAAGATGTCGGCGTGCGACACCTATGGGATCCTAAGGGACCCCTTTACGATTCGGCGGGGTGAGAGGTATGCGCAAAGAGGAGAACCAACGATCGACGCGGGGCAATTTTTACCCAGGTTCGGGCCGCTAATCAGCGTAAAACCCTACTCTTGTCTTGTTTTATTATCGATGTTCTTGAGCCCAGGCTCCAGGAGCGCTCGCAGTGAACAGTACGTTCAAAGAGCAGCTACGCACGCAGAATGGGCCAGAAGATCGTCCTCCCCTGTAGCAGTTGCCTTGGGCCTCCTTTTATATCACAAAGGGGTCACCACAGTGGCAAAATGTACATACATTGAGGTGTAAAGTAGCTACAGGGTCATCATACCTAACCCCTGACGGATTAGGACGAACGCATTTAATGCACCGTGAGGTGTCCGTCTAGGTGTCCTCACTTTCTTGGGGATGGAAAAAGGGGCCATCCCATCAGCACCGCTTAAGCTCTCCTCCACTGGCACGTCGCCACACACCCAAAGAAGGACCCAGAATGTCGGGTTTGTTGCTGTGCCAGAGCGGTGGCACAGCAACAAAATCTTGCTGGGCGCCGAATCTTGCCGGGCTTCGCAGGCCACCCCAGCAAGATCTTGCCGGGGGAGCTGGCCTTCGGATTCCAGCTCTTCTTATCTGCTGGTCCTCAGATCTTTGACCTGAGAATTTCTTTGGTGGCCTGAGTCAACCTCGAACTGTTCCCCGACAAGCCTTGCCGCGAGTATGGCTACAACTGCCCGTGCACAAGTACGGGGTACTAATGGCCCAATACTTAGTACATCGACAGATCGGCTGTTAGAAACATTCCTAACGTATGCATGCATGCAGATACGCTTCGATGTTGTTTGCCTTTTCTGTGTATCGTGTACAGCAGGTTAACTTAATGACTAACTTTCGATCGTTAGTCTGTTAGAAACATATCGGAACGCATCCATGCATGCAGATACACTTCGGTATTGTTTGCCTTTTTTCCGTATCGTGTCCAGCAGGTTAGTTTAATGACTAATTTTTGATAGTTCAACTGTTAGAAACACATATCCGAACGTATGCATGCATCAGATATGGTTCGATGTTGTTTGCCTTTTCTCTGTATCGTGTCCAACATGTTAGTTTAATGACTAACTTTCGATCGTTCGGCTGTTAGAAACATATCCGAACGCATCCATGCATGCAGATACGCTTCGATGTTGTTTGCCTTTTCTCTGAATCGTGTCCAGCAGGTTAGTTTAATGACTAATTTTCGATAGTTTGGCTGTTAGAAACACATATCCGAACGCATGCATGCATGCTGATACGCTTCGATGTTATTAGCCTTTTCTCTGTATCGCAGGTTAGTTTACTTAGAAGCTCCTAATTAGATGCATGGAGGAAAAAAATAAAACTGATAATGTCAGCAGATTCTTTTTAAAACTGAAAATTCATGTTTTGTAGCTCAAATTGTATGCCGGATTGGAAAACTGTCTTCACTTAAAAGATCCGTCGCAACGAGACCTTCGAAATTATATCCCATGTTAGTATGTTTCGATGACTTTTTTTTTGGGGCAAGGAAGTTACGGCTACGTAAGTTATCATGTGTGTAACGTATAAGTTACCAAGTTGTTTTCATAGAAATTACCAGGCATGAAAAATGGTCTTCCAACCTTTCTCCCCACGTACCAGGTATGTTTTCAACAATTCTTTTTCCCCTCGGTCAAAAGTTATCGCTGTGTTTGTACATAGGTTATCAGCTTCGCTGTGTGTAAATTGTCACACTATTTGCACATAGATTATCCACGGGGGGTACGTTTTCAACTATTCTTCTTCCCCTCGGTTAGAAGTCACCGTAGTGTTTGTACATAGGTTATCAGCTATGATGTGCGTACATTATCATGCTATTTGCATAGAAGTTATTGGGGGTATATTTTTCAATAACTCCCCCCGAGTCATAAGTTACCGCGGTGTTTGTACATAGGTTATCAGCTCTGTCCTGCGTAAATTATCATGTTATTTGCACAAAAGTTATCTAGGGTGGGGGGACGTATGTTTTCAACAATTCTTTTTCCCCTCGGTCAAAAGTTACCGCTATGTTTGTACATAGGTTACTAGCTCCGCTGTCTGTAAATTATCAAGCTATTTGCACATAGTTATCGAGGAGGGGGGGGGGGTACGTTTTCAACTATTCTTTTCCCCTCGATCAGAATTTATCGCGGAGTTTGTACATAGGTTATCAGCTCCGCCGTGCATAAATTATTATGCTATTTGCACAAGTTATCGGGGGGGGGGGGGGGGTATACTTTTCAACAACTCCCCCGAGTTATAAGTTACCGTGATGTTTGTATATAGATCATCAGCTCCGCTATGCGTAAATTATCACGTTATTTGCACAGAAATTATCAGGTGGGGGTATGTTTTGAACAATTCGTTTTCCCCTCGGTCAAAAGTTACCGATGTGTTTGTACATAGGTTATCAGCTCCACTGTGTGTAAATTATCACGCTATTTGGAAAATAAGTTATCAATGGGGGTGGGGTGGGGTGCATTTCAACTATTCTTTTCACCTCGACCAGAAGTTACCGTGGTGTTTGTACACAGGTTACCAGCTCCGCTTTGCGTAAATTATCATGCTATTTGCATAGAAGTTATCGCGGGGGGGGGGGGGGGAGGGGTATATTTTTCAACAACTCCCCCGAGTCATAACTTACCACAGTGTTTGTACATAGGTTATCAGCTACTATGTGCGTAAATTATCACGTTATTTGCACAGAAATTATCCGGGGGGGGGGGGGTATGTTTTCAACAATTCTTTTTCCCCTCGGTCAAAAGTTACCGTTGTGTTTGTACATAGGTTATCAGCTCAGTTGTGTGTAAATTATCATGGTCGGTACCGTGGTCGCGCTCACGGTAGAGGCTGTACCATGCTCGAAATCGGCTAGTGGATCTCCCGCATGATCAATGACATCGTGGTGCGGTCGCCCGTTGGCGGACGGTGCCCGCGACGGGACGAGTTCCTGCACGAGCTCGACCGGTCTGTGAAGCTCACCGGTGGCTTCAACCTGGCTGACCTCTACCCATTGTCAGCGCTAGCACACTAGCTCAGTGGCGCCATCCGGGAGACCGAGCGGTGCAACCGCAAAGTGTGTGCCCACATTTATGTGGGCGCAAGGGGTGGCGTATGGGGAGGTTGCGGCAGGGACGGGTGGTCCGACCACCCGTCGGTGGCGCAGGGGGCACAATCCGCTCCCTTCCTCTCTCATTTCCATGCCTTGGTGCTTCTTGGTTCCACATCGTGTGATGATTGGGGAGGCGGTTGCTGGCAGCTCCATCAGTGACATGGGTCTGCTTGTCTTTGCAATGCCCGTACCTTGGATGGTCTCTAGAGTGTCTGGATGCAGGGCGACGGCCCTGGCGGTGGGAGCTGCAGTGCTCATGGGCGGAGTTCATGGCTCAGGTGTTGGCTTGCTGCCATGGCCATGCGGGTGGCATGGTAGCTGGTGTGCCACAGCCTATGGTGGTGGTGCCAAAAATGTTCTTGTGACGGGCCGTACCTAAGTTGTCTGAGGAGGTCGGACTCCTAGTGGCCGAGGTGAAGCACCTGAAGGGTGAAGGGATCACCGACATGCAAACTCTAAAGACCTGACTATAGAGGCGGCTTCAGTTGCTATCAGAGTGCGCCCATCGTCTGTTTGAGTATGAAGGACGAGGAAATACTACCCGGATGCTGCCGGGCGATTTGTCTAAAGAAGAACTGAAGTCGTGTATGCACACTATGACCAACGTGGATGTATTAACACGAAGGTACAAAGATAATCTAACATGTAACTAGACACAACATGATGTCTGGTCAGGTGGTTGCTAGATAGACTACCACTTAGTAGAGCTAGCAAGTTGCAAGTTCGAATCCTGAAGTCTGCAGCTTATTTTCTATCCCAAGATTTAAAAGACAGCCTCTAAAAAAATCGGATCTAGGCGCTTTATTTGGGACGTGGCGGCGATCATGGGAGGCCTCCCAAAAAAATCGGATCTGGGGCATGCGGGGGTCGCATGAATCAAAGAAAAATCAAGATTTACAAAGGACGTGTGACAATTGTTGGATGGATTCAGATCTGACGACATCTAAAGTGTTCAGATCTGTTGCAATATTGCGGTGGTTCATATATATGGACACGACTAACTTCCGAACAGTCGGAAGATAGCTACAGCTCTGAACGCCCCTTTCTCTTCCTTAATTGCTAATCACATGACTAATTCTCCCTTTGTCATAATTGCTAAGCTCTTTTCTGGCCGACGGTGTTGATTTGTGATTTCATACATGCACGCAAACTACTCCCTTTGTAAGAAATATAAGAGTATTTAGATCACTACTTTAGTGATCTATAAACGCTCTTATATTTCTTTACCGAGGGAGTACTAGACAAAACAGATGATGTGAGCAAAAGATTCTTTCTATCTTGAAACTTTAACATGTTTTGTTGCTCAAACCATCGGTCCGATTGACAGCTGTTTTCATATAAAAATTTCGTCATGACGAGATCTTCGAAACTAGATCCCATGTTGTCATATTTTGATGAATTCTTTTTTCAGGTAAAAAGTTACCAGGCCTAAGCTACGTAAGTTATCATGTCTGTAACACATCATAAGTTACCAAGCTGTCTTCACAGAAATTATGGGGCATGAAAAATGGGTTTTCAACCTTTTCCCCCACGTGCACATGCATGCATGTACTAGAAGACAAAAACCTGATGTTATCCTAGTTTCTCCCTATTTTGAAACTTTAAAATGTTTTATAGCTCAAACCGGCGGTCCAATTGAAATACCGTTTTCACGTAAAAAGTTCATCGTGATGAGACCTTCGAAACTAGATCCCATGTTGGTATGTTCCAATGATTTTTTTGGATAAAAAGTTATCAAGCCTGGGCTATGGAAGTTATCGCGTCTGTAGCACATAAGTTACCAAGCTTTTTTCATAGAAATTACCAGGCATCAAAAATGATATTCCAAACTTTCTCTAGTGCATGCATTTAGTTACTAGACCTGGGCTAAGTAAGTTATCAGCTCTAATGTGTATATATTATCATGCTATTTACACATGAGTTATCGTGAAATGTTTTCAACAACTTTTTTCCTAAGACAAAGTCACCATGGTGTTTGTGCGTGATTTATCACGCGTGAGCTCCATATATTACCCCACTATTAACACATAAATTATCGAGGGGTATGTTTTCAAACAACTTCCTCTCCAAGGGTCAAAGTTCCCACGATGTTTGTACGTGAGTTATCAAGTCTATGGTGTCGTGGGTAGTCTGACAGTAGTGTATGGGGGTACGAATTGGAGGGTAGAGCCCAGCTACGGTGCAATTGTTACACTCGGATTTACGAGTTCAGGCCCCTCACGATGGAGGTAACAACCCTACGTCTCGGTGCTCAGGAGCTGGTTGATTAGGGTGTATGGATTACAATGGAATGCAAACCCTTGATATGGAGCTAGGGGGAGGCTTATATAGAGTGCGCCTCCATCCCATGAATGCCGCCATTACCAAGGGTTTAAGGGAGGATTTTAAGGATGGTTGTTACTGGTAACGGGTTCATTAACTACACTTGATGAGGGTGAACGCGCGCCCTGACCGTTGTAATTCCGGGGAGTCTCCTGGTCTTTGTCCGAGTGCTGACGGGTTCGGTCGAGTGAAGAAGACCCGGTCGAGTGGAATGCTATCATCCGAGTGGTTGGTATATCGTTCGAGTGAACATTCTGACCGACGTGCATCTGAATGCTATCCTGGCCCTGGGGCCCAGTATAAGGTGTATGGTGTCCTAGGGTAGGGTCTGTACATGACACCATCATTAGTGCCCGAATCAGTCGGGGTTAGGAGGGTTAAGTCGGAGGGAATTCCCGAACGAGTCGAGTGCTACAAAAGCGTTGAAGGGATCATGTCGGTTATTCAACCATCGCGACCTTGTACGACGCCTCGACGGATTCTGGATCACGAGGTGTCCGAGCGATGGCTTTGCCATAGAACCGAGTTGACTGAGAGTATCACCGTCCGAGTGAGACGAGCCTTTGCCCGTCGGGTGGCAGATCAGACCCGAGTGTTTTTGGAAGGGATTTAAATGACGGGCAATCGGATTGTCGGATCCCGAATTTCACGGGATTCAAAATTGGGAATGTGCGCATGCGCGAACGGTTGCGACACGGTGAGTGGGGTAAGTGGAGTGTGACGCCTCGATTTTTGCCTCGCTTTCCACCACGTATCGCAAGATATCCACTAGCGAGATTCGAGGAGATCCGAAGGCCCGGAAGCCAACGGTGAGGATCAGCGGGCGGAGGGATTGGTGGTATAAGAGGTGTTGGGGAACGTTGCATGGAAAACAAAAAATTTCTACGCACACGCAAGATCTATCCATGGAGATAGCTACGAGAGGGGGAGAGCATCTACATACCCTTGTGGATCTCTAAGCGGAAGCGTTTATCAATGCGGTTGATGTAGTCGTACACCTTCATGATCCGTCCCGATCAAGTACCGAACGTACGACACCTCCGCGTTCAGCACATGTTCAGCTCTATGACGTCCTCACCTTCTCGATCCAGCAAGAGAGGCGAAGTAGAAGATGAGTTTCGGCAGCACGACGCGTGGTGATGGTGGTGGTGAAACTTCTCCGCAGGGCTTCGCCAAGCACAACGGACATGGACGGAGGAGGAACTAGAACTAGAGGGAGAGGGGGCGCCGCACACGGCTTGGGGATTCGTGGTGTGTGTTGCCCCCCTCCTCACATATATATAGGTGGAGGGGGGAGAGGAGGCTGCCTAGGGCGCCCCCAAGGGGGCCGGCGGCCAGGCCTAGGGCGCCTGCCCTAGGCGCCCCTCCCCTTCCTTCCTAGGTGCGTGGGGGGAAGACAGGAGGGGAGGCGCCCCCACTTTCCTTTCCCTGCATGTGGAAGAGAAGGAAAGAGGGGGTTGGCCCTCTCCCTTCCCTCCCTAGGGCCGGCGCCATGAGGTGGGGGCACACCAGCCCCATGTGGGCTGGTGTGCACTCCCTCGTTGGCCCGTTTGGCCCAATATGCTCCCGTGGCCTCCCGGAACCCCTTCGGGTGATCCGATAAATACCCGGTGTATTTCGAAACCTGTCCGGAGACCAAATACTATGATCCTATATATCAATCTTTACCTCCGGACCTTTTCGGAGCTCCTCGTCATGTCCGTGATCTCATCCGGGACTCCGAACAACATTCGTTCACCAATATACATAAATCATATAATACTATAGCATCAACGAACGTTAAGCGTGCGGACCCTATGGGTTCGAGAATGATGTAGACATGACCGAGACGCTTCTCCGGCCAATAACCAATAGCGGGACCTGGATGCCCATATTGGTTCCTACATATTCTACGAATATCTTTATCGGTTGAACCTTTATGACAACATATGTAGTTCCCTTTGTCTGTCGGTATGTTACTTGCCCGAGATTCGATCGTCGATATCTTCATACCTAGTTCAATCTCGTTACTAGCAAGTCTCTTTACTCACTCCGTAATACATCATCCCGTAACTAACTCCTTAGTCACTTTGCTTGCAAGCTTCTTGTGATGCTGTATTACCGAGAAGGCTCAGAGATACCTCTCCGTCATACGGAGTGACAAATCCCAATCTCGATTCACGCCAACTCATTAGAGATACCTGTAGAGCACGTTTATGATCACCCAGTTACGCTGTGACGTTTGATTGCACACAAGGTATTCCTCCGGTATCCGAGAGTTGCATGATCTCATGGTCGAAGGAATATATGTATTTGACATTAAGAAAGGAGTAGCAATAAACTGAACGATCATATGTTAAGCTAATTGATGGGTCTTGTCCATCACATCATTCTCCTCATGATGTGATCCCATTATCAAATGACAACTCATGTCTATGGTTAGGAAACCTTAACTATCTTTTGATCAACGAGCTAGTCTAGTAGAGGCATACTAGGGACTTGGTATTTGCTTATGTATTCACACATGTATTTAAGTTTCCAATCAATACAATTATAGCATGAATAATAAACCTTTATCATGATTAAGGAAATATAATAATAACCACTTTATTATTGCCTCTAGGGCATATTTCCAACAGTCTCCCACTTGCACTAGAGTCAATAATCTAGATTACATAGTAATGAATCTAACACCCATGGAGTCTTGGTGCTGATCATGTTTTTCCCGCGGAAGAGGTTTAGTCAACGGGTCTGCCACATTCAGATCCGTATGTACTTTGCAAATTTCTATGTCTCCATCCTTGACCTTTTCACGAATGGAGTTGAACCGTCTCTTGATGTGTTTGGTTCTCTTGTGAAATCTGGATTCCTTCGCTAAGGCAATTGCTCCAGTGTTGTCACAAAAGATTGTCATTGGACCCGATGCACTGGGTATTACACCCAGATCGGATATGAACTCCTTCATGCGCTGCTTCCGAAGCAGCTATGTACTCCGCTTCACACGTAGATCCCGCCACGACGCTCTGCTTGGAACTGCACCAACTGATAGCTCCACCATTCAATATAAATACATATCCGGTTCGTGACTTAGAGTCATCCGGATCTGTGTCGAAGCTAGCATCGACGTAACCCTTTACGATGAGCTCTTCGTCACCTCCATAAACGAGAAACATATCCTTGGTCCTTTTCAGGTACTTCAGGATATTCTTGACCACTGTCCAGTGATCCACTCCTGGATTACTTTGGTATCTCCCTGCCAAACTTATGGCAAGGCACACATCGGGCCTGGTACACAGCATGGCATACATAATAGAACCTATGGCTGAGGCATAGGGAATGACTTTCATTCTCTCTCTATCTTCTGCCGTGGTCAGGCTTTGAGTCTTACTCAACTTGACACCTTGCAATAGAGGCAAGAACCCTTTCTTTGACTGATCCATTTTGAACTTCTTCAAAACTTTGTCAAGGTATGTGCTTTGTGAAAGTCCTCTTAAGCGTTTCGATCTATCCCTATAGATCTTGATGCCCAATATATAAGCAGCTTCACCGAGGTCTTTCATTGAAAAATTCTTATTCAAGTATCCTTTTATGCTATCCAAAAATTCTATATCATTTCCAATCAACAATATGTCATCCACATATAATATCAGAAATGCTACAAAGCTCCCACTCACTTTCTTGTAAATACAGGCTTCACCGTAAGTCTTTATAAAACCATATGCTTTGATCACCTCATCAAAGCGTATATTCCAACTCCGAGATGCTTGCACCAGTCCATAGATGGATCGCTGGAGTTTGCACACTTTGTTAGCTCCTTTGGGATCGACACAACCTTCTAGTTGCATCATATACAACTCTTCTTTAAGAAACCCATTAAGGAATGCAATTTTGATGTCCATTTGCCAAATTTCATAATCATAAAATGCGGCAATTGCTAACATGATTCGGACAGACTTAATCATCGCTACGGGTGAGAAAGTCTCATCGTAGTCAACCCCTTGAACTTTACGAAAACCTTTCACGAGAAGTCGAGCTTTGTAGACAGTGATATTACCATCAGCATCCGTCTTCCTCTTGAAGAACCATTTATTCTCAATCGCTTGCCGATCATCGGGCAAGTCCACCAAAGTCCACACTTTGTTCTCATACATGGAGCCTATCTCAGATTTCATGGCCTCAAGCCATTTATCGGAATCTGGGCTCATCATAGCTTCTTCATAGTTCATAGGTTCGCCGTTGTCTAACAACATGACTTCCAGGACAGGATTACCATACCACTCTGGTGCGGTACGTGTTCTGGTCAACCTACGAGGTTCAGTAGTAACTTGATCTGAAGTTTCATGATCATCATCATTAGATTCCTCTCTAGTTGGTGTAGGCATCACGGGAACGGTTTTCTCTGATGTGCTACTTTACAATTCGAGAGAAGGTACAACTACCTCATCAAGTTCTACTTTCCTCCCACTCACTTCTTTCGAGAGAAACTCCTTCTCTAGAAATGACCCATTCTTAGCAACAAAGATCTTGCCTTCGGATCTGTTGTAGAAGGTATACCCAATAGTTTCTTTAGAGTATCCTATGAAGACGCACTTCTCCGCTTTGGGTCGAGCTTATCAGGCTGAAGCCTTTTGATATAAGCATCGCATCCCCAAACTTTAAGAAACGACAGCTTAGGTTTCTTGCCAAACCATAGTTCATACGGTGTCATCTCAACGGATTTAGATGGTGCCCTATTTAACGTGAATGCGGCTATCTCTAATGCATAACCCCAAAACGATAGTAGCAAATCGGTAAGAGACATCATAGAATGCACCATATCTAATAAAGTACGGTTACGACGTCCGGACACACCATTACGCTGTGGTGTTCTAGGTGACGTGAGTTGTGAAACAATTCCACATTGTCTTAAATGAAGGCCAAACTCATAACTCAAATATTCGCCTCCACGATCAGATCGTAGAAACTTTATTTTCTTGTTACGATGATTCTCCACTTCACTATGAAATTCTTTGAAATTTTCAAATCTTTTCAGACTTGTGTTTCATCAAGTAGATATATCCATACCTACTCAAATCATCTGTGAAGGTTAGAAAATAACGATACCCACCGCGTGCTTTAACACTCATCGGACCGCATACATCGGTATGTATTATTTCCAATAAGTCAATAGTTCGCTCCATTGTTCCGGAGAACAGAGTTTTAGTCATCTTACCGATGAGGCATGGTTCGCAAGTATCAAATGATTCATAATCAAGTGATTCCAAAAGTCCATCCGCATGGAGTTTCTTCATGCGCTTTACACCAGTATGACCTAAACGGCAGTGCCACAAGTATGTTGCACTATTATTATCAACTTTGCATCTTTTGGCATCAATATTATGAATATATGTATCACTACGATCGAGATTCAACAAGAATAGACCATTCATTAAAGGTGCATGACCATAAAAGATATTACTCATATAAATAGAACAAACATTATTCTCTGACTTAAATGAATAACCGTCTCGCAATAAACAAGATCCATATATAATGTTCATGGTCAACGTTGGCACCAAATAACAATTATTAAGGTCTAAAACTAATCCCGAAGGTAGATGTAGAGGTAGCGTGCCGACGACGATCACATCGACCTTGGAACCATTCCCGACGCGCATCATCACCTCGTCCTTAGCCAATCTTTGTTTATTCCACAGCTCCTGTTTCGAGTTACAAATATGAGCTACCAAACCAGTATCAAATACCCAGGCGCTGCTATGAGCATTAGTAAGGTACACATCAATAACATGTATATCAAATATACCTTTGTTCACTTTGCCATCCTTCTTATCCACCAAATACTTGGGGCAGTTCCGCTTCCAGTGACCATTCCCTTTGCAGTAGAAGCACTCAGTTTCAGGCTTGGGTCCAGCTTTGGGCTTCTTCACGGGAGCGGCAACTTGCTTGCCATTCTTCTTGAAGTTCCCTATCTTTCTCTTGCCCTTTTTCTTGAAACTAGTGGTCTTGTTAACTATCAACACTTGATGCTCCTTCTTGATTTCTACCTCTGCTGCCTTAAGCATCACGAAGAGCTCGGGAATCGTTTTCGTCATCCCTTGCATATTATAGTTCATCAGGAAGCCTTTGTAGCTCGGTGGCAATGACTGAAGAACTCTGTCAATAACACTCTCAACTGGAAGATCAATTACCAGCTGAGTCAAGTGGTTATGATACCCAGACATTTTGAGTATGCGTTCACTGACAGAACTGTTCTCCTCCATCTTACAGCTATAGAACTTGTTGGAGATTTCATATCTCTCAACCCGGGCATTAGCTTGAAATATCAACTTCAGCTCTTGGAACATCTCATATGCTCCATGGCGGTCAAAACGTCTTTGAAGTCCTGGTTCTAAGCCGTAAAGCATGGCACACTGAACTATCAAGTAGTCATCAGATCGAGCCTGCCAGACGTTCATAACATGTGCATCAGCTCCTGCAGCAGGTCTGTCACCTAGCGGTGCATCAAGGACATAATTCTTTTGTGCAGCAATGAGGATAATCCTCAAGTTACAGACCCAGTCCGTGTAGTTGCTACCATCATCTTTCAACTTAGCT
The DNA here is from genome assembly GCA_011799875.1 of Thinopyrum elongatum. Lineage (NCBI taxonomy): Eukaryota > Viridiplantae > Streptophyta > Magnoliopsida > Poales > Poaceae > Thinopyrum > Thinopyrum elongatum. Next base: position 326,404,667 of record CM022298.1, read on the forward strand.
TTCTCTAGGAACGCATTAAAATTCAAGGGAACGGCAGCACGGGCCATTGATCTACAACATAGATATGCAAAAACTATTAAGACTAAGTTCATGATAAATTTTAGTTCAAATAATCAAATTACTAATGAACTCCCACTTAAATCAACATCCCTCAAGTTATCTAAGTGAAACATGATCCAAATCAATTAACCCATGTCCGATCATCACGTGAGATGGGGTAGTCTTCAATGGTGAACATCTCTATGTTGATCATATCTACTATATGACTCACGTTCGACCTTTCAGTCTCTAGTGTTCCGAGACCATGTCTGTACATGATAGGCTCGTCAAGTTTAACCCAAGTATTCTGCATGTGCAAAACTGGCTTACACCCGTTGTATGTGAACGTAGCCTATCACACCCGATCATCATGAGGTGCTTCGAAATGACGAACTTTAGCAATGGTGCATACTCGAGGAGAACACTTTTATCTTGAAATTAAGTGACGAGATCATCTTATAATGCTACCGTCGTTCTAAGCAAAATAAGATGCATAAAGGATAAACATCACATGCAATCAAAATATGTGACATGATATGGCCATCATCATCTTGTGCTTTTGATCTCCATCTCCAAAGCATCGGCATGATCTCCATCGTCAACGGCACGACACCTTGATCTCCATCGTTGTGTCGGGGTCGTCTCACCAACTATTGCTTCTACAACTATTGCTAACGCATAGCGATAAAGTAAAGCATTACATGGCACTTAAGTTATTGACACGCAGGTCATACAATAATTAAAGACAACCCTAAGGCTCCTGCTGGTTATCGTACTCATCGACATGCAAGTCATGAACTTATTACAAAACATGATCATATCATACATCAACATATATCACATCATATCTTGACCATATGACATCACAACATGCCCTACAAAAACAAGTTAGACGTCCTCTACTTTGTTGTTGCAAGTTTTATGTGGCTGCTACGGGCAACTAGCAAGAACCGTTCTTACCTACGCAAAACCACAATAGTGATTATCAAGTTGCTATTTAACCTTCTGCAAGGACCGCCGTAGTCAAATAAGATTCAACTAAAGTAGGAGAAACAGACACCCGCCAGCCACCTTTATGCAAAACAAGTTGCATGTCAGTCGGTGGAACCGGTCTCATGTGCGTGGACATGTAAGGTTGGTCCGGGCCACTTCATCCCACAATGCCGCCGAACCAAAATAAGACAATGGTGGGAAGCAATATGAACATCCCAGCCCACAACTCCTTTGTGTTCTACTCATGCATATCATCTACGCATAGACCTGGCTCTGATACCACTGTTGGGGAACATTGAATGGAAAACAAAAAAATTTCTATGCACACGTAAGATCTATCCATGGAGATGCATAGCTATGAGAGGGGGAGAGCATCTACATACTCTTGTAGATCACTAAGCGGAAGCGTTTATCAACGCGGTTGATGTAGTCGTACACCTTCACGATCCGTCCCGATCAAGTATCGAACGTACGACACCTCCGCGTTCAGCACACGTTTAGGTTGATGATGTCCTCGCCTTCTCGATCCAGCAAGAGAGGCGAAGTAGAAGATGAGTTCTAGCAGCACGACGGCGTGGTTACGGTGGTGGTGAAACTTCTCCGCAGGGCTTCGCCAAGCACAACGGACATGGATGGAGGAGGAACTAGAACTAGAGGGAGAGGGGGCGCCGCACACGGCTTGGGGATTCGTGGTGTGTGTTGCCCCCTCCCCTCCTCACATATATATAGGTGGAGGGGGGAGAGGAGGCTGCCTAGGGCGCCCCCAAGGGGGCCGGCGGCCAGGCCTAGGGCGCCTGCCCTAGGCGCCCCTCCCCTTCCTTCCTAGGCACATGGGGGGAAGGCAGGAGGGGAGGCGCCCCCCTTTCCTTTCCCTGCATGTGGAAGAGAAGGAAAGAGGGGGCTAGCCCTCTCCCTTCCTTCCCTAGGGCCAGCACCATGAGGTGGGGGCGCACCAGCCCCATGTGGGCTGGTGTGCTCTCCCTCGTTGGCCCGTTTGGCCTAATATGCTACCGTGGCATCCCGGAACCCCTTCCGTTGATTTGATAAATACCTAGTGTATTCCGAAACCATTCTGGAGACCAAATACTATCATCCTATATATCAATATTTACCTCCGGACCATTCCGGAGCTCCTTGTCATGTCCGTGATCTCATCTGGGACTCCAAACAACATTCGGTCACCAATATACATAAATCATATAATACTATATCATCAATGAACGTTAAGCGTGCGGACCCTACGGGTTCAAGAATGATGTAGACATGACCGAGACGCTTCTCCGGTCAATATCCAATAGCGGGACCTGGATGCCCATATTGGTTCCTACATATTATACGAAGATCTTTATTGGTCGAACCTTTATGACAACATACGTAGTTCCCTTTGTCTGTCGGTATGTTACGTGCCTGAGATTCGATCGTCGGTATCTTCATACCTAGTTCAATCTCTTTACCGGCAAGTCTCTTTACTCGTTCCATAATACATAATCTCGTAACTAACTCCTTAGTCACTTTGCTTGCAAGCTTCTTGTGATGCTGTATTACCGAGAGGGCCCAGAGATACCTCTCCGTCATACGGAGTGACAAATCCCAATCTCGATTCACGCCAACTCAACAGACTCCTTTGGAGATACCTGTAGAGCATGTTAATGATCACCCAGTTTTGTTGTGACGTTTGATAGCACACAAGGTATTCCTTCGGTATCCAGGATTTGCATGATCTTATGGTCGAAGGAATATGTAGTTAACATTAAGAAAGCTGTAGCAATAAACTGAATGATCATATGCTAAGCTAACGGATGGGTCTTGTCCATCACATCATTCTCCTAATGATGTGATCCCGTTATCAAATGACAACTCATGTCTATGGTGAGGAAACCTTAACCATCTTTTTATCAACGAGCTAGTCTCTACTAGAGGCATACTTGGGACTTGGTATTTGCTTATGTATTCACACATGTATTTAAGTTTCCAATCAATACAATTATAGCATGAATAATAAACCTTTATCATGATTAAGGAAATATAATAATAACCACTTTATTATTGCCTCTAGGGCATATTTCCAACAAGAGGGCCCCCGCATCGGGGGGAGGGCATCAGATTCCCTTTCTCCTCTCGCCTCCAGTCTTCCCGTCTCCTCCTCTTCTCCACTCCGCGTGAACCCGCTCAACACCGGAGTGCTTCGCCGCGATGGCGAGGGATAAGACGATGAAACTGGAGAAGGCGAAGAAGGGTAAGAAGGCATCGAGCTCGAAGGTCGCGCTTCCGCTGGGCTGGATCCAGGGTTATTGGCTCCCACCGTCCACCATGGTGGAAGATATCGGCAGACTCGTCATCGATGGATTGCTTCCGGAGGGGAGTTGGGGGCTGCCGGAGGAGGGAGAGATCGAGCCCGCTGTTGGTGCAATGATAGGCCCCTTATGTTTTGGAGTTTGTTGACGTAAATAGTTTGGGACTTATGTGTTTGCTAGTGCACACAGAGTAACAGGTCCCTGGAGTAATCGAGGAGTTTGATAAAAATGACGAAGATAATCTCCCTGCGAGGCAGCAAAGGTTATCATCGAAGATAAAGCTAACGAGAGTGACCCCTAAAAATTGCTGAAGTTTAAGCAATTGGTTCGGTGATTGTTTGAAGCAAATGACTGCGTTCGAGGAAGAATGAAGACGAAGTGAAGACGTAGCATTTATTTCATTGTTCTTCTTCTTTCATTGAGTCATAGGACCACCGTACTATTAAGAGGGGTATAGTGTTCCGAAGCTTTGATTCTCTGATGCTAAACCCAAACCTATGAAAGCTGTGAGAGAAATCTCTTTGTGCTCCGAGCAAATACTTGCTAGCAAGAGACTGTGATCTTCTTCGCCGCGAGAGATTTGCCTCGGACCGAGGAGTTAGCATTACTTATTCCTCAAGTAATGTTACCGTTGCTCCAAAATTCGACCGTTGAGAACGTGTCGTTTGGCCATTGGCTGGACCTCGTGTCCAAAATGGTCATTTCCCATCTGAGAAGGCTACGGCTATAAATAGCCACCCCGCGCCGGCTTTGTCCGATGGCTGCTCCGTTTGATTTCTGAGAAGATTGTTGAGCAACCCCCTCTCTTAGCGATTTGAGTTTAAAATCCACCGAGAGAAAAACCCTAGAGCCGAAGAATTAGATAGTGGTTCAGCATCACTGGAATCTTAGTTTAGTACGCTCCGCCTATTACTCTTGAGAGCTGCAAACTCTCTAGATGGTTAGGTGTCAAGTTCTTCAGAGACCAAGAGTAATTGTGGTTCTCGAAGAAGAAGTCTGTAAAGGTTTGGAGATCGCCTTCAAGTATTTACCACGAGTGATCGTCATCGGTTGACGAATCGATTGTTGAGGAGAATAGGGTGAAGAGAGTTTATCTTCCGTGTTAAGTCATAGCCCCTCCAACCAGACGTAGTCCTTGTGTAGAAGGACGAATTGGTCGAACAAATTCCTTGTCGCCATCGAGCACCACCGGTTACCTCTTTTACTCAAGTTTACCTTCAATGCATTTTATTCATGTATTTTACTTTGATGCATGCTTTAGTTTCCCTTCGGTCATATGTTGTAGTTCTTCTTAGTCTGTTTGTTGTTTATTCCGCTGCTGGGTTCTGAGAGATTTAAAGTTTTCCGAAGAAAATTGAAAACTCCCATTCACCCCCCTCTGGTAGACATACTTCGTTCCTACAATTGGTATCAGAGCAAGGTACTCCTTGACTCTACTCATTTTAGTCTAACGACTTTGGAGTTTAAGTATGTCTTCAGTGAACTACAAGTCGCATCTCAAGATTCCCATATTCAATGGGACGGTTTATCCCTTCTGGAAGGATAAGATGAAGATCTGATGAGGACATCAATACCATTGTTACACCCACAGCCCCTGCTTCTATACATACTGGACCAATTACTAGAGCTCGCGCACGCCAATTAAATTATCAGGTACTTTCGTTTCTTGGTAATGATTCTAAAGTTCATGAGAATATGATGCTGCATAAATTGGATACATTTGTTTTGCTTACAAATGAAGGCCCTAGCTTGGACAAGAAAGAGGAACCTTGGAGCAAGTTCAAGCATGGAGATGATGGCATGCACAAGGGGAACAAGAACGGAGTTACAAGTGATGATTTCAGGACTTTGAAGCCACCATAATGAGTGCAGGAAGCCTTGGACGAAATATACAAGATGTCACTTCATAAATTTCGTCCAGAGGCTATTATAGGTGCTGCGTCACCTTATTATTGGGCCAGGCCCATGTAATTTCGAAATACTTGAGTATAGGCTGTTTTTAGAGTCCGTATGTGTGGGGAAACAAGAGATAGGGTTGGTTTCGGACCCCTCCTTCAAGGGCCACGAAATCCCCTCCTCTTCCTCCATATATACAGCCCTTAGGGCACCGTTTAGACTTTGGGATTTGTTTAGTTAAAAGTTAGCCATTGCAACTTCGTGTACTTCGTTTGTGTCCAACGACCAGACCAAGACCGCTTTCGGATCCCCACCTTTATCAATACTTCATCTATATTCGCAATATTCAGATTGCATTATCATATTCTTGCTTGTTCTTCGATTGCGTGTAGGAATAGACCTTCGTGGTCAGGCTGATCGTGCTTTCAGCATCGTCAGTAACCTCGGGAGATTGGTTTAGCGATTGCTAAGGCGCAACGTCGTGCACGTTTGTAGTCGGATCGTCAAAGTCGACTCCACCAAATCGATAGCTATCATCTCATCGAAAGATCGGGACACCCTCGCCTCTATCAAGTGGTATCAGATTCCCAGGTTGCTCGGTGAGATTTACAGTTTTTCGTGGTTTAGATCGAGTCTGTTCTTCGTACCTACAGTCCAGGAAAAAGCCAATTTTTTTTTTTTAGGGTTAGTTCATCATATCCGAACCAATCTGAGCCTTTGCATAATCTTTTTAGGGTTTTTGCTTTGTTGAATTTGCGGTTGCATCGTCGTGTCAAGTTGCTGGTCTTAGCGTCTAGTTCTTTAGAGTTTCGAGTTCTGTTCACAAGTTGTCACGCCGCCGCCGCACCATCATCATCGCTCCTACCATATACCACCACAGCTTATCTGCTATTTCTCTGAGTCCATATACCACCACCGATCCGAGTCCATATACCACCACCGATCCGAGTCCATATACCACCACCAATCCGAGCCAACATATACTACCGTCATATACCATCACCAGTCCGAGTTCCACCATATTCATCTCTGCCACCAGTCCTAGTCCGAGTCCAGTATTTATTCCTTTATTTTAGAGTTCCAGATCACGCGATACTACGAGTCGTGAACAAGTCGGATTCCCCAATTTTCGTGCTACCCGCAGAGGAAAAATAGTTCCAGTTTCAAAAAAAAAAAACTAAGTCTGGAAAATTCTGGCTAGGCAGTTTTTAGACCATTTGTAGACTTTTTAAAAAAAAATTGTTGCGGAGCAAAAAAAAAAAAAGAGGAAAAAAAAAATCAGAGTGTGCTCCTCCCTTGTTTACGTGCAGCGCCGTGATTTTTGTTAGTGTTCTAGGCTCGCGTCTCTAGCACGGTCTAGCCTAGGACCAGCACAGTACCGTCGTTGAGAGTTTATTCAACATTGCATCTCTGAATTGATTATTGCTCACCCTTTTTGCTACCATATCATAAGCCTTCCCAGCTCCACATACATCTACATCGTGCGTTTGACACCACCTGGCAATCGCTCTGTCCAAGCTCTGAGAGTTTTGACTACAAAAATTCTGTAGAAGAACATTATCAGGAATTACAAACTGGCATGATTAGATGTGGTATTGTTGAGGAGAATGAAGCTATGCTTGCACGTTTCATGGGTGGATTAAATAGAGAGATTCAGACCATTCTAGAGTATAAGGAGTATAATAATATCACTCGTTTATTCCATCTTGCTTGTAAAGCTGAACGTGAAGTGCAGGATCGACAGGCATTGGCGCGAACTAATTTTTCTGCAGGTCGATCTTCATCATGGACACCGCGTGCCTCCTCTACTCCCACACGTCCTACTGCGGCACCACTGACTTCAGCCGCCAATTCCAATCGAGATACAAGAAAACAGGCACCACCACCACCATCTGCCAAGAGTACACCTTCTGGGCCTGCCCAGAGCTCTTCTTCATCTATGGCATCAACAGGGCACACACATGATATTATTTGTCGTCGTTGTAAGGGAAGAGCTCATTATGCGAGAGAATGCCAATCTCCGCGTGTTATGATTGCTACTGAGGATGGTGGGTATGAGTCCGCTAGTGATTATGATGAGGAGACTTTGGCTCTTATTACAAGTGAAGAACACGGTGGAGATGATTCTGATCATGAGACGCAATACATGGCTCCTGAAGACGCTGACAGGTATGAATGTTTAGTTGCTCAACGTGTTTTGAGTGTGCAGGTCACACAAGCTGAGCAAAATCAGAGGCATAATTTGTTCCATACAAAGGGAGTTGTGAAGGAACGTTCTGTTCGCGTCATCATAGATGGAGGGAGCTGCAACAACTTGGCTAGCATGGATATGGTGGAGAAGCTATCTCTCACCACAAGACCACATCCACATCCTTACTATATCCAATGGTTCAACAACAGCGGCAAGGTTAAGGTAACACGTACTGTTCGTGTGCATTTTAGTATCTCTACATATGCTGATTATGTTGATTGTGATGTGGTACCCATGCAAGCATGTTCATTATTACTTGGTAGACCATGGCAATTTGATAAAAATTCTGTACACCATGGTAGAAACAATCAGTATACTCTTGTTCATAAGGATAAACATATTACTTTGCTTCCTATGACTCCTGATTCTATTTTGAAAGATGATATTAATAGAGCTAGTAAAGCAAAACAGGAGAAAAATAAGAGTGAAAATCAGATTGTGGCAAAAGAATTTGAGCAACAAATGAAGCCTAATAATAAACCATCTAGTGTTGCTTCTGAAATTAAATTGAAAAGTGCATGCTTACTTGCCACCAAATCTGATATTTATGATTTAGATTTGAGCAATTCTGTTTGCTATGCTTTTGTGTGCAAAGAGGCGTTATTTTCATTCGAGGACGTGCCTTCCTCTTTGATGAGGACATGACTACCTTGGATACGACCAAAAATATTGCATACATATATATTTGTGAGGTGATTTCTAATGCAAACTATGCAATAATTTATTTATGTCATCCAAGACAAAAATACTTCACAAACTTTTGTGCCATGTCTAATTGCAGGTGTATGGGACATTTGTACAATCCACATATGAACATAAGGGAAAAAGAGAAGTTTATGTGCTGTTCAAAAAGTCCTTTCACGTCACTTTTGGGCCAAGAGAAGATAGAGTCCATGTCTCTCACGTTCTGGATTCAGATTCGGACTGCACAGACATACCTGACTCAAAACGCCAAGAACTATTTCATACGGACTCCGAATTGGGTGATTCTTTTTTTGTTGGAAAGTAGATTTCGTGCTCTTTCTAACCCAATTGGTTTCACCTTCAAATTCATCCGGAGCATTGAGTTGTCGTCGAAACAATCTGATGCTGTAGCAGAATCCGAGTCAAACTACAAGTCCAAAGGTGTTGCATCACCTCCACTTGGGCCCATTGGCCTTGTATGACCTAGGGTTAGTTTTAGGCTGCCTTGGGACGTCCTCCCACCTCCTTGGCCGCCACCCCTTGCTCCTATATAAGTAGATCCATCTAGTAGCTTTTTGCTTGGGATTTGTTTAGTTAAAAGTTAGCCATTGCAACTTCGTGTACTTCGTTTGTGTCTAACGACCAGACCAAGACCGCTTTTGGATCCCCACCTTTATCAATACTTCATCTATATTCGCAATATTCAGATTGCATTATCATATTCTTGCTTGTTCTTCGATTGCGTGCAGGAATAGACCTTCGTGGTCAGGCTGATCGTGCTTTCAGCATCGTCAGTAACCTCGGGAGATTGGTTTAGCGATTGCTAAGGCGCAACGTCATGCACGTTTGTAGTCGGATCATCAAAGTCGACTCCACCAAATCGATAGCTATCATCTCATCGAAAGATCGGGACACCCCCGCCTCTATCATTCCCCAATTTTCGTGCTGCCCGCAGAAGAAAAATAGTTCCAGTTTCAAAAAAAAAAGAGGAAAAAAAAAGTGCAAAAAAAAAAAATTCAGAGTGTGCTCCTCCCTTGTTTACGTGCAGCGCCGTGATTTTTGTTAGTGTTCTAGGCTCGCGTCTCTAGCACGGTCTAGCCTAGGACCAGCACAGTACCGTCGTTGAGAGTTTATTCAACATTGCATCTCTGAATTGATTATTGCTGACCCTTTTTGCTACCATATCATAAGCCTTCCCAGCTCCACATACATCTACATCGTGTGTTTGACACCACCTGGCAATCGCTCTGTCCAAGCTCTGAGAGTTTTGACTACAAAGGTTGCCGATCACCACCTGCTGCTGGGTAAGAACTGGAAAGAATTTGAGATTTGCTTGACGGATTTGTGACACCACACCACACCACCACCACTTTCTAGTAGTCTGTAGGATCATATTCTTGTGTGTTTCTATTGCTGCTAACCATGGCAGGATCACAAGCCAACGAGATTGACTAGGAGAACATGACGAACAAGGAGTTGCATGATAAATTTCAGCAAATGATGAGTGGCCAGGTGGGAGATGTGCTAAACAGATTTGAAGAGGCCATGGAGAAGATAGATGGCATGGAGAAGTCGTTCGAGACAAAGCTGGATAACAAGTTTAATGAATTGCTCACGCGTCTTCCCCAACCACCACCGGCTGCACCTGTCGCACCTCTGCAACGACAACAACAACGCCCCCTTCCAAATCAGTTCGGACGAGCGAAGCGTGTTCCTCTTGAGGATGGCCAAACTTCTGGTGCTGCTGTACCTACTGTTGATGCTTCTTTGGCTCCTGCTCCTGCTGCTGCTGGTGCCGAGGAGGAGGATGATTACGCGGGCGATTATGAGGATGAGGTTGATCAAAATCATAACTACGTGCAACCACCAGCACCAGGTCGTCCACATGCAAATAATCGCAATGGTAGGTCTGCACCACCACTTCAGGTACGAGGTCATGACCATCTTCCTAAATTAAAATTGAATATTCCACCATTCGAGGGTAGATATGTTCCTGATATATATCTTACTTGGGAGTTAGAAACTGAACAACGTTTTACATGTTTACAATATCCCGAGGAACGACGTGTTGCTGCTGCTGTTTGTGCTTTCACTAGTTTTGCATGTGTATGGTGGTCTGAACATTGTAGATTATATCCTATTCCAGCTACGTGGGCTGCTTTGAAAACTGCTATGCGTACTCGTTGGGTTCCACCATATTATCAACGTGAATTACTTCAAAAATTGCAGCGCTTAAGACAAGGAAAAAATTCTGTAGAAGAATATTATCAGGAATTACAAACTGGCATGATTAGATGTGGTATTGTTGAGGAGAATGAAGCTATGCTTGCACGTTTCATGGGTGGATTAAATAGAGAGATTCAGACCATTCTAGAGTATAAGGAGTATAATAATATCAGTCGTTTATTCCATCTTGCTTGTAAAGCTGAACGTGAAGTGCAGGATCGACAGGCATTGGCGCGAACTAATTTTTCTGCAGGTCGATCTTCATCATGGACACCGCGTGCCTCCTCTACTCCCACACGTCCTACTACGGCACCACTGACTTCAGCCGCCAATTCCAATCGAGATACAAGAAAACAGGCACCACCACCACCATCTGCCAAGAGTACACCTTCTGGGCCTGCCCAGAGCTCTTCTTCATCTATGGCATCAACAGGGCACACACATGATATTATTTGTCGTCGTTGTAAGGGAAGAGGTCATTATGCGAGAGAATGCCAATCTCCGCGTGTTATGATTGCTACTGAGGATGGTGGGTATGAGTCCGCTAGTGATTATGATGAGGAGACTTTGGCTCTTATTACAAGTGAAGAACACGGTGGAGATGATTCTGATCATGAGACGCAATACATGGCTCCTGAAGACGCTGACAGGTATGAATGTTTAGTTGCTCAACGTGTTTTGAGTGTGCAGGTCACACAAGCTGAGCAAAATCAGAGGCATAATTTGTTCCATACAAAGGGAGTTGTTGATAGAGGCGAGGGTGTCCCGATCTTTCGATGAGATGATAGCTATCGTTTTTGGTGGAGTAGACTTTAACGATCCGACTACGAACGTGCGAGGACGTCGCGCCTTAGCAATCGCTAAACCAACTCCGAGAGGTTATTGACCACGCCGGAGCACAATCAACCTGACCACGAGGGTCTATCTCCTGCAAGCAAACGAAGAACAAGCAAGAAACTAAGATTTGCAATCTGGATATTGCGAATATAAGATGAAAGCTTTATTGATCAAGGTGGGGTTCTGTGACGTCTTGGTCTGGTCGTTGAACACAAACGAAGTACGCGAAGTTGCAGCTATGGCGAACTTTTAATCTAAACAAAACCCAAAGTCTAAACGGTGCCCTAAGGGCTGTATATATGGAGGAAGAGGAGGGGATTTCGTGGCCCTTGAAGGAGGGGTCCGAAACCAACCCTATCTCTTGTTTCCCCACACATACGGACTCTAAAAACAGCCTATACTCAAGTATTTCGAAATTACATGGGCCTGGCCCAATAATAAGGTGACACAGCACCTATAATAGCCTCTGGATGAAATTTATGAAGTGACATCTTGTATATTTCGTCCAAGGCTTCCTGCACTCATTATGGTGGCTTCAAAGTCCTGAAATCATCACTTGTAACTCCGTTCTTGTTCCCCTTGTGCATGCCATCATCTCCATGCTTGAACTTGCTCCAAGGTTCCTCTTTCTTGTCCAAGCTAGGCCCTTCATTTGTAAGCAAAACAAATGTATCCAATTTAGGCAGCATCATATTCTCATGAACTTTAGAATCATTACCAAGAAACGAAAGTACCTGATATTTTAATTGGCGTGCGCGAGCTCTAGTAATCGGTCCAGTATGTATAGAAGCAGGGGCTGTGGGTGTAACAATGGTATTGATGTCCTCATCATCTTTTTTTCTTTTCTTTTTTTGCACTTTTTTTTTTGCTCCGCAACAATTTTTTTTCGAAAAAGTCTACAAATGGTCTAAAAACTGCCTAGCCAGAATTTTCCAGACTTAGTTTTTTTTTTTTTTGAAACTGGAACTATTTTTCTTCTACGGGTAGCACGAAAATTGGGGAATCCGACTTGTTCACGACTCGCAGTATCGCGTGATCTGGAACTCTAAAATAAAGGAATAAATACTGGACTCGGACTAGGACTGGTGGCAGAGATGAATATGGTGGAACTCGGACTGGTGATGGTATATGACGGTAGTATATGTGGACTCGGATTGGTGGTGGTATATGGACTCGGATCGGTGGTGGTATATGGACTCAGAGAAATAGCAGATAAGCTGTGGTGGTATATGGTAGGGGCGATGATGATGGTGCGGTGGCGGCGTGACAACTTGTGAACAGAACTCGAAACTCTAAAGAACTAGACGCTAAGACCAGCAACTTGACACGACGATGCAACCGCAAATTCAACAAAGCAAAAACCCTAAAAAGATTATGCAAAGGCTCAGATTGGTTCGGATATGATGAACTAACCCTAAATTTTTTTTTTGGCTTTTTCCTGGGCTGTAGGTATGAAGAACAGACTCGATCTAAACTACGAAAAACTGTAAATCTCACCGAGCAACCTGGGAATCTGATACCACTTGATAGAGGCGAGGGTGTCCCGATCTTTCGATGAGATGATAGCTATCGTTTTTGGTGGAGTAGACTTTGACGATCCGACTACGAACGTGCGAGGACGTCGCGCCTTAGCAATCGCTAAACCAACTCCGAGAGGTTATTGACCACGCCGGAGCACAATCAACCTGACCACGAGGGTCTATCTCCTGCAAGCAAACGAAGAACAAGCAAGAAACTAAGATTTGCAATCTGGATATTGCGAATATAAGATGAAATCTTTATTGATCAAGGTGGGGTTCTGTGACGTCTTGGTCTGGTCGTTGAACACAAACGAAGTACGCGAAGTTGCAGCTATGGCGAACTTTTAATCTAAACAAAACCCAAAGTCTAAACGGTGCCCTAAGGGCTGTATATATGGAGGAAGAGGAGGGGATTTCGTGGCCCTTGAAGGAGGGGTCCGAAACCAACCCTATCTCTTGTTTCCCCACACATACGGACTCTAAAAACAGCCTATACTCAAGTATTTCGAAATTACATGGGCCTGGCCCAATAATAAGGTGACGCAGCACCTATAATAGCCTCTGGACGAAATTTATGAAGTGACATCTTGTATATTTCGTCCAAGGCTTCCTGCACTCATTATGGTGGCTTCAAAGTCCTGAAATCATCACTTGTAACTCCGTTCTTGTTCCCCTTGTGCATGCCATCATCTCCATGCTTGAACTTGCTCCAAGGTTCCTCTTTCTTGTCCAAGCTAGGCCCTTCATTTGTAAGCAAAACAAATGTATCCAATTTAGGCAGCATCATATTCTCATGAACTTTAGAATCATTACCAAGAAACGAAAGTACCTGATATTTTAATTGACGTGCGCGAGCTCTAGTAATTGGTCCAGTATGTATAGAAGCAGGGGCTGTGGGTGTAACAATGGTATTGATGTCCTCATCACCTTCCCAGCTCCACATACATCTACATCGTGCGTTTGACACCACCTGGCAATCGCTCTATCCAAGCTCTGAGAGTTTTGACTACAAAGGTTGCCGATCACCACCTGCTGCTGGGTAAGAACTGGTAAGAATTTGAGATTTGCTTGACGGATTTGTGACACCACACCACACCACCACCACTTTCTAGTAGTCTGTAGGATCATATTCTTGTGTGTTTCTATTGCTGCTAACCATGGCAGGATCACAAGCCGACGAGATTGACTGGGAGAACATGACGAACAAGGAGTTGCATGATAAATTTCAGCAAATGATGAGTGGCCAGGTGGGAGATGTGCTAAACAGATTTGAAGAGGCCATGGAGAAGATAGATGGCATGGAGAAGTCGTTCGAGACAAAGCTGGATAACAAGTTTAATGAATTGCTCACGCGTCTTCCCCAACCACCACCGGCTGCACCTGTCGCACCTCTGCAACGACAACAACAACGCCCCCTTCCAAATCAGTTCGGACGAGCGAAGCGTGTTCCTCTTGAGGATGGCCAAACTTCTGGTGCTGCTGTACCGACTGTTCATGCTTCTTTGGCTCCTGCTCCTGCTGCTGCTGGTGCCGAGGAGGAGGATGATTACGCGGGCGATTATGAGGATGAGGTTGATCAAAATCATAACTACGTGCAACCACCAGCACCAGGTCGTCCACATGCAAATAATCGCAATGGTAGGCCTGCACCACCACTTCAGGTACGAGATCATGACCATCTTCCTAAATTAAAATTGAATATTCCACCATTCGAGGGTAGATATGTTCCTGATATATATCTTACTTGGGAGTTAGAAACTGAACAACGTTTTACATGTTTACAATATCCCGAGGAACGACGTGTTGCTGCTGCTGTTTGTGCTTTCACTAGTTTTGCATGTGTATGGTGGTCTGAACATTGTAGATTATATCCTATTCCAGCTACGTGGGCTGCTTTGAAAACTGCTATGCGTACTCGTTGGGTTCCACCATCTTATCAACGTGAATTACTTCAAAAATTGCAGCGCTTAAGACAAGGAAAAAATTCTGTAGAAGAATATTATCAGGAATTACAAACTGGCATGATTAGATGTGGTATTGTTGAGGAGAATGAAGCTATGCTTGCACGTTTCATGGGTGGATTAAATAGAGAGATTCAGACCATTCTAGAGTATAAGGAGTATAATAATATCACTCGTTTATTCCATCTTGCTTGTAAAGCTGAACGTGAAGTGCAGGATCGACAGGCATTGGCGCGAACTAATTTTTCTGCAGGTCGATCTTCATCATGGACACCGCGTGCCTCCTCTACTCCCACACGTCCTACTGCGGCACCACTGACTTCAGCCCCCAATTCCAACCGAGATACAAGAAAACAGGCACCACCACCACCATCTGCCAAGAGTACACCTTCTGGGCCTGCCCAGAGCTCTTCTTCATCTATGGCATCAACAGGGCACACACATGATATTATTTGTCGTCATTGTAAGGGAAGAGGTCATTATGCGAGAGAATGCCAATCTCCGCGTGTTATGATTGCTACTGAGGATGGTGGGTATGAGTCCGCTAGTGATTATGATGAGGAGACTTTGGCTCTTATTACAAGTGAAGAACACGGTGGAGATGATTCTGATCATGAGACGCAATACATGGCTCCTGAAGACGCTGACAGGTATGAATGTTTAGTTGCTCAACGTGTTTTGAGTGTGCAGGTCACACAAGCTGAGCAAAATCAGAGGCATAATTTGTTCCATACAAAGGGAGTTGTGAAGGAACGTTCTGTTCGCGTCATCATAGATGGAGGGAGCTGCAACAACTTGGCTAGCATGGAGATGGTGGAGAAGCTATCTCTCACCACAAGACCACATCCACATCCTTACTATATCCAATGGTTCAACAACAGCGGCAAGGTTAAGGTAACACGTACAGTTCGTGTGCATTTTAGTATCTCTACATATGCTGATTATGTAGATTGTGATGTGGTACCCATGCAAGCATGTTCATTATTACTTGGTAGACCATGGCAATTTGATAAAAATTCTGTACACCATGGTAGAAACAATCAGTATACTCTTGTTCATAAGGATAAACATATTACTTTGCTTCCTATGACTCCTGATTCTATTTTGAAAGATGATATTAATAGAGCTAGTAAAGCAAAGCAGGAGAAAAATAAGAGTGAAAATCAGATTGTGGCAAAAGAATTTGAGCAACAAATGAAGCCTAATAATAAACCATCTAGTGTTGCTTCTGAAATTAAATTGAAAAGTGCATGCTTACTTGCCACCAAATCTGATATTGATGAGCTAGATTTCAGCAATTCTGTTTGCTATGCTTTTGTGTGCAAAGAGGCGTTATTTTCATTCGAGGACGTGCCTTCCTCTTTGCCTCCTGTGGTCACTAACATTTTGCAGGAGTTCGCTGACGTCTTTCCACAAGACGTGCCACCGGGATTACCACCTATTCGCGGGATTGAGCATCAGATTGACTTAATTCCCGGTGCTTCGTTGCCAAACCGTGCGCCATACCGTACCAATCCAGAGGAGACGAAGGAGATTATGCGTCAAGTACAGGAGTTGCTCGACAAAGGTTATATACGCGAATCCCTTAGTCCTTGTGCTGTTGCTATTATTCTAGTGCCGAAAAAGGATGGTACATCGCGTATGTGTGTTGATTGTAGAGGCATTAATAATATTACTATTCGTTATCGTCATCCTATTCCTAGACTAGATGATATGCTTGATGAATTGAGTGGCTCTACAATATTCTCCAAAGTTGATTTGCGTAGTGGATACCATCAAATTCGTATGAAATTGGGGGATGAATGGAAAACAGCATTTAAAACAAAGTTTGGATTATATGAGTGGTTAGTCATGCCTTTTGGGTTAACTAATGCACCTAGTACTTTCATGAGATTAATGAACGAAGTTTTACGTGCTTTCATTGGACGATTTGTGGTAGTCTATTTTGATGATATACTGATTTATAGCAGATCTTTGGAGGAACATTTGGAACATTTACTTGCTGTTTTTATTGCTTTACGTGATGCACGTTTATTGCTTTACCTCGAACAAAGAAGGGGAGGGATAGCATATTTGTTGTCGTGGATAGGTTCTCGAAAATGGCACACTTTATACCATGTCATAAAAGCGATGATGCTGTTAATGTTGCTGATTTGTTCTTTCGTGAAATTATACGCTTGCATGGTGTGCCAAATACTATTGTTTCAGATCGTGATACTAAATTTCTTAGCCACTTTTGGAGATGTTTATGGGCTAAGTTGGGGACTAAACTGCTTTTTAGTACTACATGTCACCCCCAAACTGATGGACAAACTGAAGTAGTCAATAGAACATTGTCTACTATGCTTAGGGCTGTTTTGAAGAATAACAAGAAAATGTGGGAAGAATGCTTGCCTCATATTGAATTTGCTTATAATCGTTCATTGCATTCTACTACTAAGATGTGTCCTTTTGAAATTGTGTATGCTTTCCTGCCTCGTGCACCAATTGATTTGTTGCCTCTTCCATCTTCGGAGAAGGTTAATTTTGATGCTAAACAACGTGCTGAATTGATCTTAAAAATGCATGAGTTAACTAAGGAGAACATTGAGCGTATGAATGCTAAATATAAACTTGCTGGAGATAAGGGTAGAAAACATGTTGTGTTTGCACCTGGAGATCTTGTTTGGTTACATTTGCGTAAGGATAGATTTCCTGATTTGCGCAAATCAAAGCTAATGCCACGTGCTGATGGTCCTTTTAAGGTGTTAGAGAAAATAAATGATAATGCATATAAACTTGAGCTGCCTGCAGATTTTGGGGTTAGTCCCACTTTTAACATTGCAGATCTGAAGCCTTATTTGGGTGAGGAAGATGAGCTTCCGTCGAGGACGACTTCATTTCAAGAAGGGGAGGATGATGAGGACATCAATACCATTGTTACACCCACAGCCCCTGCTTCTATACATACTGGACCAATTACTAGAGCTCGCGCACGCCAATTAAATTATCAGGTACTTTCGTTTCTTGGTAATGATTCTAAAGTTCATGAGAATATGATGCTGCCTAAATTGGATACATATGTTTTGCTTACAAATGAAGGCCCTAGCTTGGACAAGAAAGAGGAACCTTGGAGCAAGTTCAAGCATGGAGATGATGGCATGCACAAGGGGAACAAGAACGGAGTTACAAGTGATGATTTCAGGACTTTGAAGCCACCATAATGAGTGCAGGAAGCCTTGGACGAAATATACAAGATGTCACTTCATAAATTTCGTCCAGAGGCTATTATAGGTGCTGCGTCACCTTATTATTGGGCCAGGCTCATGTAATTTCGAAATACTTGAGTATAGGCTGTTTTTAGAGTCCGTATGTGTGGGGAAACAAGAGATAGGGTTGGTTTCGGACCCCTCCTTCAAGGGCCACGAAATCCCCTCCTCTTCCTCCATATATACAGCCCTTAGGGCACCGTTTAGACTTTGGGATTTGTTTAGTTAAAAGTTAGCCATTGCAACTTCGTGTACTTCGTTTGTGTCCAACGACCAGACCAAGACCGCTTTCGGATCCCCACCATTATCAATACTTCATCTATATTTGCAATATTCAGATTGCATTATCATATTCTTGCTTGTTCTTCGATTGCGTGCAGGAATAGACCTTCGTGGTCAGGTTGATCGTGCTTCCAGCATCGTCAGTAACCTCAGGAGATTGGTTTAGCGATTGCTAAGGCGCAACGTCGTGCACGTTTGTAGTCGGATCGTCAAAGTCGGCTCCACCAAATCGATAGTTACCATCTCATCGAAAGATCGGGACACCCTCGCCTCTATCAAGTGGTATCAGTTTTCAGGTTGCTCGGTGAGAATTTCCAGTTTTCCCTAGATTAGATTTATTTTCTTACGTATTATCCAAAAAAAAGCCACAAAAAAAATTAGGGTTAGTTCATCATATCCGAACCAATCTGAGCCTTTGCATAATCTTTTTAGGGTTTTTGCTTTGTTGAATTTGCGGTTGCATCGTCGTGTCAAGTTGCTGGTCTTAGCGTCTAGTTCTTTAGAGTTTCGAGTTCTGTTCACAAGTTGTCACACCGCCGCCGCACCATCATCATCGCCCCTACAATATACCACCACAGCTTATCTGCTATTTCTCTGAGTCCATATACCACCACCGATCCGAGTCCATATACCACCACCAATCCGAGTCCACATATACTACCGTCATATACCATCACCAGTCCGAGTTCCACCATATTCATCTCTGCCACCAGTCCTAGTCCGAGTCCAGTATTTATTCCTTTATTTTAGAGTTCCAGATCACGCGATACTGCGAGTCATGAACAAGTCGGATTCCCCAATTTTCGTGCTACCCGTAGAAGAAAAATAGTTCCAGTTTCAAAAAAAAAGAAACTAAGTCTGGAAAATTCTGGCTAGGCAGTTTTTAGACCATTTGTAGACTTTTTCGAAAAAAAATTGTTGCGGAGCAAAAAAAAAGTGCAAAAAAAAAAGAAAAAAAGATGATGAGGACATCAATACCATTGTTACACCCACAGCCCCTGCTTCTATACATACTGGACCAATTACTAGAGCTCGCGCACGCCAATTAAAATATCAGGTACTTTCGTTTCTTGGTAATGATTCTAAAGTTCATGAGAATATGATGCTGCCTAAATTGGATACATTTGTTTTGCTTACAAATGAAGGGCCTAGCTTGGACAAGAAAGAGGAACCTTGGAGCAAGTTCAAGCATGGAGATGATGGCATGCACAAGGGGAAAAAGAACGGAGTTACAAGTGATGATTTCAGGACTTTGAAGCCACCATAATGAGTGCAGGAAGCCTTGGACGAAATATACAAGATGTCACTTCATAAATTTCGTCCAGAGGCTATTATAGGTGCTGCGTCACCTTATTATTGGGCCAGGCCCATGTAATTTCGAAATACTTGAGTATAGGCTGTTTTTAGAGTCCGTATGTGTGGGGAAACAAGAGATAGGGTTGGTTTCGGACCCCTCCTTCAAGGGCCACGAAATCCCCTCCTCTTCCTTCATATATACAGCCCTTAGGGCACCGTTTAGACTTTGGGTTTTGTTTAGATTAAAAGTTCGCCATAGCTGCAACTTCGCGTACTTCGTTTGTGTTCAACGACCAGACCAAGACGTCACAGAACCCCACCTTGATCAATAAAGCTTTCATCTTATATTCGCAATATCCAGATTGCAAATCTTAGTTTCTTGCTTGTTCTTCATTTGCTTGCAGGAGATAGACCCTCGTGGTCAGGTTGATTGTGCTCCGGCGTGGTCAATAACCTCTCGGAGTTGGTTTAGCGATTGCTAAGGCGCGTCCTCGCACGTTCGTAGTTGGATCGTCAAAGTCTACTCCACCAAAAACGATAGCTATCATCTCATCGAAAAATCGGGACACCCTCGCCTCTATCAGATTAGGAGGTGTTTTATTACAAGATGGCAAACCTGTTGCATACTTTTCTGAAAAATTGAGTGGGCCTAGTCTGAACTATTCTACTTATGATAAAGAATTATATGCTCTTGTTCGGACCTTAGAAACATGGCAACATTATTTATGGCCCAAAGAATTTGTTATACATTCTGATCATGGATCTTTGAAACACATTAAAAGTCAAGCAAAACTGAACCGTAGACATGCTAAATGGGTTGAATTTATTGAGACTTTCCCTTATGTCATTAAACACAAGAAGGGTAAAGAAAATGTTATTGCTGATGCATTGTCTCGTCGTTATACTATGCTTTCACTACTTGACTTTAAAATATTTGGTTTGGAGACCATCAAAGATCAATATGTGCATGATGCTGAATTTAAAGATGTATTACAGAATTGTAAGGAAGGGAGAACATGGAACAAGTTTGTCGTTAACGATGGATTTGTGTTTCGTGCTAACAAGCTATTCATTCCAGCTAGCTCTGTTCGTCTTTTGTTGTTGCAGGAGGCGCATGGAGGAGGATTAATGGGACACTTTGGCGTGAAGAAGACGGAGGATATACTTGCTACACATTTCTTTTGGCCAAAGATGAGACGGGATGTTGAGCGTTTTGTTGCTCGCTGCACTACATGTCAAAAAGCTAAGTCACGACTCAATCCTCATGGTTTATATATGCCTTTGCCTGTACCTAGTGTTCCTTGGGAGGATATATCTATGGACTTTGTTTTAGGTTTACCTCGAACAAAGAAGGGCAGGGATAGCATATTTGTTGTCGTGGATAGGTTCTCGAAAATGGCACACTTTATACCATGTCATAAAAGCGATGATGCTGTTAATGTTGCTGATTTGTTCTTTCGTGAAATTATACGCTTGCATGGTGTGCCAAATACTATTGTTTCAGATCGTGATACTAAATTTCTTAGCCACTTTTGGAGATGTTTATGGGCTAAGTTGGGGACTAAACTGCTTTTTAGTACTACATGTCACCCCCAAACTGCTGGACAAACTGAAGTAGTCAATAGAACATTGTCTACTATGCTTAGGGCTGTTTTGAAGAATAACAAGAAAATGTGGGAAGAATGCTTGCCTCATATTGAATTTGCTTATAATCGTTCATTGCATTCTACTACTAAGATGTGTCCTTTTGAAATTGTGTATGGTTTCCTTCCTCGTGCACCAATTGATTTGTTGCCTCTTCCATCTTCGGAGAAGGTTAATTTTGATGCTAAACAACGTGCTGAATTGATCTTAAAAATGCATGAGTTAACTAAGGAGAACATTGAGCGTATGAATGCTAAATATAAACTTGCTGGAGATAAGGGTAGAAAACATGTTGTTTTTGCACCTGGAGATCTTGTTTGGTTACATTTGCGTAAGGATAGATTTCCTGATTTGCGCAAATCAAAGCTAATGCCACGTGCTGATGGTCTTTTTAAGGTGTTAGAGAAAATAAATGATAATGCATATAAACTTGAGCTGCCTGCAGATTTTGGGGTTAGTCCCACTTTTAACATTGCAGATCTGAAGCCTTATTTGGGTGAGGAAGATGAGCTTCCGTCGAGGACGACTTCATTTCAGGAAGGGGAGGATGACGAGGACATCAATACCATTGTTACACCCACAGCCCCTGCTTCTATACATACTGGACCAATTACTAGAGCTCGCGCACGCCAATTAAATTATCAGGTACTTTCGTTTCTTGGTAATGATTCTAAAGTTCATGAGAATATGATGCTGCCTAAATTGGATACATTTGTTTTGCTTACAAATGAAGGCCCTAGCTTGGACAAGAAAGAGGAACCTTGGAGCAAGTTCAAGCATGGAGATGATGGCATGCACAAGGGGAACAAGAACGGAGTTACAAGTGATGATTTCAGGACTTTGAAGCCACCATAATGAGTGCAGGAATCCTTGGACGAAATATACAAGATGTCACTTCATAAATTTCATCCAGAGGCTATTATAGGTGCTGCGTCACCTTATTATTGGGCCAGGCCCATGTAATTTCGAAATACTTGAGTATAGGCTGTTTTTAGAGTCCGTATGTGTGGGGAAACAAGAGATAGGGTTGGTTTCGGACCCCTCCTTCAAGGGCCACGAAATCCCCTCCTCTTCCTCCATATATACAGCCCTTAGGGCACCGTTTAGACTTTGGGATTTGTTTAGTTAAAAGTTAGCCATTGCAACTTCGTGTACTTCGTTTGTGTCCAACGACCAGACCAAGACCGCTTTCGGATCCCCACCTTTATCAATACTTCATCTATATTCGCAATATTCAGATTGCATTATCATATTCTTGCTTGTTCTTCGATTGCGTGCAGGAATAGACCTTCGTGGTCAGGCTGATCGTGCTTTCAGCATCGTCAGTAACCTCGGGAGATTGGTTTAGCGATTGCTAAGGCGCAACGTCGTGCACGTTTGTAGTCGGATCGTCAAAGTCGACTCCACCAAATCGATAGCTATCATCTCATCGAAAGATCGGGACACCCTCGCCTCTATCAAGATCTGTCTTCGAGCTATAGATGATGACATGTGGAATGTCGTGCACATTGGGTTCACAGTTCTTATTCCTCAAGCACCTACCGATGAAAAAAAGAAGCTCATTCAGCTAGACGCTCAAGCCAAAGATGAAATTGGTGGCCATCTCTCTCGAGCTCAACTCCTTCGATACCGACAGTGTGAGACTGCAAAAGAACTGCGGGATGTCCTCGAAAAGATCAATGAAGGAGTGTCAACTCAAAAGGAAGCTCGAATTGATACTCTTCGGGCGAAGTTCAATCGCTTCAAGCGCATTGGAAATGAAAGCTGTCAGCAAACCTTCGATCGCCTCAGTGACATAGCAAATGAACTTCAAGGACTCGGCGCCAAAGAAATCACTGACCATGAAGTTGTTAAGAAACTACTTCGATCCCTTGACACCTCATTTGACACGCTTGTTTCTGATGATTCGTGAACGCCCTGATTTCAAGAGCCTCAACTCTGCTGATGTTATTGAGAGACTGAGCACACGCGAAGAACAAGAAGAAGAAAAGAGAGATTTGTATGGCTCAACTCAACGCAAAAACCATGCTCTCAAGGCCGTGGCTGATTCCTCCTCCGATGGAAATGCCGAAGAAGATTCTGATGATCCAGAACGACTCAGCAAGGATCTCGCACTAATCACAAAATGATTCCAACGTTTCCATAAGAAGAGCCAGTTCCAGAAAAGAAGTTCAAGCAACTCTGGAGGTTCAAAATCTTCAAAACCTACCGAAGAATACACTTGTTTCAAGTGCAAAAAGCTAGGACACTTCATTTTGGACTGCCCTCTCTGGGAAGCTAAAATCTGTGCGAGTGGGAGATATGACTTGAGCAACTATTGAAGCAAAGGCAAGAGCAAGAACTACGATTCCGATGATGAGAAGAAAACTAAGAAGTTTTTCAAGAAGAAGGACAGCTGCACCTCAAAATCTTCGTCAAGATCTTCCTCAAATAATCCTTCCAAGTCCTCCTCCAACCGCAAGAGTACCTATCGCAAGGCCAAGGCATGCATCGGCAAGGAGATGGATTCTGAAGAAGAAGAATCGTCTGCTTCCGAAGAAGAAAATGAGTCTGATGAGGATTCCGACTCAGGCATGGCTGGCATAGCATGCGCCTCTTCCTCGGCGACGAATTTCTTCGGGAACCCGTCAAGCGATGATGAAACTCCTACCTACTGCTTCATGGCCAAAGCCTCGAAAGAAAAAGTACCCGTCAAACGTCACAAGGTTCACTCCAGTGATCAATATTTTTCTGATGAGGATGACCATGCTAAGTTGATCAAAATTGCCAACATTCAACAAAACTCTCTTGAGAAAATTGAGAAAACCCTCAGGAAGTCTGAAGGGTTGTTGGTTGAGGAGATGGAAAAGAATCAGTCGCTGACTGAAGAGTATACTACTCTCAAGTCATGAATGGATGGACTCACAACTCGTCATGATTTTCTCTCAACAGACCATGAGAGATTGACCTATGATTTCCTGAAAATGAAACAAGAACTCGAGGCACTGAGAGAGGCTCATGAAGACTTGTTGATAGAAAATACTCTTCTCACCCAATAACTCAAGGAGAAACCTGAAGTGTTTGAGCCACCATGTTTAAAATGTCTTGATAGAAACAATGCTAAATCTAATGCTGAATCATCTGTGAGTGCTAACCCCTCAATCGAGGAAAATAATTCTGTTTCCGATGAAAATGCTAGGTTGAAGGATCTTCTTCAGACATGAATGTTCAAATCTCTCAAAGGGCATCAAACCCTTTGCGATGTTCTGAAGAAATCGATTCTTCACAAAAATCCCCGAAAGGAAGGGATCGGTTTCGAAAGGAAACTGAATGACAATGGCACTTACTTGGAACCACATCAATATCCTCAGACTGTGTGGGTTCCTGCAAAGAGCAAAACACTCGACCCTGCATTGCTTTCGGGATATAACTCTCCCATTCCTGAATATCCTGATGATGATTCCCTGGACAACTATAAGTTGATCAAAGATCAACATGGTGAAACAATTGCTCGCTATGTTGTACCGAACAACAGAAATGGTTCCCCAAAGAAAACCATTTGGGTGCCTAAGAAAACTGTTGATGCCCTGCCTATTTCTACCATGCAGGAGCAAAGAATTCAACGGAATGAATATATGCATACATGATACAATCACTATGCTCATTCACCGGGAAGGAATTTTAATGCTTATTCCTTCAATTACTCTCGCTCCTCATCGAGCAACAACTATGCTTATCGAAAGAAAACATATCCTGCTCTATCATTTGTTTCGAAGCCGCCTGCAAAGATGTAGGTGGTTAAGAAAGCCTATTTCTTCTGCAGGACTATGTCTCCGGGTGTACTGAATGGATTATGGACAGTGGATGCACTAGTCATATGACCAGAGACAAGTCGTTGTTTGTCGACCCCAACTTAACTGCTTCTCCTCTCAAGTATATCACTTTTGGCGACAACAACAAAGGGAAGGTAATTGGCTTAGGTAAAATTGCTATTTCCAAGGACAAATCTATTGATGATGTGCTACTTGTTCAATCCCTTGGATTCAATCTTATGTCAGTTGGCAAGTTATGTGATTTAGGTATGCTAGTATTATTCTCTATATCCAAATGCATTGTCTTCATGGCCTCTGACCATTCCTTTGTCTTTGAGGGAATTAGAAAGGGTGATCTTTATATTGTGGATTTCTCTAAGGGTCCCTCAGTCCAAACTTGTTTGCTTGCAAAAGCAACCGAAGGATGGCTGTGGCACCGTAGACTTGGTCATGCAAGTATGAGAAAGCATCTTCGTGGCATTCCCGATGTGAAATTCGACAAGAATCGTCTCTGTGCTGCTTGTGAAGCTGGTAAATTGGCTAAGAAACATCATTCATCCAAGACAGTCATGACCACAACAAGACCACTGGAAATTCTTCATATGGACTTATTCGGTCCTCAAAATTATGCAAGCTTCGGTGGCAGTCATTATGGTCTGGTTATTGTTGATGATTTCTCTCGATACACTTGGGTATTCTTCCTCAAAGACAAGACTTGTACTCAAGATATCTTCAAAAGTTTCGCTAAGAAGGCCCAAAATTAATATGGTGTGCGAATTAAGCATGTCAGAAGTGACAATGGAACTGAGTTCAAAAATACTCACATTGCTGAATTTCTCGATGATCATGGTATCACTCATGAGTTCTCTGCTGCTTACACTCCTCAACAAAATGGAGTTGTTGAACGGAAGAACATAACTCTCATTGAAATGGCAAGAACAATGCTCAGTGGGTATAAAACTCCCATTCGCTTCTGGGCTGATGCCATTAACACTGCTTGTCATGTTATCAATCGTGTTTATCTTCACAAGTTCCTTAAGAAAACTTCATATGAGCTTATCACTGGCAACAAACCAAATGTTTCCTATCTTCGTGTTTTTGGTGCTCCTTGCTATATTCTTGACATGAATCATTCTTCCAAATTTGCACCTAAGGCACATGAAGGTTTTCTTCTTGGTTATGGCTCAAACTCGCATACGTATCGAGTCTATAACTCTCACCACATGAAAGTTATGGAAATGGTAAATGTGCGGTTTGATGAATCTAACGGCTCTCAAAAGGAGCACTTGCCAAATGTGATAGATGAACCTCTGACATCGGATGCAATTCGGCAAACGGCCATTGGGAGTGTAAAGCCTGTTGAAGGAAATGCACCTGAGTCATCTGATGATGGTGCTCCCATGACTCGAAGCAGAACTTGTCAAGCCTCTGCCGAAGCAAATGCTCCTCCGAATGGAAATGGCAATCAGAACACAAATGCTGATCAAAATGGCAATCCTGAAGGGAATGATGATACAAATGCAGATGCTGATGATAATGACCATCACGAAGAAAATGCTCATCCTCGAGTGGCAAATCGAGTTGATCCCTCACTAATTCTTGATGAACTTGAGAATCCAGGTTATCGAACCACAAATCGTTCGCGTACTCGTTTGGCTAACTACTGTGGCAGTTTCTCCTTTGTTTCATTGGCACAACCTACCAAATATGAAGAAGCCATGAATGATCTGGATTGGATGAATGCCATGCAAGAGGAGTTGGTGCAATTCGAATTAAATGATGTATGGGACTGGTTGACAAACCGAATCACAAGAAGCACAATATCATCGGCACAAAATGGATCTTCCGCAACAAGCAAGATGAAAATGGTATTTTGATAAGAAACAAAGCACGACTTGTTGCTCAAGGGTACACACAGGTAGAAGGCATTGATTTTGGTGAAACATATGCTCCTGTTGCATGCCTTGAGGCTATTCGTATTCTACTTGCTTATGCAAATTACAATGGTATCCTGCTATATCAAATGGATGTGAAAAGTGCTTTCCTCAATGGTGAAATTGACGAGGAAGTTTATGTTAGATAGCCACCTGGCTTTGAACACCCTGAGTTTCCTAACAAAGTTTTCAGGTTGAAGAAAGCCTTATATGGGCTAAAACAAGCCCCTAGAGCTTGGTATGACACCCTGAAGAAGTTTTTGCTTGACAAGGGGTTCAAACCTGGATCCACTGATCCCACACTTTTCACTCGTGCTGTTGACAATGATTTATTCGTTTGTAAAATCTATGTGGATGATATTATCTTCGGCTGTACTAACAATGCTTGCAACTTAGAATTCGGGAAAATGATGTCCGATAAATATCAAATGTCCATGATGGGTGAACTCAAATTCTTTCTTGGACTGCAAATACGTCAACAAGTGAATGACATCTTCATTTCTCAGGAAAAATATTTGAAGGAGTGTCTGAAGAAGTTCAAAATGCAAGATTCCAAAATGAAGGGCTATAAAACTCCAATGCCCACGAATGGTAAGCTAGATGCAGATGTGTACAGTAAGGATTATGATCAGAAGGCCTATCATTCGACGACTGGATCTCTGCTTTACCTATGTGCATCCAGACCTGACATTATGTTGAGTGTTTGCATGTGTGCCCGCTATCAAGCTGCACCGAAAGAATCGCATCACCAAGCGGTCAAGCGCATTCTGAGATATTTGGCTCACACCCCTACCTTAGGTTTATGGTATCCTAAGGGAGCACAGGTTGATCTTGTTGGTTATTCAGACTCAGATTGGGCTAGTGACTTGGTTGATAGGAAATCTACTTCGGGGACATGTCATTTCCTCGGTAGATCCTTGGTCTGTTGGTCTTCAAGGAAGCAGAATTGTGTATCTCTATCTACGGCTGAATACGAATATATTGCTGCTGGCTCTTGTTGCACTCAGTTATTGTGGATGAAGCAGACACCGAAGGATTATGGAATCAAGGTCAAGCATATACCTCTTTATTGTGATAATGAGAGTGCTATCAAAATTGCACACAATCCTGTGCAGCGTTCTCGCACAAAGCACATTGCCATCAGACATCACTTTATTCGCGATCATGTGGCTCGAGAGGATATTGTTGTCAATCATGTCAAGATCGAAGACAATCTCGCTGATATCTTCACCAAGCCTCTCGATAAGAAAAGATTGTGTGCGTTATGGTGTGAGCTAAATATCCTAGACTTCGCAAACGTGTAGTAAGCTGGACTCGGCACCCGTGCTAACACTTCCACATCTTTGAAAGGAATGGGTGCATAACACTCGAAGAGTCTGAAACTTTCGACTAAGTGAAAGTTTCTTTCTGAGGGTGAATACATTACCAAAGAACTAGACTAACCAGGTGCCACGATAATTGTGCGACGCTAGGGGTCATACAGTTCTTATACGGTGGGTTACGACACCACAATTTTTCTTCGATGAGTTTCTTTTCGATTCGATGGATTTGACTTCTGTCCGAATGCGTTTCTCTCATTGCTATTTGCTCGGTTTCCTTTGTTCTCTGCTGAGTGAAATGCCCAGGACCCTGTTTCCCCCTCTAATCTATCTCTTCTAGTCTATGTTGTTCCGTTACAAATGCTCAATTCTATCTGGAACGAAACTCATCTGGTGTCCTTGACCACGATTTTGTTTCGGACCGAACTTTAATCTGTTTTGGCCAAGCCGTCCAAAGTTTGGGCTTTCCCGCCCAAGTCAGGACCACGTTCTATCACGGTTGCCACGTGCTGTTCATCAACTGCCAGTCCATCCTATCCGTTGAATTGCAATCGTCCCTGTATAGAAACCGTTCGATCTTAACCTCGGCGTGCGGTTATTTTCCTCGCCTATATAAACCGCACCACCCCCTTTCGTCCTCCTTCCTTCTTTCTCCTCACCCCCTCTCTCCACCGAAACCCTTGCCGCACCGCTCCTCCTTGAGTTCGACGCCGATGACCCCTTCGCCGCTAAGCTGCCGGAAAGAGGTCACCGGAGTCATTCCACGCCGCCGCGGGATATCTTCTCCCTCGCGCTGCCGTAGCTGCTGCACGTCACCAAGCTAGGGTACGTGTAGTTCGTGCTCGAACTTCCTTCCTTCCAATTCGAGTTCATCCGCGGTTAATTTTCACCGATTTTACTGCTTATCTTAGATCTAGGTTTTTACTTCTCTAGTGTGGATGTAGTTTATAGTTTTTCCTCGCATCCGAATCTATCAGATCTAGGGTTTGTGATTACGTTTCGCTCGAATGAAATGCCTAGCTCGCTGTCTAGTATTTTTATTCAGACTTACTAGCTCGATCTATATGTTTCATTCTATCGAAATAGTTCTCAAACTCTGCATCTGATTCTTCCTCAAAATGTTTTGTTCGAGAAAATCTTTCGCTATGAGCATTTGTGACTCTGTCCCCATTTTTTGTCGCTTCTATTCTCCTTCACAGGTTAATGCAGTCAGTTGTAGATTCTGCCAAGATTCACAGTATGGCTGACGATGAAGAAGCTTTCATGGGAACCGCTGATGAGTCCAAAGCACCAAAGGGCCCAACGGTAGGCCCATCAACGAGCAAAAGAAAACATGCCGAACAAAATACAAATGAGCAAGAAGCAGATGCCCCGAAGAAAAGGAGGGGTGGCAGACAACCAATCAAAAACACAGCTGAGCTTGTTTCTCACGATGAATATAACACCGTTCCAGGAGAAGATTCAAATCAGAGAAAAGGACATGTGCAAAAGATTCGGCGCCATTGGGTCAAGAAATGGTTTAACTACAAGATGGTTCACCCTCGGTACGCCAAGAACTTTGCCTTCCATCCCCCATGGGGTGACTGTTGTGAGATTGGGCTCATTCGAGTTGGTGGACCACAGCAAAGACCTCCACCACCTCCTGATGCTCATGAAACTTCCATCAAGACCCCAGATTCCTATCCATAAGAAAAGGCCAGGCACCTCAAGAATGCTGAGAAGCATGCCAAGAAGGCCGCCAAAGATCAAGCAAAGGAAGAAGAAAATCGTCGTCTCATCAAGTCAGACGTCGAGAAGAGAAAGGCTGAAGGAAAAGACGAGCACAGAACAAAGAATAAGCATGATCCAAAATCTGCTGCTCTGAAGAAAAATAGCGCCCCAAGGAAAAGGCCTGGGAAGCCAGTTGAACCTGAAAGTGATTCCTCTAATCAAGATGATCCACCGCTTACCCGAGAGGAAATCGATGCGACTCTCTCCGAACAAGTGAATGTCACCACATCCACTATTCTACCAGATCTTCGTGTGGATCCTATTCCAGTTGCACCCCCGAAGAAGAACACTTTAAAGAGAAAGACTCCACCAACCACTGTTACCATGGTTGACAAGGTGAACACCGAACCTCATCCTGATGCAATTAACTTGCAAGACTTGGTGGTTGAAGCACCTGTTCGCACTGCAAAGCCAGGAGAAAAGCTTCCGAAAGACAAATTGAAGCAAATCAAAGGAACTGATGCCAAGTAGGAAGTTCCCAAGTCTGATGTTGTGAAAGAAAAAGCTGCACAATTTGCCTCAAAACTGACTCAACCTCTGGCTTCTATGCCTCCGACCGAACAAAATATGGCTCAGACTGCTCCCTCTGCTCCATCATCTGCTCAGATTGAAAAAGATACTGCTGCACCACATTCTTTTGATCATCAGTTCATCATGGAACAACTAGACCGTTTTGTTGAAAATTTATTTGATGGAGAAGTGGCATCTTTGCCAATTCCTTCTGAAGTTATCTCTCAAGCTTCTGTTCTGATTAAAGATATGAGAAATGATTCAGTAGAGATAAATGACCTCATTGGTCAACTCAAAGAGCTTGACAACCGCATGAGAGCTACCAAGTCCAAGTTTGTCATCAGGCAGCTTGAAGAATCCTATGCTGATATCAATAAGGAGTTGAAAGTTCTTCGTCACAGAAGGCCGAGATTTCATTAGGATCTGAACCAAATCGTTCGCAAAATTTGCCTTGATCATCAAGCAAATGTGACAGGTTACATTGGTCTTGTCAAAGGACACGTTAATCCTTCGAAGAAGAAAAAGAAGAAAATCGCAAAGAAGAATACTCCTCCTCCTCCAGAAGCTGACACTCAGAAAGAATTTTCTCCTGTGCATGCTAGTTCTTTGGCTCCTCAAGAACCAGTTGTACATGAGCCATCCTCACCAAGGCCAACTGAAGCAGTGCCTGTGGTTACTCCCGCTCATGATGAAAATCCAACTCAGCGTCAAGTATCCGAAGAAGGAGAGATTCCTCGGTCAGAACAACCAGATTCTCCTGTCATCGAAGAACCTAAAGATTCGGTTCCTCCCTTTGCTCCACCATCTTTAGAAGCAATTCCTCAACTGCCCCAACTGAATGATAAAGCTTTGGTGCCTAAATCTATCCCTGCACCAGTGACAAATCCCTCTCCCTTGAGGATTTCACTCGTCGCAGCTCGAAGACCCTCAGATGCTAACCCTTTTGCAGCAAACTCACCATCATCTCATCATTCGTATTCCGTCATCTATGGCAATGAAGTACTTTCTGTTGAAGAAGAACTAAAGTACCCCTATCCTCACGAGCGACTGCCCTTATTTTCCACCGGTGTCGGCATCAAAGGGCCGTTGTTCAACAGAAATACTCACCCACTTTTCTTTCGAGAGAGTCCTTACATTAAACCCAAGACATCTGATTCTCCTCAATTTTGGACTCAGGAATAGGTGATATACTACTCTTGTATTCTATATGACAGCCTGAAGATTTTCCCTCATGAGTTCCCAGACTTTGCAGCCATGAAAAGCATCGGATGCTTCAATTAAATTCTGCAAGACATCGAAGACTATGGTCTCGCTCGTGTCTTAGGCTATCAGCATCCATGGAACAGGGAGATTATTTTTCAGTTTTATGCAACTCTGTATATCTCCGGCGATGAGACAGATAGCACACGGTGGATAATGGAATGGATGACAGAAGGAAAAAGAATCAAATGCTCTACTATGGACTTTGTCTCCCATTTTCATTTTCCTCGATTTGAACATGGCAAAACTGAGATTTGCGTTCACAACATTGATGCAGTCACTGATGAAGATTTCCGATGCATAATGGATAAAGAAAAGATTCATGACTACCATGGTTCTCCTCTGCCTGAACATTTAACCTTCGACAATTAGACTCTATACCACATCCTCACATATACCATCTGTCCGCTGGCTGGAATGAATACTGACAATGTAATATCTGATGTTCTTCGGAACACCATCCACGCCATCTCTCAGGGTTATATCTTCGATGTCGAAGACATGTTCTTGTGCATCTTAATGGATTCAGCTCAGTGTCCTAAAACTAGCAAGGTATTCGCACCATGGATTCAGAAAGTGGTCGACTATGCAATGAAGACCGAATATCTTGCTAAAGTCAATCACAAGAGCTTCATTCCTCCTGTGCATGATACACTGAAAGTTATGGAAGATATTTCTTCAGGAAAAGCACCAGGGTCAAGCACTTCTGACTATCACAACACTCTCAATGGACCGAAGCTGCCCAAGCATGATCGTTTGCCGAATACTCAACCTCCTTCACATCTTGAAGTGAGCATGCGCACTTAGCAGTTGCTATTGAAGCATATGGCCGAAGACCGCCAAGAGAAAGAACATCTGGCTGCCGAACTTAATGCTATTCACAACCGAACAAAAGTTGTGCACATGATTACAGCAGAAAACAAGAAGCACCTATGCAAATTGCTTCGGAAATTTTTCTCCAAGAAGCAACTCAACAAATCTCACCTTCAAGAACTCTATCAGTACATTGACCAAGGCTTTACTGATGAAGATTTTCACGATCGCTCCACTCCACCTTTGCCAGCTCGTGAACCTACAATGAATTTACTTTGAATACAGCTGCGCAAATTGCTTGATGAATCAGAAGCCACTTCGCCAACTGTCAAGCCTTCTGAAGAAAATCCTCTGTCTCGCAAGTGTGATGAGCCTGGCCCCAATATTTCTTCCTCGTCCAAGACCCAAGTTAGTCTCGAAGGATCAGCTGCTGCTGTTGCCACTGAAGATGAAGAGATTCCGCACACTTTCGAATCAGAAACTTCGTCAGGCAGTTCGTCAGGCGATACCTCAGAGTGAATCATATTCGTAGTTTTCCACTCGTGTTGTTTCATCACCTTTTTGACACTAGTTGACAAAAGGGGGAGAATAACATTGAGAGTTTGATAGATTTGCTCTATTGGATTTGGTGTTTATGTTTTTCTCGCTCTATCCTTGAGACAATTGCACCATTTCATGTGCTCTGATGTAAAACTTCTGTTATGGGCTGTAATATTAATAACCCCACCTGCGGCACTGATCTCTCTCGAAGCTCTTTGTTTTGCAGGTGAAATTGTTAACAGAAGTTATGAATGATTGCACTCTTCTCTCATTGGATTATCCGTCATCAGTGCGAATCATTACATCGTATGATTGAAAATGCTCCACACTCTCAAATGAATTGCAAGGAATTCCATTATATATATCAATTGAACCTGCATACATCCAGGGGGAGTATATTTCATCATCGAGTCAAGTAACGCAAGTTCACTATTGTTCGATTTAAAACTTTCTTATCTATCTTCACTTTGATGATTATCTGTTTTGTTAACAACCATCCAAAAAGGGGGAGATTGTTGGTGCAATGATAGGCCCCTCATGTTTTGGAGTTTGTTGACATAAACAGTTTGGGACTTATGTGTTTGCTAGTGCACACAGAGTAACAGGTCCCTGGAGTAATCGAGGAGTTTGATGAAAATGACGAAGATAATCTCCCTGCGAGGCAGCAAAGGTTATCACCGAAGATAAAGCTAACGAGAGTGACCCCTAAAAATTGCTGAAGTTTAAGCAATTGGTTCGGTGATTGTTCAAAGCAAATGACTGGGTTCGAGGAAGAATGAAGACAAAGTGAAGACGTAGCATGTATTTCGTTCTTCTTCTTCTTTCATTGAGTCATAGGACCACCGTACTATTAAGAGGGGTATAGCGTTCCGAAGCTTTGATTCTCTGATGCTAAACCCAAACCTATGAAAGCTGTGAGAGAAATCGCTTTGTGCTCCGAGCAAATACTTGCCAGCAAGAGACCGTGATCTTCTTCGCTACGAGAGATTTGCCTCGGACCGAGGGGTTAGCATTACTTGTTCCTAAGTAATGTTACCGTTGCTCCAAAATCCGACTGTTGAGAACGTGTCGTTTGGCCATTGGCTGGACCTCGTGTCCAAAATGGTCATTTCCAATCTAGGAAGGCTGCGGCTATAAATAGCCACCCCGCGCCAGCTTTGTCCGGTGGCTGCTCCGTTTGATTTCTGAGAAGATTGTTGAGCAACCCCCTCTCTAAGCGATTTGAGTTTAAAATCCACCGAGAGAAAAACCCTAGAGCCGAAGAATTAGATAGTGGTTCAGCATCACTGGAATCTAAGTTTAGTATGCTCCGCCTATTACTCTTGAGAGCTACAAACTCTCTAGACGGTTAGGTGTCAAGTTCTTCAGAGACCAAGAGTAATTGTGGTTCTCGAAGAAGAAGTCTGCAAAGGTTTGGAGATCACCTTCAAGTATCTACCACGAGTGATCGGCATCGGTTGACGAATCGATTATCAAGGAGAATAGGGTGAAGAGAGTTTATCTTTCGTGTTAAGTCACAACCCCTCCAACCAGACGTAGTCCTTGTGCAGAAGGACGAACTGGTCAAACAAATTCCTTGTCGCCATCGAGCACCACCGGTTACCTCTGATACTCAAGTTTACCTTCAATGCATTTTATTCATGTATTTTACTTCGATGCATGCTTTAGTTTCCCTTCGGTCATATGTTGTAGTTCTTCTTAGTCTGTTTGTTGTTTATTTCGCTGCTGGGTTCTGAGAGATTTAAAGTTTTCCGAAGAAAAATTTAAAACTCCCATTCACCCCCCTCTGGTAGACATACTTCGTTCCTACACCCGCGCCGCGGCCAGGGGAGCGTGTGCTCCTCGTCACTCACGTGGAGAGAGGTTTCTCTATGCCACCCCACCCTTTCTTCCATGGTTTCTTGAATTATTTCGGTGCTCAACTCCACCACCTTCCTCCGAACACCATAGCATACCTTGTCGCATTCGTTTCCATGTGTGAAAACTTTGTGGGTTGCCAGCCGCATAGGGGGCTGTTTAAGCACATCTTTACATGTCGCTCTCAGTCGGTGAAAAAGGCTTCTCCTTATGGAGAGAAAACCCACATGACCCAACTATGTGGTGGATTAGGGATCCAGATGAGGGGTAGGAGCGCTTTCCCGATGATGACCTTTCTTGATTCGGTCAAAGGTTGGCAGTCGACGTGGTTCTACTGCAATGATATCCCTTGCGCACTCGAACTTCGTCACTGACGGTGGACAAGGAAGAAAAGACAAACATGGGGATCCTGGTGACCGCTGTAGTAGGGCTGATTCAGGGTGGAGTGATGGGCCTGGATCTACTGGAAGTTTTCCCCCGACGATGGATCCAGCCTCTGCAAGAGCGGGCTCACCCCATGTGGTTGTACAAGGGTCCCAATGATCTGACTCGAGTACACCTAGAGGGCGTGGTTGAGGAGGTCATGGAAGGGTGGCTCATGGGCATCACTAGTTCTCGCGACAACCCTCGGGGGTTGAGACGGATCCCGCTCTACGACAATGAGCACCGGCCGACAGAGGTAAGCTTGTATTTCTGACTAAATCATTTCTCAATAAGATATCCGAGTGACTTTGACTGATCTGAGTGTTTGTGTTTCTCGTTCCCCGCAAGAGTTCCAGCAAAAAATTTCGCCCGTGCCGAATGGAGACCACATTCCTGGGAATGTGGAGAGTGACCATGTCAGTGTTGATAGTGGAGAGTACAGTGAGGATGAGGAGGACAACTCGGAGGAGGGGGACAAGGATGAGTCTTCCCCGTCTGCTGAGAAGCGCATAGAACACCGCACCAAGAAGTCCCATGATCCGAGTGGGCGCTAGACCAGTGACGCAGCCCCGAGTGCAAGGAATCCAAAGCGCACTCAGACAGTGACGCCAGAGCCAACAGAGAAGATTGCCAAGCAGCCCAAGGTCGCAACCCCCAAACCTCGGAAGGCCGTGGCCCTGCCTAGAATCAAGGTGACTGTGCCCATTGTGTCGACGTAAGTATTGCGCTTCCCTCTTTCACTTCAGGGAACTCCATTGATTTTTCCTGACCGAGTGAATCTATGAACCAGGGCTGCAACTTCATCAACATCGCCGATGCAGGTCGACGGGGAATGCATCGAGGCTGAGTCCGGGGATGTGGCCACTTCCCAGAAAGGTTCAGACTATTTCCTTTTGTTTTGTCTTTCAATCCGACTGAATTATGAACTGTGGCTGATGATGTCGAGTGAACACAATGCCCGCAGAGATGAAGAGCTGCCATAGAAGAGTGCCAAGAAAGGGAGCAAGACATCGACTGACTCGAGGACCGTTGCTCGGAAGACGCCACTGTGCCAAGTACCTCAAGCTCTGCCCGAGTCTAGTACAACCGCGCCACAGAAGCCAAGTGGCTCTTCCCATGCCGGTACTGATCCCATTGTGGCCGCACCGACTGCTCCAGCTCCGGCACCTGCCCCTGCTGCCAGTCTGTTCAGCTTGCATAGAGTGCCGGAGTACCAGACGGGGGCCAACAAGGAGACAATGATCCAAGCGGAGCTGATGAACCAGTGCTTTAAGGAGGTGTATGATGCCAGCAAGGTGGCGTATGATGCCAGCATGGCTCTCTAGGCGAATGTTCGAGTAAGTGCCATCGTAAGTTCATCTCTGATTAATTTTTCTTCTGTAGAATTTCGCACTTGGTAGTCAATTGAACTTCCAGGTAGTTTCCGTCGATAGATTTGTAGTACACCCACTGGCCGTGTATGTCCTGTGGGGGCACGCTGAGTGCACCCACAGGGTGTAGTCCTCGAGACTAACATCGATTGCTGGCAATCGACGGGAGTCGTAGAACCTCTCTTTTTTCCCCTTTTTTTGCTGTCACTCGGATCGGGCAAGCCTTTCCGAGTGGATATCATTCTAGTGGGGGCACGCCAAATGCACCCACTGGGTGTAGTCCCCGAGACTGCCATTGATTGCTGGCAATCTACGGGAGTCTGACAGAACATTTTTGTTTGTTTTTTATTAGCTCATTAACACGAGTCACTTTCTAGTGGGGGCATGCTGAGTGCACCCACTGGGTGTAGTCCCCGAGACTATCGTCGATTGTTGGCAATCGGCGGGAGTCTTATATAACTGTGCTCTCCTCGGCCGGCCGAGTGTGTCGAGCCAACGACTTGTGTTGGATGAGCTTGTTCCTTCTAGGGGTGTTGATCCCTTCATTATAGAGTCAGTGGTAAGAGGGTGCTTAAGGATCTGGTACTGATCTAGCTTGTTCCTTCCGGGAGTCCTGATCTTTGAGCACTCGGAGTACCTTTTACCGTCGACTGTCTCTTTTTCTTTTTTTGTACCCTAGAGAACTTGCGAGCTCAGAGCTCATTATGTGTCACTAGGAGTAGTTTTTTAACTTGGGAAAAAGTTGGTTCGCAGCTAAGACCCCGAGTGAGAGGGAAGTTTGTCACTCGGAGTAGTTTCTTAACTTAGGCAAAAGCTGGTTCATGGCTAAGCCCCCGAGTGAGAGGGAAGTTCACCACTCGGAGTAGTTTTTTTTAACTTAGGTGAAAGCTGGTTCACAGCTAAACCCCAGAGTGAGAGGGAAGTTCGCCACTCGAAGTAGTTTTTTAACTTAGGCGAAAGCTGGTTCACAGCTAAGCCCCCGAGTGAGAGGGAAGTTCGCCACTCGGAGTAGTTTTTTAACTTAGGCAAAAGCTGGTTCGCTGCCAAGCCCCCGAGTGAGAGGGAAGTTTGTCACTCAGAGTAGTTTTTTAACTTAGGCAAATGCTGGTTTGCGGCTAAGCCCCCGAGTGAGAGGGAAGTTCACCACTCGGAGTAGTTTTTTAACTTAGGCAAAAGCTAGTTCGCAGCTAAGCCCCCGGGTGAGAGGGAAGTTCTCCACTCGGAGTAGTTTTTTAACTTAGGCAAAAGCTGGTTCGCGGCTAAGCCCCCGAGTGAGAGGGAAGTTTGCCACTCGGAGTAGTTTTTTAACTTAGGTGAAAGCTCACAGTTAAGCCCCCGAGTGAGAGGGAAGTTCGCCACTCAGAGTAGTTTTTTAACTTAGGCGAAAGCTGGGTCGTATCTAAGCTCCCGAGTGAGAGTGAAGTTCGCCACTCGGAGTAGTTTTTTAACTTAGGTGAAAGCTGGTTCACGGCTAAGCCCCAGAGTGAGATGGAAGTTCGCCACTCGGAGTAGTTTTTTAACTTAGGAGAAACTGGTTCGCAGCTAAGCTGACGAGCGTCTTCACCCACAGGGGGTTTGGGCTCAAGTGTGTAAGGTGAATTCAATGAAGAATTGGAAAAGACATGCTTTTATTCATCAAATATCACTCGAGTGCTTTTATTACATCTTAACATGTCATCATCAAGTATAAAACGGCCGAAGCAGGTCGGCATTCCAAGCATGGGGCTCATCTATATTCTTCAGGAGGTTGTAGAGCCTGTACGCTCCGTTATGCAGAACCTTTGTAACGATAAAGGGGCCTTCCCACATGGGAGCGAGTTTATGTGGCCTCTGCTAATCCACTCGGAGCACAAGATCGCCTTCTTGAAAGGCCGATGTGTTTGTCATGGAAGCGCCGCAGGTCCTGTTGATATGTGGTTGAGTGGATGAGGGTGCGCCACAGAGGCGTAATCGACCCGAGTGCCTTGGGCACTGCAGAATGCCCTGAACTCTTCCGAGTCAAAGTTTGAGCCATTGTCGGTGATGATGCTGTGGGGGACGCCATATCTGAAGACTAATTCTTTCAAAAACTTAATCGCCGTCCGAGAGTCTAGCTTCTTGATGGGTTTCTCCTTAATCCACTTGGTAAACTTATCGACAACGACCAACAAGTGAGTGAATCCACTCGCCCCTGTCCTCAGAGGGCCGACCATGTAAAGTCCCCAAACTGCAAATGGCCAGATGATACGTCCATTTTGCATCATGTTTTCCTACTATTATTTATAATGTTTTTATGCATAATAATGCTTTATGGATTAATTCTAATGCCTTTTCTCTCATAATATGCAAGGTTTACATAAAGAGGGAGAATACCGGCAGCTGAAATTCTGGACCTGAAAAAGCTACGTCAGAGATACCAATTCTGCACATCTCCAAATGAGCTGAAATTTTACGGAGAATTATTC
The DNA here is from genome assembly GCA_011799875.1 of Thinopyrum elongatum. NCBI lineage: Eukaryota > Viridiplantae > Streptophyta > Magnoliopsida > Poales > Poaceae > Thinopyrum > Thinopyrum elongatum. The sequence goes on from CM022298.1 coordinate 326,443,869, forward strand.
TGGAATATTTAATAAATATTGGATAAAAGAACTACCGGAGGGGGGCTACCTGGTGCCCACAAGATACCAGGGCGTGCCAGGCCCCCCAGGCGCGCCCTGGTGGGTGGTGGGCAGCCCAGCCCACCTCCGGTGCCCATCTTCTGGTATATGAGGTCTTTTGACCTAGAAAAAATAAGGAGAGGACTTTCGGGACAGAGCGCTGCTGTCTCGAGGCGGAACTTGGGCAGGAGCACTTTTGCCCTTCGGCGGAGCGATTCCGCAGGGGGAACTTTCCTCCCGGAGGGGGAAATCGAAGCCATCGTCATAACCAACAACCCTCTCATCTTTGGGAGGACAATCTTCATCAACATCTTCAACAACACCATCTCATCTCAAACCCTAGTTCATCTCTTGTGTTCAATCTTTGTACCGGAACCTCAGATTGGTACCTGTGGGTGACTAGTAGTGTTGATTACATCTTGTAGTTGATTATTATAAGGTTTATTTGGTGGAAGATTATATGTTCAGATCCGTTATGCTATTTAATACTCCTCTGATCTTGAGCATGATTATCATTTGTGAATAGTTACCTTTGTTCTCGAGGCCATGGGAAAAGTCATGTTGCAAGTAATCATGTGAATTTGATATGTGTTCGATATTTTGATGATATGTATGTTGTGATTCCCTTAGTGGTGTTATGTGAACGTCGACTACATGACACTTCACCATCTTTGGGCCTAAGGGAATGCATTGTGGAGTAGTTATTAGATGATGGGTTGCTAGAGTGATAGAAGCTTAAACCCTAGTTTACGCGCTATTTCGTAAGGGACTGATTTGGATCCATATGTTTAATGCTACGGTTAGATTTTTATCTTAATACTTTCCTCATAGTTGCGGATGCTTGCGAGGGGGTTAATCATAAGTGGGAGGCTTTTTCAAGTAAGAATAGCACGCAAGCACCGGTCCACCCACATATCAAATTATCAAAGTAGCGAACGCGAATCAAACCAACATGATGAAAGTGACTAGATGAAATTCCCGTGTGCCCTCAAGGACGCTTTGCTTATTATAAGAGACCGTTTTGGCCTGTCCTTTGTTACAAAAAGGATTGGGCTACCTTGCTGTACTTTATTTACCATTGCCGTTACTTGTCTGTTACAAATTATCTTCTATCAAACTACCTGTTACCGATAACTTCAGTGCTTGCAGAAATTACCTTGCTGAAAATCACTTGTCATTTCCTTCTGCTCCTCGTTGGGTTTGACACTCTTACTTATCGAAAGGACTACGATTGATCCCCTATACTTGTGGATCATCACCAGACAAGTGGGATGATGTTCAATGCAGACGAGGGGTTGTGTGACAAATTTGCGTGGAACTGATAGCCGGTGCAGCACTGGACTATCTCTTGGGCATCCTCATTGGCACGTGGCCAGTAAAAACCCGCTCGGTAAGCTTTAGCCACGATCGACCATGAGGACGCATGGTGTCCGCAAGTTCCCGAGTGGATCTCCTCAAGGATCAATCGACCTTACTCTGAGGAGATGCAGTGCTGAGTCACGCCGGTGACGCTCTTTCTGAATAGCTGGTCGCCCATCACAGTGAAGGCCCTGGATCTACGAACAATTTGGCGGACTTTGACTTCGTCCTCTGGAAGCTCCTGCCTCAGCAGGTACTGATGTAGGGTGGAAACCCTAGGGCCGATCTTTCACAAAATGGAGGGGATCCCACGAAGAACACGAGAGGGAAAATGGGAGGAAACACTCAAATCAACGAGATACGATCACACATGTGCTAGATCCATGAACACAAAGAGATACACGATCCAAAGTCAACAAAGGACGATACAAACGGTAACTAGTTCATCTCTGTGAGGAGGCCTTGAATCCGCGAAGGATCTTCTCGTGAGGGGCCTTGAATCCACTTGGGGGATCTTCTCCGGAGAGGCCTCGGTCTCTCGTCGAGAGGGTAACAAGTGGATGAGCACAACTCTATCTATCAAATGAGCTAAACAAGTGCTAACCCTAAAATGGTGGAGGTGGAGGAGTATATATAGTCTAGAGCCACGAAGGGGTAAGTGAGGGGCGGAAAGGGTACATTGGCCTCGAGCCCGATCTCTGTACATAGACAGGTGTCGGACGTCCGACGGGTGTCGGTCGTCCGGTCGCTCGCGGGCGTCCGGTCGTCCGGAGGAGGCCGGACTTCCGACGTTTTGGCTCGGGTCCGGTGGCATCGGATATCCGGACGCTGACGGTCGTCCGGTGGCTGGAGGTGTCGGACGTCCGGTCTTGGTCGGTCATCCGGGCACTGTAGGACTTGTCGGCTGGGCCTTCTAGCTGGTGGAGTCTCCAAGCATCGGACGTCCGGAGGCCGTCGGTCGTCCGGAGGTCGTTGGACATCCGAGAGCTGTAGCTTTCTGGCAGCTCTTCCTCTTGGTCTTCGCACTCGGTGTCCTCGCTGTCTTGTCCAATGCTCCTAGCTATTCCATGGTCTTCCTCTTGGTTCCTGGTCATGCAAAAGCACATATGATTGAGGTAGTAGCCATGTCTCATGTGTGGGAAGTGAAGGTTCGAAGAGGAGCGAGTTAACCTTGTGTCCAATGGCGTATGGCCGAAGTCTCATCGTATGTCCTCTTGGGGCTTGGGGAGTAGTCATAGTGTACATGGGGATGATCGTAGGATGCTCCGCATCATCTCCCCCCTTGGGAAAGATCTGACCTCGGATCGTGATCCTCATCACCATGGAAACGGTTGTCGTGGACGGACTTGCAATTGGACGGAGTGGAAGTCGTGGCGCAATCCAAGTACTTCAAGATGTCATCGGGATGGTATACATGCAAAACAAGCAAACACAAGGGACACTTGGAAATACAATGGTTAGCACACATAAGGTGTCCATGAAGTAAGTATGAGTTCGTCCGATAAGATTGTTCATGACAAGGCACATGATGCTTAGCCAAAAGATATAGAATGATATGCAAAGCATTCATGCGAGCAAATTCATTCATTGTGCACACAAATGTATTGTGAATGTGATCAATGCAACCATTGTGCAAAATGATGTCATAATGGGACGGTGTATCAAAAGCATGAACATGGTAATTGGTGCTCAATGTGACTATGTGATCATGCAATTGATGATGGGCAATGCGATCGTTATGTATGAAGAGGCCATCAAGAAAGGTCACAACAAATTTGCTAAGAAAGTGCACAAGCTCATATATCATGGACGACATAGAAATACAAGATGCAACAAGGCAATCATAATGTGAGTCAATCCATGCATAAGATGCAAATTTTTTATGGGTGGTGTTGTACCATGGCTCAATGTCGTGGTAGAAGAAGTGGTCCGGTGGTGCTTCCAAAGTAGGCGCATCCACTAAGTTCGAGCACTCCTCAACTTGAAGGTCCATAGGGTCCATCTCCAATGGCGGTCCTCCATCCAATATATGTATCATGTAGACAAGAAGAATGAGACAACAATGAAAGAATGACCCATCCAATATGCGTATGTGAGGATGGCTCAAAGGGAAGGAGTTCACCTTATGAATGTTCGCAATGATGGTGGTGTCGCACATCTTGTATGCCTTCACATAACCAATATGTCACGTGATGGTACCGCCTTGTGAATCCTTCAAAATGAAAGAACATAACAAACACTCGGAAAAACAAATGAGGTTAGCGGAAATGCAAAACCTATCATTCGTGTGGTGAGATACCCAACAAGTGTTATAATCATTCTTATCATAAGAAAGGACAAGCGTGTAGGGCATGATATGTAGGCATAAGATGCTAGCACAACCAAAGACATTAAGCGCAATCAAACAAGCATGCGTCACATGTAAGATGTCCAAGTCTCCAAGATCAATAAACATAGCATGGTTGCACTCACTACAAGGCAATATGAGAGATGCAACTAATGGAGACAATTGACAATGAGCAAGATAAATCATGTGAGAGGCATGAATATATATGCCATCAACCCAATGAATCGAACAAGAATGAATCATGGGTGATGCAACAAAGCAAGCAATCATAGCGATCAAGTCATGGAAGCTAGTAGTGCGAAGATGCAACATACTAGAAGTATTCATGTCAAGCATGGCATGTGTGTAAATAGTGGGCATGAATAATGCACATGACATGTCACAAGCATGAAAACAAGATATGAGTAATGTATCATCATTGTATTGGAAAGAAGTCCTATGTAAATAGCAATGTAACATCATGACTCTCCCAACACAAGAATCAACAATAGCATGTGGCATCTATAGAACATGGCAATAGCAACAAGTATCTCCACCAAGCATGCAAATACACATAGGAGTAGTATAATGGTGAATCATGGGTAAATGCAAACAAGGGTCACAATTGCATGGCAAAGGCGTAGAAGCAAGCATAACATGCAAAGTGAACACGGGAAAATGGGTATAAGATGACAATTGGTATATAGCCCATAGCCGTGTTAGAGCCAAGTAGAAGAGATGCGCGTAGTCCTCGCGCGAAGGGAACGGTGGTAAGGATAATCCACGGGATCCCAAATCGTCATTGCTCTCAAGAGCTCATTTCGCCAACTCATGGGATTGTGAGGTTGACGAGTGTTCATAAGTACCTACACAAAGCAAAGGCAAAGGGAAAATTGTGTGTGCATGGTATATGTACACACCATCCATTATGATGCATACGTGCATGTGTTGGTTAGCACAAAATATCCAATGCTCAAATAAATGAGATGCATGATATAGAAACATGTCATCCATCATGATAGGTTTGTTGTTATGTATAGCATAATGGAGACTCAAATTGTGTAATGCATCACAAGTGATATCTCGAGCATTGTCATGAATGGTATGCATATGGTGCACACAAGGGATGGAATCATGTGATACACAATAATTTTCATGGCATGGCATATGAGATGAATTGCACAAATTTTGCAAAGGTAGCATAGCAATATCATCGCAAGAGAAACACATACCAATAACGATGATCTCGTCATCCATGCCATAAGTGCAAATGGGATTTATTTTAATGGGGCATGCATAGTTACTATGTTGAGATTGTAATGATGCAATATGGGAGATCTCACTCATAGCATATGACAAGTTTAATGGATTGTCAAACATGACGTGACCGATAGAATTTTCACATGATATCCTATGGAGCATAGCATCACAACTAGGAAATTCAACATGCTCATCATCATATTCCTCATAAATGGGTGGCATATCGAAACAAGACATAGTATGCGATGAATCCATAAGGTGATCAACATCATGCAAGCAATCATTTGCAAGATAGTCCACTAATGGGACAAGAGAAGTACCATCACCTATGTTACCGTTAGAGCTCCGCTCTTGTGTTGTAGGTGAGGTTGCAAAAATTGACACTTGGTCAATATCTTCATCAACTTGATGGTACCATGTGGGGGGGGGGGTGCATAATAATCCATCATGGCCATCGGTTTGCCCATTGGAGGTATGGATTCGTCGAGGATTGGTGCTTCGTCGTGTTGGAGATATATCACCAAAGAAGAAAACACACTAGGAGTAGAGGTTAAGTCGTTAGAAACCATAGTGGCCTCACATGCCATCTCAACTACCTCACTCACTAAGTGTTGTGGCTCACTCACTCCCGGTAAGATGCTCTCACTCATAAGGTTGGTGGAGTCACTCAAATGGCTCTCAACCTCACATAGGATGTGTGGCATGCTCTCAAGTGTGGGGCTGGTGGTGGTCACACTCATCCTCTCATAGTAAATGCACTCAATGTCATATACGGTGGATTCACTCATCTCACGCATGTGGTGGTGGATCTCCTCACATGGCAATTGGGGCATCTCATCATATGTGGGTGTCGGAGAGATGTAGGTGCAAATGTCTCCATGCTCAACTCCTATCGCCGCCTTGGTTGAAGGGATAGTCCCATGCTCAACCTCCTCATCCATAACGCCTCCAAAGATGAATGCCGTAGGAAGTGGCAAATCATCGCTCTCCTCCGAGACCAAAGAGAATGTCTCATGTGTGGTCTCGTAGCTTGACTCGGAGTATGAGTCCCATTTGGGTGCCGTCTTCATGTTGTTGAAGAGGTTCGCACTCGCCGCCGTGGTCGAAGGGGATGGCCCTTGCTCGACCATTTTGTCGCCATCTTGTATGAGGCCCATATGACGTGGCACCTCGTAGCTCGTCTCCATGACCGAAGGGAATTTCCCATGCTCGATCATCTTCCTTGAGGGGCTTCCAAAGATGGAAGTGTCGCCCTCGCTTGTAGGTGATCGCCTTGGACTTGATGATGTCGATGTAGGCGTACTCATGGGAAATAGGCAAAGATGCCATACGTCCAAAGGCGAAGATGCCTTGATAGCACTTGGTGAAGATGCCGAAGTGGTGGTGGTGGTAGCCATAGCTTCCTCTTGGTGGTGCTTGTCTCGTGGTCTTCTCTTGTGCTCATGAAGATTGGTTGTAGCTTGATGTATAGCTTGTTGGGATTTGTAGGTTTGCGCTTGTCGAGAATCTTCATGTTGATGATGTCGTTGTCGTGCTTGAGCTCGTAGTAGATGTCGTTCGTCGTCGTCGTGCACATGTTGCTTGGAGTTGACTTGCCCTCCATGATGATGTGGATCACGAATGTGATGATGGTCACCATGTAGATTGATGAGGACATCAATACCATTGTTACACCCACAGCACCTACTGCTACATACACTGGACCAATTACTAGAGCTCGCGCACGCCAATTAAATTATCAGGTACTTTCGTTTCTTAGTAATGATTCTAATGTTCATGAGAATATGATGCTGCCTAAATTGGATACATTTTTCTTACTTACAAATGAAGGGCCTGGCATGGATAAGAGGGATGAACACTGGAGCAAGACCATGCATGGAGATAATGGCATGCGCAAGGGGAACAAGAACGGAGTTACAAGTGATGATTTCAGGACATTGAAGCCACCTTAATGCGTGCATGAAGCCTTGGACGAAATATACAAGATGCCACTTCATAAATTTCGTCCAGAGGCTATTATAGGTGCTGCGTCACCTTATTATTGGGCCAGGCCCATGTAATTTTGAAATACTTAAGTATAGGCAGTTTTTAGAGTCCGTATGTGTGGGAAAACAAGAGTTAGGGTTGGTTTCGGATCCCTCCTCCAAGGGCCACGAAATTCCCCCTTCTTCCTCCATATATACAACCCTTAGGGCGTCGTTTAGACTTGGGTTTTGTTTAGATTAAAAGTTCTCCATAGCTGCAACTTCGCGTACTTCGTTTGTGTTCAACGACCAGACCAAGACGTCACAGAACCCCACCTTGATCAATAAAGCTTTCATCTTATATTCGCAATATCCAGATTGCAAATCTTAATTTCTTGCTTGTTCTTCGTTTGCTTGCAGGAAATAGACCCTCGTGGTCAGTTTGATCGTGCTCCGGCGTGGTCAATAACCTCTCGGAGTTGGTTTAGCGATTGCTAAGGCGCGACGTCCTCGCACGTTCGTAGTCGGATCGTCAAAGTCTACTCCACCAAAAACGATAGCTATCATCTCATCGAAAGATCGGGACACCCTCGCCTCTATCAAGTGGTATCAGATTTCCAGGTTGCTCGGTGAGATTTTATAGTTTTTCGTAGTTTAGATCGAGTCTGTTCTTCATACCTAGAGTCCACGAAAAAGACAAAAAAAATTAGGGTTAGTTCATCATATCCGAACCAATCTGAGCCTTTGCATAATCTTTTCTGTATTTGCTTTGTTGAATTTGCGGTTGCATCGTCGTGTCAAATTGCTGGTCTTAGCGTCTAGTCCTTTAGAGTTTCGAGTTCTGTTCATAAGTTTTCACGCCGCCGCCGCACCATCATCATCGCCCCTGCCATCTACCACCACCGCTTATCCGCCACCGCTCTGAATCCATATACCATCACCGATCTGTATCCATATACCACCACCGATCCGTATCCATATACCACCACCATATATCCACCACCAATCTGAGTTCTTTTCATATTAGGTTTGTTTTCGAGATCCATATAGTTTCCGATTCGTGTTTCCTTGTCGGAGTAGGTTTGGGAAAAAAAAAGTTTGGAGACCCCCGGGCAGTTTTTAGGCCAAAATTTTGGCGGTCAAAAATATTTTTTCCCTATCCTATTTTTAGGTCCCAGGGAGCGTTTTGAGAAACTCGCTATCATAGTGATTTTTTGTCGCACTTTTTCGTCGTCGCTGCCCTGATTTCCGAAAAAAAAATTGTCAAAAAAAATTTCGTGCCAATCCTGTTAGTTTGACTTGGGAAAAGTTTTGAGACACTCGCCATTATAGTGATTTTTTGCAAAAAAAAAGGAGCGCAAAAAAAAAAACGAATTTTTTTTTAGAGTGTGCTCTTCCCTTGTTTACGTGCCGCGCCGTGATTTTGTTAGTGTTCTAGGCTCGCGTCTCTAGTACGGTCTAGCCTAGGACCAGCACCGTACCGTCGTTGAGCGTTTATTCAACTTTGCATCTCTGAATTTATTATTGCTGACATTTTTGCTACCATATCATAAGCCTTCCCAGCTCCACATACATCTACGTCGTGCGTTTGACACCACCTGGCAATCGCTCTGTCCAATCTTTGAGAATTTTGACTACAACGGTGGCCGATCACCACCTGCTGCTGGGTAAGAACTGGTAAGCATTTGAGATTCGCTTGACGGATTTGTGATACACCACCACCACCACTTCCTAGTAGTCTGTAGGATCATATTCTTGTGTGTTTCTATTGCTGCTAACCATGGCAGGATCACAAGCCGATGAGACTGATTGGGAGAACATGACGAACAAACAGCTACATGATAAATTTCAGCAAATGATGAGTGGACAGGTGCAAGATGTGCTAAACAGATTTGAAGAGGCCATGGAGAAGATAGATGGAATTGAGAAGACGTTCGAAACAAAGCTCGATAACAAGTTTAATGAATTGCTCGCGCGTCTTCCACAACCACCGCCGGCTGCACCTGTCGCACCTCTACAACAACAACAACGTCGCCTTCCAAAGCAAGTGGGACGAGCACAGCGCGTTCCCCTTGAGCCTGGTCAAACTTCTGGTGCCGCTGCACCTACTGTTGATGCTTCTATGGCTCCCGCTGCCGCTGAGGAGGACGATTATGCGGGCGATTACGAGGATGAGGTTGATCAAAATCAAAACTACGTACTAGCACCAGGTCGTCCACATGCAAATAATCGCAATGGTAGGGCTGCATTCCCAGCTCAGGTACGAGATCATGACCATCTTCCTAAACTGAAATTGAATATTCCACCATTTGAGGGTAGATATGTTCCTGATATATATCTTACTTGGGAGTTAGAAACTGAACAACGTTTTACATGTTTACAATACCCCGAGGAGAGACGTGTTGCTCCTGCTGTTTGTGCTTTTACTAGTTTTGCATGTGTGTGGTGGTCTGAACATTGTAGATTATATCCTATTCCAACTACTTGGGCTGCTTTGAAAACTGCTATGCGTACTCGTTGGGTTCCACCATATTATCAACGTGAATTACTTCAAAAATTGCAGCGCTTAAGACAAGGAAAAAATTCTGTAGAAGAATATTATCAGGAATTACAAACTGGCATGATTAGATGTGGTATTGGTGAGGAGAATGAAGCTATGCTTGCACGTTTTATGGGTGGATTAAATAGAGAGATTCAGACCATCCTAGAGTATAAGGAGTATAATAATATCACTCGTTTATTCCATCTTGCTTGTAAAGCTGAACGTGAAGTGCAGGATCGACAGGCATTGGCGCGGACTAACTTTTCTGCAGGTCGACCTTCATCGTGGACACCGCGTGCATCCTCTACTTCCACACATTCTATTGCACCGACACCTCCATCAGCTGCCACCTCCAGCCGTGATACAAGGAAGCAGGCACAACCACCACTATCTGCCAAGAGCACACCTACCGGGCCTGCACAGAGTTCTTCTTCTTCCATGGCATCTACAGGGCACACAAGTGATATTATTTGTAATCGTTGTAAGGGAAGAGGTCATAATGCGAGAGAATGCAAATCCCAGCGTGTGATGATTGCTACCGAGGATGGTGGGTATGAGTCCGCTAGTGACTATGATGAGGACACTTTGGCTCTCATTACACGTGAAGAACATGGTGGAGATGATTCTGAACAAGAGACGCAATACATGGCTCCTGAAGACGCTGACTGGTATGAATGTTTAGTTGCTCAACGTGTTTTGAGTGTGCAGGTCACACAAGCTGAGCAAAATCAGAGGCATAATTTGTTCCATACAAAGGGAGTTGTGAAGGAACGTTCTGTTCGCGTCATCATAGATGGAGGGAGCTGCAACAACTTGGCTAGCATGGAGATGGTGGAGAAGCTCTCTCTCACCACAAGACCACATCCACATCCTTACTATATCCAATGGTTCAACAACAGCGGCAAGGTTAAGGTAACACGTACTGTTCGTGTGCATTTTAGTATCTCTACGTATGCTGATTTTGTTGATTGTGATGTGGTACCCATGCAAGCATGTTCCTTATTACTTGGTAGACCATGGCAATTTGATAAAAGTTCTGTACACCATGGTAGAAACAATTAGTATACTCTTGTTCATAAGGATAAACATATTACTTTGCTTCCTATGTCTCCTGATTCTATTTTGAAAGATGATATTAATAGAGCTAGTAAGGCAAAACCGGAGCAAAATAAGAGTGAAAATCAGATTGTGGCAAAAGAATTTGAGCAACAAATGAATCCTAATAATAAACCATCTAGTGTTGCTTCTGAAATTAAATTGAAAAGTGCATGTTTACTTGCCACCAAATCTGATATTGATGATCTAGATTTCAGCAAATCTGTTTGCTATGCTTTTGTGTGCAAAGAGGCATTATTTTCATTCGAGGACATGCCTTCCTCTTTGCCTCCTGCTGTTACTAACATTTTGCAGGAGTTCGCCGACGTCTTTCCACAAGATGTGCCTCCGGGATTACCACCTATTCGAGGGATTGAGCATCAAATTGACTTAATTCCCGGTGCATCGCTACCCAACCGTGCACCATACCGTACTAATCCAGAGGAGACGAAGGAGATTATGCGTCAAGTCCAGGAGTTGCTCGACAAAGGTTATATACGCGAATCCCTTAGTCCTTGTGCTGTTCCTATTATTCTAGTGCCGAAAAAGGATGGTACATCGCGTATGTGTGTTGATTGTAGAGGCATTAATAATATTACTATTCGTTATCGTCATCCTATTCCTAGACTAGATGATATGCTTGATGAATTGAGTGGCTCTACAATATTCTCCAAAGTTGATTTGCGTAGTGGATACCATCAAATTCGTATGAAATTGGGGGATGAATGGAAAACAGCATTTAAAACAAAGTTTGGACTAACTGATATATGATGAGGACATCAATACCATTGTTACACCCACAGCCCCTGCTGCTATACATACTGGACCAATTACTAGAGCTCGCGCACGCCAATTAAATTATCAGGTACTTTCGTTTCTTGGTAATGATTCTAATGTTCATGAGAATATGATGCTGCCTAAATTGGATACATTTGTTTTGCTTACAAATGAAGGGCCTAGCTTGGACAAGAAAGAGGAACCTTGGAGCAAGTTCAAGCATGGAGATGATGGCATGCGCAAGGGGAACAAGAACGGAGTTACAAGTGATGATTTCAGGACTTTGAAGCCACCATAATGAGTGCAGGAAGCCTTGGACGAAATATACAAGATGCCACTTCATAAATTTCGTCCAGAGGCTATTATAGGTGCTGCGTCACCTTATTATTGGGCCAGGCCCATGTAATTTCGAAATACTTGAGTATAGGCTGTTTTTAGAGTCCGTATGTGTGGGGAAACAAGAGATAGGGTTGGTTTCGGACCCCTCCTTCAAGGGCCATGAAATCCCCCCCTCTTCCTCCATATATACAGCCCTTAGGGCACTGTTTAGACTTTGGGTTTTGTTTAGATTAAAAGTTCGCCATAGCTGCAACTTCGCGTACTTCGTTTGTGTTCAACGACCAGACCAAGACGTCACAGAACCCCACCTTGATCAATAAAGCTTTCATCTTATATTCGCAATATCCAGATTGCAAATCTTAGTTTCTTGCTTGTTCTTCGTTTGCTTGTAGGAGATAGACCCTCGTGGTCAGGTTGATTATGCTCCGGCGTGGTCAATAACCTCTCGGAGTTGGTTTAGCGATTGCTAAGGCGCGACGTCCTCGCACGTTCGTAGTCGGATCGTCAAAGTCTACTCCACCAAAAACGATAGCTATCATCTCATCGAAAGATCGGGACACCCTCGCCTCTATCAAGTGGTATCAGATTTTCAGGTTGCTCGGTGAGATTTTATAGTTTTTTGTAGTTTAGATCGAGTCTGTTCTTCATACCTACAGTCCACGAAAAAGCCAAAAAAAAAATTAGGGTTAGTTCATCATATCCGAACCAATCTGAGCCTTTGCATAATCTTTTTAGTGTTTTTGCTTTGTTGAATCTGCGGTTGCATCGTCGTGTCGAGTTGCTGGTCTTAGCGTCTAGTCTTTTAGAGTTTCGAGTTCTGGTCATAAGTTGTCATGCCGCCGCCGCACCATCATCATCGCCCCTGCCATCTACCACCACCGTTGATCCGCCACCGCTCTGAATCCATATACCATCACCGATCTGTATCCATATACCACCACCGATCCGTATCCATATACCACCACCGCTACCATATACCACCACCGCTGCCATATTCCACCACCATATATCCACCACCAATCCGAGTTTTTTTTCATATTAGGTTTGTTTTCGAGACCCATCTATTTTCCGATTCGTGTTTCCTTGCCTGAGTAGGATTCGAAAAAAAAAAGTCTGGAGACCCCCGGGCAGTTTTTAGGCCAAAATTTTGGCTGTCAAAAATATTTTTTCCCTATCCTATTTTTAGGTCCCAGGGAGCGTTTTGAGAAACTCGCTATCATAGTGATTTTTTGTCGCACTTTTTCGTCATCGCTGCCCTGATTTCCGAAAAAAAAATTGTCAAAAAAAATTTCGTGCCAATCCTGTTAGTTTGACTTGGGAAGAGTTTTGAGACACTCGCCATTATAGTGATTTTTTCGCAAAAAAAAAGGAGCGCAAAAAAAAAGAGCGCAAAAAAAAAACAAATTTTTTTAGAGTGTGCTCTTCCCTTGTTTACGTGCCGCGCCGTGATTTTGTTAGTGTTCTAGGCTCGCGTCTCTAGTACGGTCTAGCCTAGGACCAGCACAGTACCGTCGTTGAGCGTCTTTTCAACTTTGCATCTCTGAATTGATTATTGCTGACATTTTTGCTACCATATCATAAGCCTTCCCAGCACCACATACATCTACGTCATGCGTTTGACACCACCTGGCAATCGCTCTGTCCAATCTTTAAGAGTTTTGACTACAACGGCTGCCGATCACCACCTGCTGCTGGGTAAGAACTGGTAAGCATTTGAGATTCGCTTGACGGTTTTGTGATACACCACCACCACCACTTCCCAGTAGTCTGTAGGATCATATTTTTATGTGTTTCTATTGCAGCTAACCATGGCAGGATCACAAGCCGATGAGACTGATTGGGAGAACATGATGGACAAACAGCTACATGATAAATTTCAGCAAATGATGAGTGGACAGGTGCAAGATGTGCTAAACAGATTTGAAGAGGCCATGGAGAAGATAGATGGAATTGAGAAGACGTTCGAAACAAAGCTCGATAACAAGTTTAATGAATTGCTCGCGCGTCTTCCACAACCACCACCGGCTGCACCTGTCGCACCTCTACAACAACAACAACGTCGCCTTCCAAATCAAGTGGGATGAGCACAATGCGTTCCCCTTGAGCCTGGTCAAACTTCTGGTGCCGCTGCACCTACTGTTGATGCTTCTATGGCTCCTGTTGCCGCTGAGGAGGACGATTATGCGGGCGATTACGAGGATGAGGTTGATCAAAATCAGAACTACGTACCAGCACCAGGTCGTCCACATGCCAATAATCGCAATGGTAGGGCTGCATTACCAGCTCAGGTACGAGATCATGACCATCTTCCTAAACTGAAATTGAATATTCCACCATTTGAGTGTAGATATGTTCCTGATATATATCTTACTTGGGAGTTAGAAACTGAACAACGTTTTACATGTTTACAATATCCCGAGGAGAGACGTGTTGCTGCTGCTGTTTGTGCTTTTACTAGTTTTGCATGTGTATGGTGGTCTGAACATTGTAGATTATATCCTATTCCACCTATGTGGGCTGCTTTGAAAATTGCTATGCGTACTCGTTGGGTTCCACCATATTATCAACGTGAATTACTTCAAAAATTGCAGCGCTTAAGACAAGGAAAAAATTCTGTAGAAGAATATTATCAGGAATTACAAACTGGCATGATTAGATGTGGTATTGTTGAGGAGAATGAAGCTATGCTTGCACGTTTCATGGGTGGATTAAATAGAGAGATTCAGACCATTCTAGAGTATAAGGAGTATAATAATATCACTCGTTTATTCCATCTTGCTTGTAAAGCTGAACGTGAAGTGCAGGATCGACAGGCATTGGCGCGAACTAATTTTTCTGCAGGTCGATCTTCATCATGGACACCGCGTGCCTCCTCTACTCCCACACGTCCTACTGCGGCACCACTGACTTCAGCCACCAATTCCAACCGAGATACAAGAAAACAGGTACCACCACCACCATCTGCCTAGAGTACACCTTCTGGGCCTGCCCAGAGCTCTTCTTCATCTATGGCATCAACAGGGCACACACATGATATTATTTGTCGTCGGTGTAAGGGAAGAGGTCATTATGCGAGAGAATGCCAATCTCCGCGTGTTATGATTGCTACTGAGGATGGTGGGTATGAGTCCGCTAGTGACTATGATGAGGAGACTTTGGCTCTTATTACAAGTGAAGAACATGGTGGAGATGATTCTGATCATGAAACGCAATACATGGCTCCTGAAGACGCTGACAGGTATGAATGTTTAGTTGCTCAACGTGTTTTGAGTGTGCAGGTCACACAAGCTGAGCAAAATCAGAGGCATAATTTGTTCCAAACAAAGGGAGTTGTGAAGGAACGTTCTGTTTGCGTCATCATAGATGGAGGGAGCTGCAACAACTTGGCTAGCATGGAGATGGTGGAGAAGCTATCTCTCACCACAAGACCACATCCACATCCTTACTATATCCAATGGTTCAACAACAGCGACAAGGTTAAGGTAACACGTACTGTTCGTGTGCATTTTAGTATCTCTACATATGCTGATTATGTTGATTGTGATGTGGTACCCATGCAAGCATGTTCATTATTACTTGGTAGACCATGGCAATTTGATAAAAATTCTGTACACCATGGTAGAAACAATCAGTATACTCTTGTTCATAAGGATAAACATATTACTTTGCTTCCTATGACTCCTGATTCTATTTTGAAAGATGATATTAATAGAGCTAGTAAAGCAAAACAGGAGAAAAATAAGAGTGAAAATCAGATTGTGGCAAAAGAATTTGAGCAACAAATGAAGCCTAATAATAAACCATCTAGTGTTGCTTCTGAAATTAAATTGAAAAGTGCATGTTTACTTGCCACCAAATCTGATATTGATGAGCTAGATTTCAGCAAATCTGTTTGCTATGCTTTTGTGTGCAAAGAGGCGTTATTTTCATTCGAGGACGTGCCTTCCTCTTTGCCTCCTGCTGTCACTAACAGTTTGCAGGAGTTCGCTGACGTCTTTCCACAAGACGTGCCACCGGGATTACCACCTATTCGCGGGATTGAGCATCAGATTGACTTAATTCCCGGTGCTTCGTAGCTAAACCGTGCGCCATACCGTACCAATCCAGAGGAGACGAAGGAGATTATGCGTCACGTACAGGAGCTGCTCGAAAAGGTTATATACGCGAATCTCTTAGTCCTTGTGCTGTTCCTATTATACTAGTGCCAAAAAAGGATGGTATGTCGCGTATGTGTGTTGATTGTAGAGGCATTAATAATATTACTATTCGTTATCGTCATCCTATTCCTAGGCTAGATGATATGCTTGATGAATTGAGTGGCTCTACAATATTCTCCAAAGTTGATTTGCGTAGTGGATACCATCAAATTCGTATGAAATTGGGAGATGAATGGAAAACAGCATTTAAAACTAAGTTCGGTTTATATGAGTGGTTAGTCATGCCTTTTGGGTTAACTAATGCACCTAGTACTTTCATGAGATTAATGAACGAAGTTTTACGTGCTTTCATTGGACGATTTGTGGTAGTTTACTTTGATGATATATTGATTTATAGCAGATCTTTGGAGGAACATTTGGAACATTTACGTGCTGTTTTTATTGCTCTACGTGATGCACGTTTGTTTGGTAACCTTGGGAAGTGCACCTTTTGCACCGACCGAGTATCTTTTCTTGGCTATGTTGTTACTCCACAGGGAATTGAAGTTGATAAAGCCAAGATTGAAGCTATTGAGAGTTGGCCGCAGCCCAAAACGGTCACACAAGTGAGGAGTTTCCTTGGCCTTGCTGGTTTCTATAGGCGTTTTGTGAGAGATTTTAGTACCATTGCTGCACCTCTCAACGAGCTTACAAAGAAGGATGTGCCTTTTGTTTGGGGTACCGCACAGGAAGAAGCCTTCACGGTGTTGAAAGATAAGTTAACACATGCTCCTTTACTCCAACTTCCTGATTTTAATAAGACTTTTGAGCTTGAATGTGATGCTAGTGGAATTGGATTAGGAGGTGTGTTATTACAAGATGGCAAACCTGTTGCATACTTTTCTAAAAAATTGAGTGGGCCTAGTCTGAATTACTCTACTTATGATAAGGAATTATATGCTCTTGTTCGGACTTTGGAAACATGGCAACATTATTTATGGCCCAAAGAATTTGTTATTCATTCTGATCATGAATCTTTGAAACATATTAAAAGTCAAGCCAAACTGAACCGTAGACATGCTAAATGGGTTGAATTCATTGAGACTTTCCCTTATGTCATTAAACACAAGAAGGGTAAAGAAAATGTTATTGCTGATGCATTATCTCGTCGTTATACTATGCTTTCACAACTTGACTTTAAAATATTTGGTTTGGAGACCATCAAAGATCAATATGTGTATGATGCTGAATTTAAAGATGTATTGCAGAATTGTAAAGAAGGGAGAACATGGAACAAGTTCGTCGTTAACGATGGATTTGTGTTTCGTGCTAACAAGCTATGCATTCCAGCTAGCTCCGTTCGTCTTTTGTTGTTGCAGGAGGCGCATGGAGGAGGATTAATGGGACACTTTGGCGTAAAGAAGACGGAGGATGTACTTGCTACACATTTCTTTTGGCCAAAGATGAGACGGGATGTTGAGCGCTTTGTTGCTCGCTGCACTACATGTCAAAAAGCAAAGTCACGACTCAATCCTCATGGTTTATATATGCCTTTGCCTATACCTAGTGTTCCATGGGAGGATATATCTATGGACTTTGTTTTGGGTTTACCTCGAACAAAGAAGGGGAGGGATAGCATATTTGTTGTCGTGGATAGGTTCTCGAAAATGGCACACTTTATACCATGTCATAAAAGCGATGATGCTGCTAATGTTGCTGATTTGTTCTTTCGTGAAATTATTCGCTTGCATGGTGTGCCAAATACTATTGTTTCAGATCGTGATACCAAATTTCTTAGTCACTTTTGGAGATGTTTATGGGCTAAGTTGGGGACTAAACTGCTTTTTAGTACTACTTGTCACCCCCAAACTGATGGACAAACTGAAGTAGTCAAAAGAACTTTGTCTACTATGCTTAGGGCTGTTTTGAAGAATAACAAGAAAATGTGGGAAGAATGCTTGCCTCATATTGAATTTGCTTATAATCGTTCGTTGCATTCTACTACTAAGATGTGCCCTTTTGAAATTGTATATGGTTTCCTACCTCGTGCACCTATTGATTTGTTGCCTCTTCCATCTTCGGAGAAGGTTAATTTTGATGCTAAACAACGTGCTGAATTGATCTTAAAAATGCATGAGTTAACTAAGGAGAACATTGAGCGTATGAATGCTAAATATAAACTTGCTGGAGATAAGGGTAGAAAACATGTTGTGTTTGCACCTGGAGATCTTGTTTGGTTACATTTGCGTAAGGATAGATTTCCTGATTTGCGCAAATCAAAGCTAATGCCACGTGCTGATGGTCCTTTTAAGGTGTTAGAGAAAATAAATGATAATGCATATAAACTTGAGCTGCCTGCAGATTTTGGGGTTAGTCCCACTTTTAACATTGCAGATTTGAAGCCTTATTTGGGTGAGGAAGATGAGCTTCCGTCGAGGGCGACTTCATTTCAAGAAGGGGAGGATGATGAGGACATCAATACCATTGTTACACCCACAGCCCCTGCTTCTATACATACTGGACCAATTACTAGAGCTCGCGCATGCCAATTAAATTATCAGGTACTTTCGTTTCTTGGTAATGATTCTAATGTTCATGAGAATATGATGCTGCCTAAATTGGATACATTTGTTGATAGAGGCAGAGGTGTCCCGTCTTTCGATGAGATGGTGGCTATCGTTTTTGGTGGAGTAGACTTTGACGATCCGACTACGAACATGCGAGGACGTCATGCCTTAGCAATCGCTAAACCAACTTCGAGAGGTTATTGACCACGCCGGAGCACGATCAACCTGACCACGAGGGTCTATTTCCTGCAAGCAAACGACGAACAAGCAAGAAACTAAGATTTGCAATCTGGATATTGCGAATATAAGATGAAAGCTTTATTGATCAAGGTGGGGTTCTGTGACGTCTTGGTCTGGTCGTTGAACAGAAACGAAGTACGCGAAGTTGCAGCTATGGCGAACTTTTAATCTAAACAAAACCCAAAGTCTAAACGGTGCCCTAAGGGCTGTATATATGGAGGAAGAGGGGGGGATTTCGTGGCCCTTGAAGGAGGGGTCCGAAACCAACCCTATCTCTTGTTTCCCCACACATACGGACTCTAAAAACAGCCTATACTCAAGTATTTCGAAATTACATGGGCCTGGCCTAATAATAAGGTGACGCAGCACCTATAATAGCCTCTGGACGAAATTTATGAAGTGGCATCTTGTATATTTCATCCAAGGCTTCCTGCACTCATTATGGTGGCTTCAAAGTCCTGAAATCATCACTTGTAACTCCGTTCTTGTTCCCCTTGCGCATGCCATCATCTCCATGCTTGAACTTGCTCCAAGGTTCCTCTTTCTTGTCCAGGCTAGGCCCTTCATTTGTAAGCAAAACAAATGTATCCAATTTAGGCAGCATCATATTCTCATGAACATTAGAATCATTACCAAGAAACGAAAGTACCTGATAATTTAATTGGCGTGCGCGAGCTCTAGTAATTGGTCCAGTATGTATAGCAGCAGGGGCTGTGGGTGTAACAATGGTATTGATGTCCTCATCATTTGTTTTGCTTACAAATGAAGGGCCTAGCTTGGACAAGAAAGAGTAACCTTGGAGCAAGTTCAAGCATGGAGATGATGGCATGCGCAAGGGGAACAAGAACGGAGTTACAAGTGATGATTTCAGGACTTTGAAGCCACCATAATGAGTGCAGGAAGCCTTGGACAAAATATACAAGATGCCACTTTATAAATTTTGTCCAGAGGCTATTATAGGTGCTTCGTCAACTTATTATTGGGCCAGGCCCATGTAATTTCGAAATACTTGAGTATAGGCTGTTTTTAGAGTCCGTATGTGTGGGGAAACAAGAGATAGGGTTGGTTTCGGACCTCTCCTTCAAGGGCCACGAAATCCCCCCCTCTTCCTCCATATATACAGCCCTTAGGGCACCGTTTAGACTTTGGGTTTTGTTTAGATTAAAAGTTCGCCATAGCTGCAACTTCGCGTACTTCGTTTGTGTTCAACGACTAGACCAAGATGTCACATAACCCCACCTTGATCAATAAAGCTTTCATCTTATATTCGCAATATCCAGATTGCAAATCTTAGTTTCTTGCTTGTTCTTCGTTTTCTTGCAGGAGATAGACCCTCGTGGTCAGGTTGATTGTGCTCCGGCGTGGTCAATAACCTCTCGGAGTTGGTTTAGCGATTGCTAAGGCGCGACGTCCTCGCACGTTCGTAGTCGGATCGTCAAAGTCTACTCCACCAAAAACGATAGCTATCATCTCATTGAAAGATCGGGACACTGATGAGGACATCAATACCATTGTTACACCCACAGCCCCTGCTGCTATACATACTGGACCAATTACTAGAGCTCGCGCACGCCAATTAAATTATCAGGTACTTTCGTTTCTTGGTAATGATTCTAATGTTCATGAGAATATGATGCTGCCTAAATTGGATGCATTTGTTTTGCTTACAAATGAAGGGCCTAACTTGGACAAGAAAGAGGAACCTTGGAGCAAGTTCAAGCATGGAGATGATGGCATGCGCAAGGGGAACAAGAACGGAGTTACAAGTGATGATTTCAGGACTTTGAAGCCACCATAAGGAGTGCAGGAAGCCTTGGACGAAATATACAAGATGCCACTTCATAAATTTCGTCCAGAGGCTATTATAGGTGCTGCGTCACCTTATTATTGGGCCAGGCCCATGTAATTTCGAAATACTTGAGTATAGGCTATTTTTAGAGTCCGTATGTGTGGGGAAACAAGAGATAGGGTTGGTTTCGGACCCCTCCTTCAAGGGCCACGAAATCCCCCCCCTCTTCCTCCATATATACAGCCCTTAGGGCACCGTTTAGACTTTGGGTTTTGTTTAGATTAAAAGTTCGCCATAGCTGCAACTTCGCGTACTTCGTTTGTGTTCAACGACCAGACCAAGACGTCACAGAACCCCACCTTGATCAATAAAGCTTTCATCTTATATTCGCAATATCCAGATTGCAAATCTTAGTTTCTTGCTTGTTCTTCGTTTGCTTGCAGGAGATAGACCCTCGTGGTCAGGTTGATTGTGCTCTGGCGTGGTCAATAACCTCTCGGAGTTGGTTTAGCGATTGCTAAGGCGCAACGTCCTCGCATGTTCGTAGTCGGATCGTCAAAGTCTACTCCACCAAAAATGATAGCTATCATCTCATCGAAAGATCGGGACATCCTCGCCTCTATCAAGTGGTATCAGTTTTCAGGTTGCTCGGTGAGAATTTCCAGTTTTCCCTAGCTTAGATTTATTTTCTTACCTATTGTTCAAGAAAAAGCCACAAAAAAGTTAGATCTATTCATCCTTTGTCCAAGCCAGTCTGAGCCTTTGCAATTTTCTTTTCATTGTTTGCATTATTGAATTATCGGTTGCATCGTCGTGTTGAGTTGCTGGTCTTAGTGTCTAGTTCGTTTAGAGTTTCGAGTTCTGTTCACATTAGTCACGCCGCCGCTGCATCGTTATTCCTTTCGCTGTCCACCATCCCATCCATCAATTTTCACATCGTGCTACCCACCGTTCATTGTCATAATCATAGTTGAGGTCGTTCACATCTGTGCTTGATCCAATCTACATCTTATCTAGTTTGTTTTGGAAAGAGGGAGAGAGAAAAAAAAAGTTAAAAAAAATGTCAGAGAAAAAAAAAGAGGGAAAGAAAAAGAAAAAAGTGTGAGAAAAAAAAAGAGAGAAGAAAAAAAACAAAAATCGGATCGATCTAGACTCAATCTCGTAGCTGAATTCGGATAGGAATCTGTTTTGCGCAGTGTTCAGTAAAACAGGCATATCTTTTTCATACGAAGTCTGTTTTGGCTCCGTGAGTACTCAAATTAAAGCTAGCGACGAGCCGCATATAAATAGTTGCAGAAGCTAGTTCAATATTTGATACCTCAAAATCGTCTTCTAAATAGGTCTTTTTGCCCTCCGAAGTTCGCGAACACAGCTTGGTCCAGTTTTTCAGGCCAGTTTTAGAATTTTTTGACTCCTCATATCAACTCGGAATTGAGTGATTCTTTTTGCATTTGAAATCTTGAGTCAGTGCCTTTCTTGAGAAAAATTATCATAAAATTGGCACAAACTTTTATAGAGTAAAGTTGGAGAGAGAATTGTTGGTATATGCTACTTGGTAGTTGTTTCTCACCATTATCTTTACTGCCATTGTGATCTTCACTTATATCTTGCTGTCCGGAGCTACTTCATATCCTTTCTTGATGCTAGTTGTGCTACGCCATGACGTCATTAGTGTTCTAGGCTCGCGTCTCTAGTCCGGTCTAGCCTAGGACCAGCACAGTACCGTCGTTGAGCGTTTATTCAACATTGCATCTCTGAATTGATTATTGCTAATCTTTTGCTACCATATATAGCCAACACAACTCCACATATTTCTACACCGTGTATACGTACGTTCACCTGGCAATCGCTTTACTCAATCTTCGGAGTTATTTGACACCGCTGGTTGCCCGTCACCACCTGCTGCATGGTAAGAACTTGTAAGATATTGATATTTACTTTACTGTGAGCGCTTTACCACCACATCCTAGTAGTTCATAGGAACATTATTCTCGATTTTTTTTTGTTTCTACTAATCATGGCAGGTTCCGGAGTTGTTAGTTCTTGGGCTTCATCGATCGTGGGAGATTTGTGTGACGCCCCCGGCCCGATCGTGCACTAATCATACACGCAAATGCACACGATCAAGCCTAAGGACTCACGGGAAGATATCACAACACAACTCTAAAACATAAATAAAGTCATACAAGCTTTATATTACAAGCCAGGGCCTCGAGGGCTCGAATACATAAGCTTGCGAACAAGCGTCAGCGGAAGCATCAGATATCTGAGTACAGATATAAAAGAAAGTACAGAAAGGCCTTTAGAAAGGCGGGGCAAAATAAAACACTACGATCGAAAGGCGAAGGCCTCCTGCCTGGGACCCTCCGATCCTACTCCTGGTCGTCAGTCAACTCGTAGTAGTATCCATCCTCTGGGTAGTAGTAGTAACGATCGTCGGGGCATCTGTCTCAGGGGGCTCCGTCCTCTGGTCACGTCAAACTGGTATGGGGAGAAAAAGGAAATCAAAGCAACCGTGAGTACTCAGAAGTACTCAGCAAGCAAGGATCTACACTACATATGCAACATTTTCAAAGGGAGGCTGTATATGTGGACTGGGCTGCAGAAATGCCAGAATAGAGAGAAGGCCTAGTCCTATCGAAGACTAGCATCTTCAGCGGTCTTGCAGCAATAGGAGAGAGTAGAACAACATAGTATAATATAGTAGTAATACTATCAACCTCACCCAGAGATCCTTTCTCGACTCCCTGCGAGAAAGCAATCCCAGAGCCATACATTCATCAACCTCGTCCTGAGATCCCTTCTCGACTCCCTGCGAGAAGCAATCCCAGAGCCATATATACAGGTCTCATCACAGGTATCCAGTTCTAAATTGTATCAATCAGGATACAACTCCGAGTGTCCTTTACCGTAGGACCGGCTATCGATAGAAGTGTTCTTCCCTGCAGGGGTGCACCAACTTACCCAACACGCTCGATTAACTCCGGCCGGCCACACTTTCTAGGGTCATGCCCGGCCTCGGCCAAGACACATCACGCAACCCTACCTACAACTCCGCAGAGAGGTCCCCGCCGGTCTACATCCTAAGCGCAAGGGGGTCTTGGCCACGCCCCTCGCCCTCCGGGTCGTTGCGTACATGGCCCAGATCCAAGCACCACCGAAATGGCGCCAATCACTCCATGCCGCACTGCTGAACTGGACGTCTGACAGAGCTTCGGCTGATGCATACGATCAGAACGCCCATACTATGCCACAGTGATGGTTAGGCTATCAGACCAGAGGCCTGCTCGGATCAATATCCAAATCGCTAGACTAGGGGCTTGCGGTACGAGCAGAGACTCACGAAAGATGTGACCCGTCGCCCCGTCTCGAGGACTTGCGGCAAGGGTTAAGAATGCCCGGCCGCCGCTATTCACCACTCGGGCACCACACTGGCAACCCGCCTTCACATCACACGCGGGTACCCCTCAGGGTCGACCCGCCTTTCACAAGTAACATTGTAAGGTCCAAGTATCCGTGTGTCCATATCATCAGGGAATCCGAGGTATCACCCTCATTGAATTCCCACTCGTGTATCCGTCAAGGTGAACTAGGAGGAATCACCCTCACTGGGTCCACACTTGAGGTGTTGTACACAGCGTCGTTATCCGGAAGCGGGTGAAGGAGGAATCACCCTCGATGACCATGACCGAATAACTACTCTACAGAGTTAACATCAGAAGTGCTACAAGAGGTTTCACCCCGCACTCGATAGTAACGCTGCAGTGTCGTTACAACTAAGGGGGGTATGTGCGTGTCGGGTCCTGGTCTTCAATCCCATTGATCGGGTCTTCTGACGTCCAGCGTGGCAGTCGGATAAGTGGGGTCACTGATAGGTCTCTACCCAGCCTAACTAAACAGTTTGGAGTATAGGTAATTATCAACAGTAGGTTACAATGAACAGGCTATGCATCGAATAGGTAAAGCAACGCAGCAGTAATTCTAATGCAAGCATGAGGAATTTAGATGGGCGATATCGGTATGCTCAAGGGAGGGGCTTGCCTGGTTGCTCGGCGGCAAGGCAAGGTCGTCTTGGTGTCTTCGGATCCGGAGCTGCGTCGGTCTCGGGACGACGTCAGGGTCGGGGGGCTATCGAGAGAGAAGAGGGGGGGGAAACAGTATAAATATATAGCAAGCATGAGCATACAAAATACGATACACGGTGCTAGGGGTGTCTAACCAGCATCCCACGTAACAGACGGAGCGGAAGAATATCTGACGATATTTCCGGGGTCTTTGGATTATCGACAGAGGATAAGAGGGGAACGGTTGCAAGTTCGGATAGTTAGAGACGCGTGACGGACGAACGGACCGCGTATTCAATTCGTCTCGTCGTTCTGAGCAACTTTCATGTACAAAGTTTTGACTGAGTTACGGATTATTTAATATGATTTTCTAAAGTTTTATTAATTTCTGGAATTTAATTAATTATTTAATTAACATTATCCGAAACAGTGTCTTGCTGACGTCAGCATGACGTCAGGACCAGTGGGTCCCACTGTCATAGGCTGTTAGGTTAATTAGTTATAACTAATTAAATTACTGTTAATAACACAACTACTTAATTAGATTAACCTAATCAGGATTAATTACTTAATTAATTAACTAATTAATTATTATTTTAATTATTTTTTTTTATTTTTATATTTATTTTTTTTATTCGTTCTAGGGGCTGGGCCCCATCTGTCATTGCCTCAGGGGGGCAGGGCCCACCGGTCGTGGCACGGCCGGACATGTCGCGGGTTTGTGCCGTTTGGGCACGGACATGTCCGGTGCGCATACTGGCGCAACGGATGCGGCCACGGGCGAGGCGGAGACGGGCGCCGGCGTGAGCGTGGCCGCTGCGCGGGCGGGAGGTGAGCGCGGGCGGGGCAGGGGCGGCCGGGCCGCGGTGGCCCGTCGGACGGCGAGCGCGCGCGTTGAGTCCGGGGCAGCGAAGCGCAGCTCCTTTCATTGCCATCGTCCTCTGCGTAGTCAGCCTCTTTTACCCTTACCTCTTGACCACATCGCTATGCGGGCCCTTCAGGAAAGGAAGGGGGCCGGCTCACAGGCCGGACTGATGGCCACAGGAAGAAGCGACGCACGATGCGGCCGATCCACTCTCTGCAGTCTCACTCTAGCCTCCAGGCGATTCGGGAGGAGACGGAGGCGATCCGGACGAACGTGTCCCGACGCGGGCGGCGAGGCGGAAGCGAGCGCGAGCAGCGGCGGGGGAGCGCGGCGACGGCGACGGATCGGGGCGCCTCTGCCCCGGTCCGATCCAGGGGAGTGGGTTGAGTGGAGGAGGCGGTAGGAGAGGCGACAGCGAGGCAGATCGGCGCGGGGAGGCGGTCGGGGACGGCCGGCGAGTGGGGGCGACGTCGGGGACGGCTTCGGGCGACGTGAGTGGCGCCGGGCGCCGAGGGCGCGGTGAGGCGCGGGGCTGCGAGCGAGGCAAGGAGGAGGAGGCGGTCGGCGGCGGGCAGGCAGGCCGGCGATTGGCGTCGGAGAGGCCGGCCGGCGACGGGCGCCGAGGCGGCGCGGCGACGGGTTCGATCCGATCCAGAATTTCTGATCGGGGATCGGGGGGGGGGAGAGGACGGCGGGGGGGATTAGGGTTTTCGGTGGGGAGGGGGTTAAGGGAGAGTGGGGGTGGGCCGGCCAGGGGAATGGGCCGGCCTGGGTGGGTGGCCTGGGTGGCCAGCTGGGCCACGGCCCAGTTTGGTCCGAGGGGGGGGGGATTTTCCCCTTTTTTTTTTATATATATTTTCCTTTTCTGTTTTTCTCTTTTATTTTTATCCAAAGGACTTTTTTAAAATACGAGACTTGCTCCATTATTTACAGTGCATTATCTGTCACTGCTAGAATTGGTTTGGGGTCCATATCTTTTTGTTTGGATTTTTTAAATTGAAAAAGGTTGAATAGTGCTATGTTGCTGCTGTTCCTTTTTTGTTCGAGTCCTTTTACATTCCAACAAATGTTGCAATCATTTTTATAAATGCTATGAGTATTTGCAACATGAGGCACATTTTTAGTTTTCGGTTCAGGCACCTTTTATTTTCCACTTTCCACTTAAATTTGAATTTGAGTTGGAGTTTGAAAAAGCATTATGATGCAAATGATGACGTGCACTGTTAATCATGCTGACTTGGCATTATCAAATGGAATTACTGTAGTTAACCACTGGGGGTGTTACAATTTGCCATCACCTAGAAAATACAACAACCGCCACAGAAGGAGCAATTACATCAGAATGCACATAATCAGGTTAATGTTTCCATGCCACCATTTCTGGTCGTTTTAGCCTGATTTTATATTGAATGGGAGTACCGAAATAATGCTATATTTGCTTCCCATAATTTTGATGAGCAGGAAATTCAAGCTGCTGTTAGTACTTTGGTAGCTTTGCTTTAGTTTGGTGGTTGAATATTGTCGGTAAACCCTGATCTTATAACCTACTACTTGGGATGATTTAAAACATGTCATGAGAGATAGATTCCGTAGATGTTCATTATCTCGTGGCATGATTAAAAAACTACAACATTTAAAACAAGTAGTGACACCGTAACAAAATATTATGATGATTTCCGAACTACCTTGTTGCACTCATTTTTAGAAGAAAGTGAAGAAGATTTTATGTATAGATTTTGGGAGGATTAAAACCGTGATATTCAAGAGATACTAATTCATGAAGAGTGTTATCCTATGGGACCATTTGTTTCGTCTTGCTTGCAAAGCTGAACAGAGAATAAAAACGACGTGTTGCCCACAAGGAGAACAAGCGTACGGTGCACATTCCAAGTGTTGATACAGATGTTTCTTCAACTACTAGGCGTACTATGACACCACATCCATGTTGTGAGGACTACATCACCTTCCACCATGTACACATCACCCCCAGACTAGTGGCGACATCAGAGTGAGGTTTGATCTTAAGAGGTTAAATGACAAAGGTACTGAGTTTGGTCAAACCTTTTCTAACATGAGAATGTAAGGAAGGAAGCCGTGTCATTTTAAATGCACCCATCTGATCAGCTACACTACATGATCACACCACCTATTTTAGCGGACTATGTGTATATATTTGACTTTTTGCCATGTAGACCAAACAACTAAAAGATCAACCAACATTTCAGAAGTGGACCCACTTGAATTAACCTAATAATATGAAAGAACCATGTGAATACAGGTAAAATCATCAGATTTTGGATCAAATCGTTTTGAGAAAATAAAATTGTGCCAATATGTTTAATTTTTTATATGACCTCTAATCTTGGATGGTGATGTGCGTGTCAAATGACTTATGTGCATGTTTGCTTATTTAAGACATGTGTGTTAGGCATGTAAATTGTGCGCAGTAAGGTTATTCACCAATGTTGGGATGGTTTAATGATGAATACATTGGTCAACCTTTTGAAATGATAAGGCTTCACTTATATGTGCAAAACTGAGTTGCAATATTTTGACATGCCTTTCTACTTCTTGTGATAATATTTTGGCTTAGATTTATGACTATGAAGGTTACTGCATGTAATACATGGTCCATATTGCCAAACAACCAAGGTAAGTAAAAAATGGATGACATATACAGTATACACATGTACACCTTGTCCTCTACATTGTTAGCCACATTTCAGATAAGCAACGCCGAGACTCTTGTTTTCAGAGAAGGGAGGTATATGAGGACATGGAATACCTTTGGATAGACCAAAAATATTGCTACATGTATATTTGTGAGGTGATTCTAACTGTAAACTATGCATAAATTTAGTTTTTGTCATCCAGAGACAAAAATACTTCACAAACTTTTGTGCCATGTCTAATTGCAGGTGTATGGGACATTTGTAGCAATGCACATATGAAATAAGGAAAACGAGAGTTAGGTGCTGTTCAAAAAAGTCCTTTCACGTCCACTTTTGGGCCAGGAAGTAGAGGTCCAAGTCTCTCACGTTCTGGATTCAGATATCGGACTGACAACATACCTGACTCAAACGCCCAAACCTTTTCATCGGACTCCGAATTGGGTGATTCTTTTTTGTTGGGAAAGTAGATTTCGCGTGGCTTCACTTTCCAACCCAATTGGTTTCACCTTAAAATCATCCGGAGCTTATGGTTATTTGACGAAACCAATCTGACGACGCGCAGAATCCGAGTCGAAACTACAGAGTCCAAAGGTGTTGCATCACCTCCACTTGGCCCAATGGCCTATTGATACCGACCTAGGGTTAGTTTAGGCATGCCTTGGACGTCCTCCCACCTCCTTTGCCGCCACCCCTTACTCTTGATACCAGTAATCCACTAGTAGCTTTTTCCTTGGGATTTGTTTAGTTTTAAAAGTTAGCATTGCAACTTCTTGAGTTCGTTTGTGTCCAATGACAGACCAAGACCGCTTTTCGGATCCCCCCCCTTATCAATACTTCAATCTATTTCGCATATTCAGATTGCATTATCATATCTTGCTGTTCTTGCGATTGCGTCAGGAATAGACCCTTCGTGGGTCCAGGCTGAATCGTGCTTCCAGCTCGTCAGTAACCTCAAACCAGCGATTGGGGTGCGATTGCTAAGGCGCACGTCGGGCACGTTTGTAGTCGGATCGTCCAAGTCGGCTCCACCAACTCGATAGTTTAATCTCATCGAAAGATCGGGACACCCTCGCCTCTATCAATTGGCGCCGGAGCAAATCAACCTGACGCACGAGGGTCTAGCTCCTGCAAGCAAACGAAAACAGCACGAACTAGATTTGGGCATCTGGATATTGCGAATATAAGAATGCAACACTCGTCGTTCTGAGCAACTTTCATGTACAAAGTTTTCGATCTGAGTTACGGATTATTTAATATGATTTTCTAAAGTTTTTATTAATTTCTGGAATTTAATTAATTATTTAAATTAACATTATCCGAAACAGTGTCTTGCTGACGTCAGCATGACGTCAGGACCAGTGGGTCCCACTGTCATAGGCTGTTAGGTTAATAGTGATTAACTAATAATAAATTACTGTTAATTAACATAACTACTTAATTAGATTAACCTAATCAGGATTAATTAACTTAATTAATAACTAATTAATTAATTATTTTAATTATTTTTTTATTATTATTATATTTTTTTTATTCGTTCTTAGGGGTGGGCCCCATCGTCATTGCCTCAGGGGGGGCAGGGCCCACCGGTCAGTGGCACAGGCCGGACAGTCTGGGTTGTGCCCGTTTGGGCACGGAACATGTCCGTGCGCATACGGGCAGCAACGGATGCGGCCACGGGGCGAGGCGGAGACGGGCGCGGGCGTGAGCGGCGGGCAGAGCTGCGGGGGAGGTGAGGCGCGGGCGGGGCAGGGGCGGCCGGGCGCGGTGGCCCGTCGGACGGCGAGCGGCGGCGCGTGGACCGGGGCAGCGCAGGCAGCCTTGTCATGTCGCAAGCGCGTCAGCGCGCTACTCGCGTTGGCGACGCGCGGAGCGCCCGAGGGCATGCGGGCGCGCGTCAGGGAGATGAGAGAGAGGAGAGGGGCGCGGCTCACAGGGGCCGGCGGGATGATGGCGAGCAGAGGAAGCGAAGCGACGATGCGGCCAGTCGGCGACGCGTCGGGAGCGGCGACGGTGCAGCGCTCGCGAGGCGATTCGGGGGAGAGGAGGCGTCCGGCGAAGGTGTGAGACGCGGGGACGGCGAGGCGGAAGTGCGAGCGCGAGCAGCGGCGGGGCGGCGGTGAGCGCGGCGGACGGGCGACGGGGATCGGGGCGCCTCTGCCCCGGTCCGATCCAGGGGAGTGGGTTGAGTGGGAGCGGAGGAGGCGTAGGAGAGGGCGACAGGCGAGGCAGATCGGCGCGGGGAGGCGGTCGGGGACGGCCGGCGAGGTGAGGGGCGACGTCGGGGACGGCTTCGGGCGCGTGAGGGCGCCGGGCGCCGAGGGCGCGGTGAGGGGCGGAGGCTGGCGGAGCGAGGAAGGAGGAGAGGCGGTCGGCGGGGGGCAGGCAGGCCGGCGATGGCGTCGGAGAAGGCCGGCCGGCGACGGGCGCCGAGGCGGCGCGGCTGACGGGGTTCGATCCGATCCAGAATTTCTGGATCGGGGATCGGGGGGGGGGGGAGAGGATCGAGGGGGGGGATTAGGGTTTCGGTGGGGAGGGGTAAGGGAGAGTGGGGGTGGGCCGGCCGGGGAATGGGCCGGCCTGGGTGGGTGGCCTGGTGGCCAGCTGGGCCACGGCCCAGTTTGGTCCGAGGGGGGGGGGATTTTCCCCTTTTTTGTTATTATATTTGATTTATTTTCCTTTTCTGTTTTCTCTTTTATTTTTATTCCAAAGGACTTTTGTAAAATACGAGACTTGCTCCATTATTTACAGTGCATTATCTGTCACTGCTAGAAATTGGTTTGGGGTCCATATCTTTTTGTTTGGATTTTATTTAAATTGAAAAAGGATTGAATAGTGCTATGTTGCTGCTGTTCCTTGTTGTTCGAGTCCTTTTACAATTCCAACAAATGTTGCAATCATTTTTATAAATGCTATGAGAATATTTGCAACATGAGGCACATTTTAGTTTTCAGGTTCAGGCAACTTTTATTTTCCACTTTCACTTAAATTTGAATTTTGAGTTAGGAGTTGAAAAGCATTATGATGCAAATGATGATCGTGCACTGTTAATCATGCTGACTTGGCATTATCAAAATGGAATTACTGTAGTTAACCACTGGGGGTGTTACAATTTGCCATCACCTAAGAAAATACAACAACCGCCACAAGAGGAGCAATTACATCAGAATGCACATAATCAGGTTAATGTTTCCATGCCACCATTTACTGGTCGTTTTAGGCCTGATTTATATATTGAATGGGAGTACGAAATAAATGCTATATTTGCTTCCCATAATTTTGATGAGCATGGAAAATTTCAAGCTGCTGTTAGTACTTTTAGTAGCTTTGCTTTAGTTTGGTGGAGTGAATATTGTCGGTTAAACCCTGATCTTATACCTACTACTTGGGATGATTTAAAACATGTCATGAGAGATAGATTCGTAGATGTTCATTATACTCGTGGCATGATTAAAAAACTACAACATTTAAAACAAGGTAGTGACACCGTAACAAAATATTATGATGATTTACGAACTACCTTGTTGCACTCATTTTTAGAAGAAAGTGAAGAAGATTTTATGTATAGATTTTGGGGAGGATTAAACCGTGATATTCAAGAGATACTAATTCATGAAGAGTGTTATCCTATGGACCATTTGTTTCGTCTTGCTTGCAAAGCTGAACAGAGAATAAAACGACGTGTTGCCCACAAGGAGAACAAGCGTACGGTGCACATTCCAAGTGTTGATACAGATGTTTCTTCAACTACTAGGCGTACTATGACAACCACATCCATTGTTGTGAGGACTACATCACCTCCACCATGTGACACATCACCCCCGAGAGTGGCTACATCAGGTGAGTTGATCATAAGAGGTAATGACAAAGGTACTGATCTTCCACCTCTACATGAGAATGAGGAATGCCTTGTCAATTTAAATGCACCATCTGATCAGCTACCCACTACATTGATCACACCACCTATTTTAGAGGACTATGTTGATAATTTGACTTTGCCATGTGACCAAACAACTAAAAGATCAACAATTTCGAGTGGACCCATTGAATTAACTATTAATATGAAAGAACCATGTGAATCAGGGAATAAATCAGATTTGGATCAAATACGTTTGAAAATAATTGTGCCAATGTTTAATCATTTTGATATGACCTCTAATCTTGGTGATGATTCTGTGTCAAATGACTTATTGCATGTTTGCTTATTTAAGCATGTTGTAGCATGTAAATTTGATGCAAGTAAGGTTTATTCACCAATGTTGGGATGGTTTAATGATGAACATTGTCAACCTTTTGAAATGAATAAGGGCTTCACTTATATATGCAAACTGAGTTGCAATATTTTCATGCCTTCTACTTCTTGTGATAATATTTTGGCTTTAGATTTTATGAACTATGAAGGTTACTCATGTATACATGTGTCATATGTGCAAAAACCAAAGGAAGTAAAAATGGATGACATATACATATACAACATGTACACCTTGTCTCTTTTGTTAGCCACATTTCAGATTAAGCAACGCCGAGGACGGCTTTGTTTTCAAGAAGGGGAGGATGATGAGGACATGAATACCTTGGATACGACCAAAAATATTGCATACATGTATATTTGTGAGGTGATTTCTAATGCAAACTATGCAATAATTTATTTGTGTCATCCAGGACAAAAATACTTCACAAACTTTTGTGCCATGTCTAATTGCAGGTGTATGGGACATTTGTACAATTCACATATGAAGATAAGGGAAAACGAGAAGTTTAGGTGCTGTTCAAAAAGTCCTTTCACGTCACTTTTGGGCCAAGAGAAGATAGAGTCCAAGTCTCTCACGTTCTGGATTCAGATTCGGACTGCACAGACATACCTGACTCAAAACGCCAAGAACTTTTTCATAC
>CM022298.1:327077033-327271566 GCA_011799875.1 Thinopyrum elongatum
GATGGGATTGCTGTTAACCCCGAACGAGTTCAGGCTATTCTCGACTGGACCCCCAAAGAATGTTAAGCAAGTCAGAAGTTTTCTCGGACTCGCTAGTTATTGCCGCGATTCGTTGAGAACTTTTCCAAGATTGCAAAACCATTGACAAATCTGCTTCACAAAGGTGTTAAATTTGAGTGGACAGAAAAATGTCAAGAAAGCTTTCAGACACTAAAGATAAATTGACATCTGCCCCAGTACTAGCACCCCCGGATTCCCAAAAGGATTTCGTGATATACTGTGATGCATCTCGTCAAGGATTAGGCTGTGTCCTAATGCAAGAGCGCAAAGTGATTGCTTATGCCTCCCGACAATTGCGTCCTCATGAAGAAAAATACCCGTGCATGATCTTGAACTTTCTGCGGTTATCTATGCCTTGAAGCTATGGCGACATTACCTTCTCGGTAACCGTTGCGAGATATACACGGATCACCAAAGCTTGAAGTATTTATAACTCAACCAGATCTGAACCTTCGTAACAAAGATGGCTCGAAACAATTGCCGATTATGATATGAATATCTCATACACCCCCGGCAAGGCTAATGTAATGGCCGATGCTTTAAGTCGCAAGTCCCATAGCAACAATCTTATGGTTCAAGAAACACAACCTCTTCTCCATGAAGAGCTTTGCAAATTGAACCTCCATATTGTTCCACAGGGTTATCTCCATACCCTGGTTGTCGAACCAGATTTAGAACACGGCATTAAGGTTATGCAAAGGTATGACACTGAAGTTGAAAAGATCAAGCGATACCTCGAGAAAGGAAAGCCGTCGGAATTCCATCTTGATGCAGATGGGATCCTATTTTTCCAACACCGTCTTTCGTACCCAAGTTCAAGAATGAGAGGAAAACGTTATGAAGGAAGCTCATGACGCTCCCTTGTCCATTCACCCTGGTAGCACAAGATGTACCGTGACATTTGTCAAAGATTCTGGTGGCCTAATATGAAGCGAGACATTGCTCGTTATGTTTCTGAGTGTGACGTTTGCCGCCGCGTTAAAGCCAACATCAAAGGCCCGCAGGAACTCTGCAACCCCTGGAAATTCCTGAATGGAAATGGGACAAGGTCCAAATGGATTTCATTACTGGTTTTCCAGATCTCAGAAGGGTCATGATGCTATTTTTGTTGTCATTGACCGATTTTCTAAGGTTGCCCACTTTCTGCCTGTTAAGGAGACAATCACTGCTAGCCAGTTAGCAGACTTGTATGTTTCCCGAATGTGTCACTCCATGTGTTCCGTTGGAGATCAGTTCTGATCGTGGCAGCCTCTTCACCTCCAGATTCTGGAATAGTTTCCAAGAAGCTATGGGAACACATCTGTCGTTCAGTACCGCTTTTCACCCTCAGTCACAGGGTCAAGTTGAACGAGGTGAATCAAGTGCTCGAAGATATGCTTCGAGCTTGCGTCATCTCCTTCGGTAAGAAATGGGAGGAATCTCTCCCGTTTGCCGAATTCTCTTACAACAATAGCTATCAGGCTAGTCTGAAGATGGCACCGTTTGAAGTTCTATACGGTCGAAGTGTCGAACCCCTCTGAATTGGTCAGAAACTGGGGAACGCTCACTCGTCGGACCGGACATTATTCGGCAAGCTGAAGAACAAGTCCGTATTGTTGTGAACATTTGAAGTCTGCTCAGTCTCGTCAGAAGAGCAACTATGACCGAAAGCACCAGGAAATAGTCTATCAACCTGGCGAGCAAGCTTACCTCCGCGTCACTCCGTTGAAAGGCACTCATCGGTTCGGAATCAAAGGCAAGTTAGCTCCACGCTACATTGGCCCGTTCCGTATTCTTGCCCGTCGAGGAGAAGTGGCATATCAGTTGCAATTGCCGCCAACCTTTCTCAAGTACATGACGTCTTTCATGTATCCCAACTCCGTCGCTGCTTCAAGGATCCTATTCGAGCTGTGGATCATGAAGTGCTTGAATTACGGGAAGATCTGTCATATCCAGAATATCCCATCCGTATTCTTGATCAAGCTGAGCGTCGAACACGTCAAAAGTCAATCAAGTTCCTCAAGGTTCAGTGGTCAAATCATTCTGAAGATGAAGCCACTTGGGAACGCGAGGATCGTCTTCGCGAAGAATACCCCTCTTTCTTTCAGTCTTCCTCTTAATTCTCGGGACGAGAATTCTTAATAGATGAGGAGAGTTGTAACACCCCCGGTGATTAGCAACTAGTAATCACTTTTGATAATGACATGTTAGCATGATCGACTGTGCATATCATCATTAGCATCACATTGCATTTCAACTCCTAAGTCAAATTCAAATTTAAATGAAAGTGGAATAAAAGTTGTCCAACATAGGAGCTAAAATGTCAGATAAATAACAAATATTCCAGAGGCTATTCTAAAATTGAAACCAACATCATTGGAATTGATAAGTGACTCGAACAACCTCAAACAGTGGATAAAGATAATATTTAATAACCATTTATTGAATCTGAAATAAATATGGAATATGTGTTGTCCAAACTAATTTAGGTGTTAGGGAATAATGCACTGGTATTTATGAAATAGGTCACACTTTTTACAAAAGCCATTTGGGGCCTAAACATTTAACAGTGGAGAAAAGAGAATAAAGAAAAAGGAAAAAGAAACAGAAAAGGAAAAAAAGAGCAACGCCCCCCCCCCCGGCCCAACTGGGCCGTAGCCCAGCTGGCCCAACCGGCCACTCCCCCACTCCCTTATCCCCCTGGACCCCGAACCTAGCCACCCCTCCCGATCCACATTCCGCCTTTTCTCATTGGATAATGTTGCATATGTAGTATAGATCCTTTGCTTGCTGAGGTACTTCGGATGAGTACTCACGGTTGCTTTATTTTCTCTTTTCCCCCATATACCCCACCTTGAGATACACCAGACGATGGAGTCCAGGGCCAGACGCCACCACCGGAGCCTACTACCAGGCGGGTCAGAGGGCACGTACTACTGGATCGAGCCATCTGACCAGGAGTAGGATCGGAGGCTCCCAGGCAGGAGGCCAACGCCTTTCGATCTAGTGTCGCTGTTTGTGCTAGCCTTCTTAAGGCAGAACTTGTCTAACTATGTCTGTACCCAGATATATTTGTATGACGACTTATGTATTCGGATCTTCGGATCCCTGGTCTGTAATATTGTGGACCTCGTTTATTTGTGTTTAGAGGTGTGTTGTGATATCTTCCCGTGAGTCCCTGGGTTGATCGTACACGTTTGCGTGTATGATTAGTGTACGATTGAACCGGGGGCGTCACAAGTTGGTATCAGAGCCGACTGCCTGTAGGAAGCCCCCCTCCAAATTCCTGGCCGAAGTTGAGTCTAGAAACCGAGAAACTAATTTACTAACTTGGCTGTGTGGCTTACGGGCCCACGTCGCCAACTGGGTGGTATTAGGATCTTTTATCCTCGTCTATACTCTGGGACTCTAATACTCTTCTATTCGGGTTAAATAAAATTTTACTAACGCCGACATTAGGATCTCGTAAATCCCGTCTACCCGGAGAGCTCGATATCTGTGCGATTTCCCTGTCGTTGATCTGATTAGTCTGATAATCATTTTCCTTTCATTGTTTTGTTTAAACTTTCTCTCCGAGTTGTGTTAAACTTCTCGTTGTCATTTGACAAATCTGAATTTCCTCTGTTTCAGATGGACCATTTTTTCCACCGCGTCCTACGACACAGCTTGTGCTTCGCACTTGGGCTCGTAATACCCTGGGTTTCCAGCTGTCCTGATCGCTCTCATGACCAGACTTGGCTACCGCTGGTACCCTGAGTTCATGGTTTACGAGGATTACCGCGAGTTTAATCAGGAGCAGTACCATGTGATGTTCGTATCTATGATCGGCAGAATGACTCAGACACCGAGCTGCACCTTTTCCACGGTATCGGTGACGATTGAGATGGCAGTACATGATGCCGCCTACTCTGCTGTCGCACGTCTTCGGGACAGTTCAGTGGTATCTTGGATGACTCTGAGTTCCGATAATTCCGTATGCCCCTGCTAGAGATGCTACCGGATACTACAAAGCTATCTGTGCCCGTACGAGCCTCGCCGATATGACCACCGCGGTTCGATTCAGTGCACTCAGGCTCTGGATCGCATGTTCGGGCTCTTGCCGTCGAGTTGGTTGCCACTCGAGCACGTCTTTACGATGCTATGACGCAGTTGATGCCCGCTGTTCGTGCAGGGATACATCTGGAGCACATCCTTTACCCGCGCAGGACTCAGATGTATGCTGGTATTGACTGGCCTGCTGTTGGAGGTACACACCTACACGTGGACCTCTTCTTACAGTTCGAGACCGGGTTCTGCATCAGAGTGCACATGGAGCACAGGATCCTTCCGCGACGAATATTCGTCGTCCGCACTCGCAGTTACCCGTTACAGTGGTTTTCTCCGACGTTGATGTAGCCTTTGCAGTCTCGTTGTGTACTTCCTTACCGCGGTGGCCTGCGCGCCGCCTAGATGTCTAGCTTATAATTTGCGCCGTTATGCTGTCCGCATGTACCCGACTTTGTGTATGGATCTGTATGTCTTAATCGACTATGTATGTATCTATTACACTGCTAAGGTATTGTCGTGTTACATCATACTTGTCGCTAAACACTCGCAATTGCTTTTACTAAACTACCCCCTGTTGATACGTAGCAGGATGGTTAGACCGGTGGTCGTGGTCGTGGTCGTGCCCCTGAACGTCCACCACCGCCAGACTATATGGCAGCTATGATGCAACAGTTCGAGCTTAACCGCCAGTTCATGGTTGGAATCATGGCTCAGTTTCCGCATCAGAACAACCAGAACCAGAACCCAGCTTCAGTAACTTTGACAGAGTTTACGCGACTCAACCAACCGAGTTTCGCAACTCTGACAAGCCCTGGATGCCGATGACTGGCTCCGCGACATCACTCACGAGATGGAGTCTGCATGTCGCCCCTGCCAACTTTGTCACCTTCGCGGCCTTTTTCTTAAAGGGCCCCCGCTGCTCAATGGTGGGACACACACAAGCGTACTCTGCCTGTTGGAACAGTCATCACTTGGTATGAGTTCCAGGCTGTTCCGTACACGTTACATCCCTAAGCAATTATGGAACGCATGAAGACCCAGTTCGCAAACCTCACTCAGGGCAATAAAACCGTCGAAGCTTATCAGCGGGAATTTCTTGATCTCTCCCGCTATGCTGAAGAAGACATCGCCACAGATGCTCGCAGACAGGAGAAGTTCCGTAATGGACTACACCCTGACCTCAAGCTTGCACTAGCTGCTCAAGACATCAATGACTTCTCAACTCTAGTGAACAAGGCTATTCTCGTTGAGACCGCTCAGAGGAACACAAGGACTCGCAGAAGCGCTATCGTGATGCTGGCTCATCTTCGGGCTCAGCACCGAAGCGTAGAGTTTGGATTCCCAACAACGCGTTCCGTCCCAATGCCTCTGCGCCAAAGAACAATGCTGCACTACGTCTGCCTCCTCCACCACCGAGACCGTCAAAGGCTCAAGCTATTCAGAACAATGCCCCTCTTCGTCCTGAAGATGGTTTGTGTTTCAAGTGCCGCAAACCAGGCCACCAGGTAAAGACTGCCGCCAGACTCAGAATCAGTTAGATTTCCTCGTGCTGGCCGTGGATATGGCCGTGGCAACAATCAGACCCGCAACTATAATACTGGGTCTGCTTCACGTGGTCGTGGTCAAGCTTACAACATTGACATTGAAGAAGTCCAGGATCAACCGCTACTGTGATGGGTACCCTTCTTGTTAACTCAGTACCTGCTTCTGTATTATTTGATTCAGGAGCATCGCATCATTCATGCTGAAGCATTTGCATTATCTCATGACATTGCATTCGAAAAGATGAACCTGCCAATAGTGTCCGTACCCCGGGAGCCAATGTCAAACCACTATGATGGCACATAATGTCCCTGTTGAAATCGGGGAATTTGAATTCCTAGCTTCCCCTATTATCCTGAAGTCTTCCACCATAGACCTCATACTCGGAATGGATGGTTGAAAGCTCACATTGCTTCGATCAATTGTGCCACTAAGGCGTCCAACTTCTTCACCCACCGATGAGATAGTGAACTACACTGCCCGAATTACTCGAGACGTGAAGCTGAGGTATATGTTATGAATGCTTTGAACGCCTCACCTCTGGAAGGGATCGAGAACGTTCCTGTCGTTCGAGATTTTCCAGACGTCTTTCCAGAAGAACTTCCAGGAATACCCCCGGCTAGAAGCTGTCGAGTTTGTCATCGACTTGAAGCCTGGCACCGTTCCTATTGCCAAGCGACCTTATAAGATGCCTCCGCATCACCTTCTTGAGCTTAAGGAAGAAATCGACAAGTCACTTAAGAGTGGTTTCATCCGCCCCAGTTCCTCTGCTTGGGGAGCACCTTCACTCTTCGTTAGAAGAAGGATGGAACTAACCGATTGGTTCAGGATTACACGGCCCAAACCAAGCCACAATCCAGAATAAATACCCACTGCCCCGGATCAATGATCTTTATGA
This sequence comes from Thinopyrum elongatum, assembly GCA_011799875.1. Taxonomy (NCBI): domain Eukaryota; kingdom Viridiplantae; phylum Streptophyta; class Magnoliopsida; order Poales; family Poaceae; genus Thinopyrum; species Thinopyrum elongatum. Next base: position 327,083,560 of record CM022298.1, read on the forward strand.
TCAACTCGCTGGATCATCGGTGTTCTCTAAAAATCGACTTGAGGTTGGGTTATCACCAGATCGTGTCCGTGAAGAGGACATTCCCAAGACTGCATTCGTCACTCGTTAGGCTCCTATGAATACACCGTCATGTCATTTGGCCTAACGAATGCCCCAGCTACATTCTCCCGTCTGATGAATTATATATTCATGGATTACCTCGACAATTTCGTCGTGGTATTCTAGATGATATTCTGGTCTCTATTTAAGAATAAGAGGAACATGCTGAACATCTCTGCTGTTTATAGAAAGGCTCCGAGAACACCAGTTGTATGCAAGTATTCCAAATGCCAATTTTGGCTTCCGGAAGAACTTACCTTGGACATGTGATTTCCAAGGATGGGATTGCTGTTAACCCCGAACGAGTTCAGGCTATTCTCGACTGGATCCCCCAAAGAATGTTAAGCAAGTCAGAAGTTTTCTCGGACTCGCTAGTTATTGCCGTCGATTCGTTGAGAACTTTTCCAAGATTGCAAAACCATTGACAAATCTGCTTCACAAAGGTGTTAAATTTGAGTGGACAGAAAAATGTCAAGAAGCTTTCAGACACTAAAAAGATAAATTGACATCTGCCCCAGTACTAGCACCCCCGGATTCCCAAAAGGATTCGTGATATAGTGAGGCAGTCGCTCCCCGCGCCTCGCTGGCCCGTGCCCTACAACCCCCTTGTGAGCCCCCCCTTTTTCTTCTCTGCCTCGTCCCCGCCGTCGCCGCTCACCGCGCTGCGCGCATGCTCACGCGTCGCCGCGCCCCGGCTCGCGCCCGACCGCGCTGCGCGCGCCCCGCTCGCGCCCACTTCAGCCGCCGCTGCCGCTCGTCCTCTCGCCTCTGCCTCCGCTCGCCGCGGCCACCCGCATCGCTCGCCGTGTGCCCCGCCTCCCGCGCCGCCGACCGCGTGCCCGCGCCATCGCCTCGCCGCGCACTGGCGCTGCTCGCCTCGCCCGCCAGCGCCCTCGGGCGCATACGGGTGCCCAGCACCCGCACCCGAGCGCCCAAACCCGCAAGGCCCCTCTGGGCCACAGACACATGGGGCCGGCCCCCCCCTGGCCCGCTGGCAGTGGGGCCCCGCCCCGAAAACGTTTAAAAAAAAGGATTAAGATTAAATAAAAAAAAATAATAAAAATAAAAATAATAATTAATTAATTAGTTAATTAATCCTGATTAGGTTAATTTAATTAACTAGTTAAGTGTTAATTAATCAGTAATTAAATTAATTAAACCTAATTAACCTAACAGCCTATGACAGGTGGGACCCACCCTGTCAGGTGGCTGCTGACGTCAGCATGATGTCATGCTGACGTCATCAATCACTGTTTCGGATAATGTTGAATTAAATAATTAATTAAATTTCAGAAATTAATAAAAACTTTAGAAAATCATATCTTTTAAACCGTATCTCCGATGAAAATATTTTATACATGAAACTTGCTCAGAACGACGATACGAACCCGGATACGCCCTCCGTATTCCCGTCAGATGCCCGCAACTATAAGAACGTTGAACAATTAGACCGATTACGATAAATGAATAGTGTCCAACTTTAATTAAATAAATCCGAATAAATTCCTAAATTAACTAAAACATTTAGTTAGGCAGTAGAACACCCCGGCATATCATTTAGGCATGTCATACATATTGTTTGCATTATTGCCGTGAATTTATTGTTTCTCTCCCCCTCCTTCTCTCTCGATAGACGCCGAGACCGACGACGCTGCACCAGGATACGACTACTCTACCGACGAGCAGCCCGTTGACGACCTCCCTCTCTTGCCAGAGCAACCAGGCAAGCCCCCCCCCCCCTTGAGCATTCCAGATATCGCCCATTCTATTCTCCTGCTTGCATTAGATTTCGCTACTGTTAATGTATGCTCCTATTCTGATGCATAGCCTGCTGTTGTAACCTGTTCATTGCTATCTTACCTGCCTATGATAAACTGTTTAGTATAGGTTGGTATGAACCATCTGTGACCCCACCACCTTACTTTGTCGCCCCTGCTTGTTCATCGACGACTCGATCAACGTGATCGTCGATCAGAGACAGACGCCTCACTTCACACCCCCTTAGTTGTACGACTCTGCGTAGTAACTATCGAGTGCCGAGGGTGATACCTCGTAACGCACTCCTGATGAATACTCTGCAGCATAGCTGTACGGTCGTGGTCATCGAGGGTGATTCCTCCTTCTCCATGTCCGATACGACTCTGTCGTGCAACCCCTCAGTGTGAACCTCGAGGGTGATACCTCATACGTTCACCCTGATGAATATGACCACACGGTTACTTGACCTTTTTCACAGGCGGGTCCACCCTGGTGGGTACCCGCTGGGTATCTATGATTTCGGGTGTGCCGGAAGGGCACTCGAGTGTGACATTGTGGCGGAGCATCAGAGACTCTGATTGTCTCCGCTTGATACTAATTGAGCCTATTGGATTTGGGTGTGTGATCTGAGTGGGTCGACGTGCCCTATACGCACTACCACCACGCGGGATAATGGTTATGGGGCCCTCTGCGATGTACGTTTCTCCGAAAGCTTATCAGACGTCACGATTCACCGTGCGGGCTGATCGTCGGGATTGGGCTGGATACTTCACTGGCGAGTTCAGTGTCGCGCCTGCACCCCGGCCAGCCACGCAACGCGCAGGGTGCCCAGGGCGATGGCCCGAGACCCCTGGGTGCATAGGTTAGTCCGGCGTGCTGACCTCTCTGCTGAGCCTAGGTAGAGCGCTGCTTCGTGTTGATCTTCCGAGGACGGGCATTACCCAGCAAGTATGTCCGGCCAGAGTTGATCGAGCGTGTTGGGTAACAGTAGTGCACCCCTGCAGGGATGAATCTTCTATCGATAGCCGGTCCTACGGTAAAGGACGCTCAGTTTGTGTACCCCGATCTACTACTTAAATTGGATACTTGTTACTTAATTGAAGCTTTGGGATTACTTTCTCGCTGGGAGTCGAGGAAGGATCTTTGAGCTGTACTTCAACATGTTTGCTAAATAAAATGCTATTCTACTCTCTTCTACTGCTGCAAGATGATGGCTTTGAGAAGATGTTTGAAGATGCTAGTCTTCGATAGGACTAGGCCTTTCTCTCTATTCTGGCATTTCTGCAGCCCAGTCCACATATACAGCCTTTTCTCCATTGATAATGTTGCATATGTAGTATAGATCCTTGCTTGCTGAGTACTTCGGATGAGTACTCACGGTTGCTTTATTTTCTCTTTTCCCCCATATACCCCACCTTGATGATACACCAGACGATGGAGTCCAGGAGCCAGACGCCACCACCGGAGCCTACTACCAGGCGGGTCCAGAAGGCACGTACTACTGGATCGTGCCAGCTGACCAGGAGTAGGATCGGAGGCTCCCAGGCAGGAGGCCAACGCCTTTCGATCTAGTGTCGCTGTTTGTGCTAGCCTTCTTAAGGCAGAACTTGTCTAACTATGTCTGTACCCAGATATTATTTGTATGACTGACTTATGTATTCGGATCTTCGGATCCCTGGTCTGTAATATTGTGGACCTCCGTTTATTTGTGTTTAGAGTTGTGTTGTGATATCTTCCCGTGAGTCCCTGGGTTTGATCGTACACGTTTGCGTGTATGATTAGTGTACGATTGAACCGGGGGCGTCACAAGTTGGTATCAGAGCCGACTGCCTGTAGGAAGCCCCCCTCCAAATTCCTTGGCCGAAGTTGAGTCTAGAAACCGAGAAACTAATTTACTAACTTGGCTGTGTGGCTTACGGGCCCACGTCGCCAACTGGGTGGTATTAGGATCTTTTATTCCTCGTCTATACTCTGGGACTCTAATATCTCTTCTATTCGGGTTAAATAAAATTTTACTAACGCCGACACTTAGGATCTCGTAAATCCCGTCTACCCGGAGAGCTCGATATCTGTGCGATTTCCCTGTCGTTGATCTGATTAGTCTGATAATCATTTTCCTTTCCATTGTTTTGTTTAACCTTTCTCTCCGAGTTGTGTTAAACTTCTCGTTGTCATTTGACAAATCTGAATTTCCTCTGTTTCAGATGGACCATTTGTTTCCACCGCGTCCTACGACACAGCTTGTGCTTCGCACTTGGGCTCGTAATACCCCTGGGTTTCCAGCTGTCCTGATCGCTCTCATGACCAGACTTGGCTACCGCTGGTACCCTGAGTTCATGGTTTACGAGGATTACCGCGAGTTTAATCAGGAGCAGTACCATGCTGATGTTCGTATCTATGATCGGCAGAATGACTCAGACACCGAGCTGCACCTTTTCCACGGTATCGGCGTGACGATTGAGATGGCAGTACATGATGCCGCCTACTCTGCTGTCGCACGTCTTCGAGGACAGTTCAGTGGTATCTTGGATGACTCTGAGTTCCGATACATTCCGTATGCCCCTGCTAGAGATGCTACCGGATACTACACAGCTATCTGTGCCCCGTACGAGCCTCGCCGATATGACCACCGCGTTCTGATTCAGTGCACTCAGGCTCTGGATCGCACTGTTCGGGCTCTTGCCGTCGAGTTGGTTGCCACTCGAGCACGTCTTTACGATGCTATGACGCAGTTGATGCCCGCTGTTCGTGCAGGGATACATCTGGAGCACATCCTTTACCCGCGCAGGACTCAGATGTATGCTGGTATTGACTGGCCTGCTGTTGGAGGTCACACACCTACACGTGGACCTCTTCTTACAGTTCGAGACCGGGTTCTGCATCAGAGTGCACATGGAGCACAGGATCCTTCCGCGACGAATATTCGTCGTCCGCACTCGCAGTTACCCCGTTACAGTGGTTTTCTCCGACGTTGATGTAGCCTTTGCTATGTCTCGTTGTGTACTTCCTTACCGCGTGCCTGCGCGCCGCCTAGTATGTCTAGCTTATAATTTGCGCCGTTATGCTGTCCGCATGTAACCGACTTTGTGTATGGATCTGTATGTCTTAATCGACTACTGTTATGTATCTATTACACTGCTTAAGGTATTGTCGTGTTACATCATACTTGTCGCTAAACACTCGCAATTGCTTTTACTAAACTACCCCCTGTTGATACGTAGCAGGATGGTTAGACCAGGTGGTCGTGGTCGTACCCCTGAACGTCCACCACCGCCAGACTATATGGCAGCTATGATGCAACAGTTCGAGCTTAACCGCCAGTTCATGGTTGGAATCATGGCTCAGTTTCCGCATCAGAACAACCAGAACCAGAACCCAGCTTCAGTAACTTTGACAGAGTTTACGCGACTCAACCCAACGCAGTTTCGCAACTCTGACAAGCCCCTGGATGCCGATGACTGGCTCCGCGACATCACTCACGAGATGGAGTCTGCTAATGTCGCCCCCGCCAACTTTGTCACCTTCGCGGCCTTTTTCTTAAAGGGCCCCGCTGCTCAATGGTGGGACACACACAAGCGTACTCTGCCTGTTGGAACAGTCATCACCTGGTATGAGTTTCAGGCTGCTTTCCGTGCATGTTACATCCCTCAAGCAATTATGGAACGCATGAAGACCCAGTTCCGCAACCTCACTCAGGGCAATAAAACCGTCGAAGCTTATCAGCGGGAATTTCTTGATCTCTCCCGCTATGCTGAAGAAGACATCGCCACAGATGCTCGCAGACAGGAGAAGTTCCGTAATGGACTACACCCTGACCTCAAGCTTGCACTAGCTGCTCAAGACATCAATGACTTCTCAACTCTAGTGAACAAGGCTATTCTCGTTGAGACCGCTCAGATGGAACACAAGGACTCGCAGAAGCGCTATCGTGATGCTGGCTCATCTTCGGGCTCAGCACCGAAGCGTAGAGTTTGGATTCCCAACAACGCGTTCCGTCCCAATGCCTCTGCGCCAAAGAACAATGCTGCACTACGTCTGCCTCCTCCACCACCGAGACCGTCAAAGGCTCAAGCTATTCAGAACAATGCCCCTCTTCGTCCTGAAGATGGTTTGTGTTTCAAGTGCCGCAAACCAGGCCACCAGGCTAAAGACTGCCGCCAGACTCAGAATCAGTTAGATTTTCCTCGTGCTGGCCGTGGATATGGCCGTGGCAACAATCAGACCCGCAACTATAATACTGGGTCTGCTTCACGTGGTCGTGGTCAAGCTTACAACATTGACATTGAAGAAGTCCAGGATCAACCTGCTACTGTGATGGGTACCCTTCTTGTTAACTCAGTACCTGCTTCTGTATTATTTGATTCAGGAGCATCGCATTCATTCATGTCTGAAGCATTTGCATTATCTCATGACATTGCATTCGAAAAGATGAACCTGCCAATAGTTGTCCGTACCCCTGGAGGCCAATGTCAAACCACTATGATGGCACATAATGTCCCTGTTGAAATCGAGGAATTTGAATTCCTAGCTTCCCCTATTATCCTGAAGTCTTCCACCATAGACCTCATACTCGGAATGGATTGGTTGAAAGCTCACATGGCTTCGATCAATTGTGCCACTAAAGTCGTCCAACTTCTTCACCCCACCGATGAGATAGTGAACTATACCGCCCGCATTACTCGAGACGCTGAAGCTGAGATATATGTTATGAATGCTTTGAACGCCTCACCTCTGGAAGGGATCGAGAACGTACCTGTCGTTCGAGATTTTCCAGACGTCTTTCCAGAAGAACTTCCAGGAATACCCCCGGCTAGAGCTGTCGAGTTCGTCATCGACTTGAAGCCTGGCACCGTTCCTATTGCCAAGCGACCTTATAAGATGCCTCCGCATCACCTCCTTGAGCTTAAGGAAGAAATCGACAAGTCACTTAAGAGTGGTTTCATCCGCCCCAGTTCCTCTGCTTGGGGAGCACCTTCACTCTTCGTTAAGAAGAAGGATGGAACTAACCGATTGGTTCAGGATTACCGGCCCATTAACCAAGCCACAATCCAGAATAAATACCCACTGCCCCGGATCAATGATCTTTATGATCAACTCGCTGGATCGTCGGTGTTCTCTAAACTCGACTTGAGGTTGGGTTACCACCAGATCCGTGTCCGTGAAGAGGACATTCCCAAGACTGCATTCGTCACTCGTTATGGCTCCTAGGAATACACCGTCATGTCATTTGGCCTAACGAATGCTCCAGCTACATTCTCCCGCCTGATGAATTATATATTCATGGATTACCTCGACAAGTTCGTCATGGTATATCTAGATGATATCTTGGTCTATTCTAAGAATAAAGAAGAACATGCTGAACATCTCTGCCTTGTTCTAGAAAGGCTCCGAGAACACCAGTTGTATGCCAAGTATTCCAAATGCGAATTTTGGCTTCCTGAAGTAACTTACCTTGGACATGTGATTTCCAAGGATGGGATTGCTGTTAACCCCGAACGAGTTCAGGCTATTCTCGACTGGACTCCCCCAAAGAATGTTAAGCAAGTCAGAAGTTTTCTCGGACTCGCTAGTTATTGCCGTCGATTCGTTGAGAACTTTTCCAAAATTGCAAAACCATTGACAAATCTGCTTCACAAAGGTGTTAAATTTGAGTGGACAGAAAAATGTCAAGAAAGCTTTCAGACACTAAAAGATAAATTGACATCTGCCCCAGTACTAGCACCCCCGGATTCCCAAAAGGATTTCGTGATATACTGTGATGCATCTCGTCAAGGATTAGGCTGTGTCCTAATGCAAGAGCGCAAAGTGATTGCTTATGCCTCCCGACAATTGCGTCCTCATGAAGAAAATTATCCCGTGCATGATCTTGAACTTTCTGCGGTTATCTATGCCTTGAAGCTATGGCGACATTACCTTCTCGGTAACCGTTGCGAGATATACACGGATCACCAAAGCTTGAAGTATTTATATACTCAACCAGATCTGAACCTTCGTCAACAAAGATGGCTCGAAACAATTGCCGATTATGATATGAATATCTCATACACCCCCGGCAAGGCTAATGTAATGGCCGATGCTTTAAGTCGCAAGTCCCATAGCAACAATCTTATGGTTCAAGAAACACAACCTCTTCTCCATGAAGAGCTTTGCAAATTGAACCTCCATATTGTTCCACAGGGTTATCTCAATACCCTGGTTGTCGAACCAGATTTAGAACACGGCATTAAGGTTATGCAAAGGTATGACACTGAAGTTGAAAAGATCAAGCGATACCTCGAGAAAGGAAAGCCGTCGGAATTCCATCTTGATGCAGATGGGATCCTATTTTTCCAACACCGTCTCTTCGTACCCAAGTTCAAGAATGAGAGGGAAAACGTTATGAAGGAAGCTCATGACGCTCCCTTGTCCATTCACCCTGGTAGCACAAAGATGTACCGTGACATTTGTCAAAGATTCTGGTGGCCTAATATGAAGCGAGACATTGCTCGTTATGTTTCTGAGTGTGACGTTTGCCGCCGCGTTAAAGCCCAACATCAAAGGCCCGCAGGAACTCTGCAACCCCTGGAAATTCCTGAATGGAAATGGGACAAGGTCCAAATGGATTTCATTACTGGTTTTCCCAGATCTCAGAAGGGTCATGATGCTATTTTTGTTGTCATTGACCGATTTTCTAAGGTTGCCCACTTTCTGCCTGTTAAGGAGACAATCACTGCTAGCCAGTTAGCAGACTTGTATGTTTCCCGAATTGTGTCACTCCATGGTGTTCCGTTGGAGATCAGTTCTGATCGTGGCAGCCTCTTCACCTCCAGATTCTGGAATAGTTTCCAAGAAGCTATGGGAACACATCTGTCGTTCAGTACCGCTTTTCACCCTCAGTCACAGGGTCAAGTTGAACGAGTGAATCAAGTGCTCGAAGATATGCTTCGAGCTTGCGTCATCTCCTTCGGTAAGAAATGGGAGGAATCTCTCCCGTATGCCGAATTCTCTTACAACAATAGCTATCAGGCTAGTCTGAAGATGGCACCGTTTGAAGTTCTATACGGTCGTAAGTGTCGAACCCCTCTGAATTGGTCAGAAACTGGGGAACGCTCACTCGTCGGACCGGACATTATTCGGCAAGCTGAAGAACAAGTCCGTATTGTTCGTGAACATTTGAAGTCTGCTCAGTCTCGTCAGAAGAGCAACTATGACCGAAAGCACCAGGAAATAGTCTATCAACCTGGCGAGCAAGCTTACCTCCGCGTCACTCCGTTGAAAGGCACTCATCGGTTCGGAATCAAAGGCAAGTTAGCTCCACGCTACATTGGCCCGTTCCGTATTCTTGCCCGTCGAGGAGAAGTGGCATATCAGTTGCAATTGCCGCCAAACCTTTCTCAAGTACATGACGTCTTTCATGTATCCCAACGTTCCGCGCTGCTTCAAGGATCCTATTCGAGCTGTGGATCATGAAGTGCTTGAATTACGGGAAGATCTGTCATATCCAGAATATCCCATCCGTATTCTTGATCAAGCTGAGCGTCGAACACGTCAAAAGTCAATCAAGTTCCTCAAGGTTCAGTGGTCAAATCATTCTGAAGATGAAGCCCATTGGGAACGCGAGGATCGTCTTCGCGAAGAATACCCCTCTCTTTCAGTCTTCTCTTAATTCTCGGGACGAGAATTCTTAATAGATGAGGAGAGTTGTAACACCCCCGGTGATTAGCAAACAGTAATCACTTTTGATAATGACATGTTAGCATGATCGACTGTGCATATCATCATTAGCATCACATTGCATTTCAACTCCTAAGTCAAATTCAAATTTAAATGAAAGTGGAATATAAAAGTTGTCCAACATAGGAGCTAAAATGTCAGATAAATAACAAATATTCCAGAGGCTATTCTAAAATTGAAACCAACATCATTGGAATTGGATAAGTGACTCGAACAACCTCAAAAAGTGGATAAAGATAATATTTAATAACCATTTATTGAATCTGAAAAAATATGGAATTATGTGTTGTCCAAACTAATTTTAGGTGTTTGGGAATAATGCCATGGTATTTAATAGGTCACACTTTTTACAAAAGCCATTTGGGGCCTAAACATTTAACAGTGGAGAAAAGAGAATAAGAAAAAGGAAAAAGAAACAGAAAAGGAAAAAAAGAGCAACGCCCCCCCCCCGGCCAACTGGGCCGTAGCCCAGCTGGCCCAACCGGCCACTCCCCCACTCCCTTATCCCCTGGACCCCGAACCCTAGCCACCCCTCCCGATCCACATTCCCCCCCCCTCGCGCCCCCTCCCTCCCTCGGCGCTCGACGCGCGCGTGCCCGACGCCGTGACGCCGCACGCCGCCGCTTCGTCCCCACCGGCCGCCTCCCCGTCACCGCCGCGTCTCGTCCTCCTCCCCAAGTCGCTCCCCGCGCCTCGCTGCCCCGTGCCCTACAACCCCCTTGTGAGCCCCCCCCCTTTTTCTTCTCTGCCTCGTCCCCGCTGTCGCCGCTCACCGCGCTGCGCGCATGCTCACGCGTCGCCGCGCCCCGTCTCACGCCCGACCGCGCTGCGCGCGCCCCGCTCGCGCCCACTCCAGCCGCCGCTGCCGCTCGTCCTCTCGCCTCTGCCTCCGCTCGCCGCGGCCACCCGCATCGCTCGCTGTGTGCCCCGCCTCCCGCGCCGCCGACCGCGTGCCCGCGCCATCGCCTCGCCGCGCACTGGCGCTGCTCGCCTCGCCCGCCAGCGCCCTCGGGCGCATACGGGTGCCCAGCACCCGCACCCGAGCGCCCAAACCCGCAAGGCCCCTCTGGGCCACAGACACATGGGGCCGGCCCCCCCCTGGCCCGCTGGCAGTGGGGCCCCGCCCCGAAAACGTTTAAAAAAAAGGATTAAGATTAAATAAAAAATAATAATAATAATAATAATAATAATTAATTAATTAGTTAATTAATCCTGATTAGGTTAATTTAATTAACTAGTTAAGTGTTAATTAATCAGTAATTAAATTAATTAAACCTAATTAACCTAACAGCCTATGACAGGTGGGACCCACCCTGTCAGGTGGCTGCTGACGTCAGCATGATGTCATGCTGACGTCATCAATCACTGTTTCGGATAATGTTGAATTAAATAATTAATTAAATTTCAGAAATTAATAAAAACTTTAGAAAATCATATCTTTTAAACCGTATCTCCGATGAAAATATTTTATACATGAAACTTGCTCAGAACGACGATACGAAACCGGATACGCCCTCCGTATTCCCGTCAGATGCCCGCAACTATAAGAACGTTGAGCAATTAGACCGATTACGATAAATGAATAGTGTCCAACTTTAATTAAATAAATCCGAATAAATTCCTAAATTAACTAAAACATTTAGTTAGGCAGTAGAACACCCCGGCATATCATTTAGGCATGTCATACATATTGTTTGCATTATTGCCGTGAATTTATTGTTTCTCTCCCCCTCCTTCTCTCTCGATAGACGCCGAGACCGACGACGCTGCACCAGGATACGACTACTCTACCGACGAGCAGCCCGTTGACGACCTCCCTCTCTTGCCAGAGCAACCAGGCAAGCCCCCCCCCTTGAGCATTCCAGATATCGCCCATTCTATTCTCCTGCTTGCATTAGATTTTGCTACTGTTAATGTATGCTCCTATTCTGATGCATAGCCTGCTGTTGTAACCTGTTCATTGCTACCTTACCTGCCTATGATAAACTGTTTAGTATAGGTTGGTATGAACCATCTGTGACCCCACCACCTTACTTTGTCGCCCCTGCTTGTTCATCGACGACTCGATCAACGTGATCGTCGATCAGAGACAGACGCCTCACTTCACACCCCCCCCTTAGTTGTACGACTCTGCGTAGTAACTATCGAGTGCCGAGGGTGATACCTCGTAACGCACTCCTGATGAATACTCTGCAGCATAGCTGTACGGTCGTGGTCATCGAGGGTGATTCCTCCTTCTCCATGTCCGATACGACTCTGTCGTGCAACCCCTCAGTGTGAACTTCGAGGGTGATACCTCTTACGTTCACCCTGATGATTATGACCACACGGTTACTTGACCTTTTTCACAGGCGGGTCCACCCTGGTGGGTACCCGCTGGGGATCTATGATTTCGGGTGTGCCGGAAGGGCACTCGAGTGTGACATTGTGGCGGAGCATCAGAGACTCTGATTGTCTCCGCTTGATACTAATTGAGCCTATTGGATTTGGGTGTGTGATCTGAGTGGGTCGACGTGCCCTATACGCACTACCACCACGCGGGATAATGGTTATGGGGCCCTCTGCGATGTACGTTTCTCCGAAAGCTTATCAGACGTCACGATTCACCGTGCGGGCTGATCATCGGGATTGGGCTGGATACTTCACTGGCGAGTTCAGTGTCGCGCCTGCACCCCGGCCAGCCACGCAACGCGCAGGGTGCCCAGGGCGATGGCCCGAGACCCCTGGGTGCATAGGTTAGTCCGGCGTGCTGACCTCTCTGCTGAGCCTAGGTAGAGCGCTGCTTCGTGTTGATCTTCCGAGGACGGGCATTACCCATCAAGTATGTCCGGCCAGAGTTGATCGAGCGTGTTGGGTAACAGTAGTGCACCCCTGCAGGGATGAATCTTCTATCGATAGCCGGTCCTACGGTAAAGGACGCTCAGTTTGTGTATCCCGATCTACTACTTAAACTGGATACTTGTTACTTAATTGAAGCTTCGGGATTACTTTCTCGCTGGGAGTCGAGGAAGGATCTTTGAGCTGTACTTCAACATGTTTGCTAAATAAAATGCTATTCTACTATCTTCTACTGCTGCAAGATGATGGCTTTGTGAAGATGTTTAAAGATGCTAGTCTTCGATAGGACTAGGCCTTTCTCTCTATTCTGGCATTTCTGCAGCCCAGTCCACATATACAGCCTTTTCTCCATTGATAATGTTGCATATGTAGTATAGATCCTTGCTTGCTGAGTACTTCGGATGAGTACTCACGGTTGCTTTATTTTCTCTTTTCCCCCATATACCCCACCTTGATGATACACCAGACGATGGAGTCCAGGAGCCAGACGCCACCACCGGAGCCTACTACCAGGCGGGTCCAGAGGGCACGTACTACTGGATCGAGCCATCTGACCAGGAGTAGGATCGGAGGCTCCCAGGCAGGAGGCCAACGCCTTTCGATCTAGTGTCGCTGTTTGTGCTAGCCTTCTTAAGGCAGAACTTGTCTAACTATGTCTGTACCCAGATATTATTTGTATGACTGACTTATGTATTCGGATCTTCGGATCCCTGGTCTGTAATATTGTGGACCTCCGTTTATTTGTGTTTAGAGTTGTGTTGTGATATCTTCCCGTGAGTCCCTGGGTTTGATCGTACACGTTTGCGTGTATGATTAGTGTACGATTGAACCGGGGGCGTCACATGATTGTGATGTGGTACCCATGCAAGCATGTTCCTTATTACTTGGTAGACCATGGCAATTTGATAAAAAATTTGTACACCATGGTAGAAACAATCAGTATACTCTTGTTCATAATGATAAGCATATTACTTTGCTTCCTATGACTCCTGATTCTATTTTGAAAGATGATATTAATAGAGCTAGTAAAGCAAAACAGGAGAAAAATAAGAGTGAAAATCAGATTGTGGCAAAAGAATTTGAGCAACAAATGAAGCCTAATAATAAACCATCTAGTGTTGCTTCTGAAATTAAATTGAAAAATGCGTGTTTACTTGCCACCAAATCTGATATTGATGAGCTAGATTTAAGCAAATCTGTTTGCTATGCTTTTGTGTGCAAAGAGGCTTTATTTTCATTCAAGGACGTGCCTTCCTCTTTGCCTCCTGCTGTCACTAACATTTTGCAGGAGTTCGCTGACGTCTTTCCACAAGACGTGCCACCGGGATTACCACCTATTCGCGGGATTGAGCATCAGATTGACTTAATTCCCGGTGCTTTGTTGCCAAACCGTGCGCCATACCGTACCAATCCAGAGGAGACGAAGGAGATTATGCGTCAAGTACAGGAGCTGCTCGACAAAGGTTATATACGCGAATCTCTTAGTCCTTGTGCTGTTCCTATTATACTAGTGCCAAAAAAGGATGGTACGTCGCGTATGTGTGTTGATTGTAGAGGCATTAATAATATTACTATTTGTTATCGTCATCCTATTCCTAGGCTAGATGATATGCTTGATGAATTGAGTGGCTCTACAATATTCTCCAAAGTTGATTTGCGTAGTGGATACCATCAAATTCGTATGAAATTGGGAGATGAATGGAAAACAACATTTAAAACTAAGTTCGGTTTATATGAGTGGTTAGTCATGCCTTTTGGGTTAACTAATGCACCTAGTACTTTCATGAGATTAATGAACGAAGTTTTACGTGCTTTCATTGGACGATTTGTGGTAGTTTACTTTGATGATATATTGATTTATAGCAGATCTTTGGAGGAACATTTGGAACATTTACGTGCTGTTTTTATTGCTCTACGTGATGCACATTTGTTTGGTAACCTTGGGAAGTGCACCTCTTGCACCGACCGAGTATCTTTTCTTGGCTATGTTGTTACTCCACAGGGAATTGAAGTTGATAAAGCCAAGATTGAAGCTATTGAGAGTTGGCCACAGCCCAAAACAGTCACTCAAGTGAGGAGTTTTCTTGGACTCGCTGGTTTCTATAGGCGTTTTGTGAGAGATTTCAGTACCATTGCTGCACCTCTCAACGAGCTTACAAAGAAGGATGTGCCTTTTGTTTGGGGTACCGCACAGGAAGAAGCCTTCATGGTGTTGAAAGATAAGTTAACACATGCTCCTTTACTCCAACTTCTTGATTTTAATAAGACTTTTGAGCTTGAATGTGATGCTAGTGGAATTGGATTAGGAGGTGTGTTATTACAAGATGGCAAACCTGTTGCATACTTTTCTAAAAAATTGAGTGGGCCTAGTCTGAACTACTCTACTTATGATAAGGAATTATATGCTCTTGTTCGGACTTTGGAAACATGGCAACATTATTTAAGGCCCAAAGAATTTGTTATTCATTCTGATCATGAATCTTTGAAACATATTAAAAGTCAAGCCAAACTGAACCGTAGACATGCTAAATGGGTTGAATTCATTGAGACTTTCCCTTATGTCATTAAACACAAGAAGGGTAAAGAAAATGTTATAGCTGATGCTTTGTCTCGTCGTTATACTATGCTTTCACAACTTGACTTTAAAATATTTGGTTTGGAGGCCATCAAAGATCAATATGTGCATGATGCTGAATTTAAAGATGTATTGCAGAATTGTAAAGAAGGGAGAACATGGAACAAGTTCGTCGTTAACGATGGATTTGTTTTTCGTGCTAACAAGCTATGCATTCCAGCTAGCTCTGTTCGTCTTTTGTTGTTGCAGGAGGCGCATGGAGGAGGATTAATGGGACACTTTGGCATAAAGAAGACGGAGGATGTACTTGCTACATATTTCTTTTGGCCAAAGATGAGACGGGATGTTGAGCGTTTTGTTGCTCGCTGCACTACATGTCAAAAAGCTAAGTCACGACTCAATCCTCATGGTTTATATATGCCTTTGCCTGTACCTAGTGTTCCTTGGGAGGATATATCTATGGACTTTGTTTTAGGTTTACCTCGAACAAAGAAGGGGAGGGATAGCATATTTGTTGTCGTGGATAGATTTTCGAAAATGGCACACTTTATACCATGTCATAAAACCGATGATGCTGCTAATGTTGCTGATTTGTTCTTTCGTGAAATTATTCGCTTGCATGGTGTGCCAAATACTATTGTTTCAGATCGTGATACTAAATTTCTTAGCCACTTTTGGAGATGTTTATGGGCTAAGTTGGGGACTAAATTGCTTTTTAGTACTACTTGTCACCCCCAAACTGATGGACAAACTGAAGTAGTCAATAGAACTTTGCCTACTATGCTTAGGGCTGTTTTGAAGAATAATAAGAAAATGTGGGAAGAATGCCTGCCTCATATTGAATTTGCTTATAATCGTTCATTGCATTCTACTACTAAGATGTGCCCTTTTGAAATTGTGTATGGTTTCCTACCTCGTGCACCCATTCATTTGTTGCCTCTTCCATCTTCAGAGAAGGTTAATTTTGATGCTAAACAACGTGCTGAATTGATCTTAAAAATGCATGAGTTAACTAAGGAGAACATTGAGCGTATGAATGCTAAATATAAACTTTCTGGAGATAAGGGTAGAAAACATGTTGTGTTTGCACCTGGAGATCTTGTTTGGTTACATTTGCGTAAGGATAGATTTCCTGATTTGCGCAAATCAAAGCTAATGCCACGTGCTGATGGTCCTTTTAAGGTGTTGGAGAAAATAAATGATAATGCATATAAACTTGAGCTGCCTGCAGATTTTGGGGTTAGTCTCACTTTTAACATTGCAGATTTGAAGCCTTATTTGGGTGAGGAAGATGAGCTTCCGTCGAGGACGACTTCATTTCAAGAAGGGGAGGATGATGAGGACAGCAATACCATTGTTACGCCCACAGCCCCTGCTGCTATACATACTGGACCAATTACTAGAGCTCGCACACGCCAATTAAATTATCAGGTACTTTCGTTTCTTGGTAATGATTCTAATGTTCATGAGAATATGATGCTGCCTAAAGTGGATACATTTGTTTTGCTTACGAATGAAGGGCCTAGCTTGGACAAGAAAGAGGAACATTGGAGCAAGTTCAAGCATGGAGATGATGGCATGCGCACGGGAAACAAGAACGGAGTTACAAGTGATGATTTCAGGACTTTGAAGCCACCATAATGAGTGCATGAAGCCTTGGACGAAATATACAAGATGCCACTTCATAAATTTTGTCCAGAGGCTATTATAGGTGCTGCATCACCTTATTATTGGGCCAGGCCCATGTAATTTCGAAATACTTGAGTATAGGCTGTTTTTAGAGTCCGTATGTGTGGGGAAACAAGAGATAGGGTTGGTTTCGGACCCCTCCTTCAAGGGCCACGAAGTTCCCCCTTCTTCCTCCATATATACAGCCCTTAGGGCACCGTTTAGACTTTGGGTTTTGTTTAGATTAAATGTTCGCCATAGCTGCAACTTCGCGTACTTCGTTTGTGTTCAACGACCAGACCAAGACGTCACAGAACCCCACCTTGATCAATAAAGCTTTCATCTTATATTCGCAATATCCAGATTGCAAATCTTAGTTTCTTGCTTGTTCTTCGTTTTCTTGCAGGAGATAGACCCTCATGGTCAGGTTGATTGTGCTCCGGCGTGGTCAATAACCTCTCGGAGTTGGTTTAGCGATTGCTAAGGCGCGACGTCCTCGCACGTTTGTAGTCGGATCGTCAAAGTCTACTCCACCAAAAACGATAGCTATCATCTCAACGAAAGATCGGGACACCCTCGCCTCTATCACATCGTCGTGTCAAGTTGCTGGTCTTAGCGTCTAGTCCTTTAGAGTTTCAAGTTCTGTTCACAGGTTGTCACGTCGCCGCTGCCATATATCACCACCGCATCATCATCATCGCTGCTGCCATATACCACCACCGCACCAACTTCATCGCCGCTGCCATATACCACCACCACATATTCACCGCCAATCCGAGTCCCTATACGCCACCACCTATCTGCCGCCATCACGCCAATCCGAGTCCACCTGCAACATATATCCGCCACCAGTCCGAGTTCCACCAGATTCATCTCCGCCACCAGTCCTAGTCCGAGTCCAGTATTTTGTTACTCTGTTTTGGATTTCCAGATCACGCCATACTCTGAGTCGTGACAGAGTAGGACTCCCGAACTTTCGTACTACCTGCAGTAGAAAAATAGTTCCAGTTTCAAAAAAAAAACCTAAGTCTGGAAAATTCTGGCTAGGCAGTTTTTAGACCATTTGTAGACTTTTTCGAAAAAAAATTGTTGCGGAGCAAACAAAAAGGAAAAAAAGTGCAAAAAAAAAGAGAAAAAAAATTCAGAGTGTGCTCCTCCCTTGTTTACGTGCAGCGCCGTGATTTTAATAGTGTTCTAGGCTCGCGTCTCTAGCACGGTCTAGCCTAGGACCAACACAGTACCGTCGTTGAGCGTTTATTCAACTTTGCATCTCTGAATAGATTATTGCTGAACCTTTTTACTACCATATCATAAGCCTTCTCAGCTCCCCATACATCTACGTCGTGCGTTTCACAACACCTGGCAATCGCTCTGTCCAATCTTTAAGAGTTTTGACTACACCAGTTCCCGATCACCACCTGCTGCTGGGTAAGAACTGGTAAGCATTTGAGATTCGCTTGACGGTTTTGTGATACACCACCACCACCACTTCCTAGTAGTCTGTAGGATCATATTCTTTTGTGTTTCTATTGCTGCTAACCATGGCAGGATCACAAGCTGATGAGACTGATTGGGAGAACATGACGAACAAACAGCTACATGATAAATTTTAGCAAATGATGAGTGGACAGGTGCAAGATGTGCTAAACTGATTTGAAGAGGCCATGGAGAAGATAGATGGAATTGAGAAGACGTTCAAAACAAAGCTCGATAACAAGTTTAATGAATTGCTCGCGCGTCTTCCACAACCACCGCCGGCTGCACCTGTCGCACCTCTACAACAACAACAACGTCGCATTCCAAATCAAGTGGGACGAGCACAACGCGTTCCCCTTGAGCCTGGTCAAACTTCTGGTGCCGCTGCACCTACTGTTGATGCTTCTATGGCTCCTGCTGCCGCTGAGGAGGACGATTATGCGGGCGATTACGAGGATGAGGTTGATCAAAATCAGAACTACGTACCAGCACCAGGCGTCCACATGCCAATAATCGCAATGCTAGGGCTGCATTACCATCTCAGGTACGAGATCATGGCCATCTTCCTAAACTGAAATTGAATATTCCACCATTTGAGGGTAGATATGTTCCTGATATATATCTTACTTGGGAGTTAGAAACTGAACAACGTTTTACATGTTTACAATATCCCAAGGAGAGACGTGTTGCTGTTGCTGTTTGTGCTTTTACTAGTTTTGCATGTGTATGGTGGTCTGAACATTGTAGATTATATCCTATTCCAGCTACGTGGGCTGCTTTGAAAACTGCTATGCGTACTCGTTGGGTTCCACCATATTAGCAACGTGAATTACTTCAAAAATTGCAGCGCTTAAGACAAGGAAAAAATTCTGTAGAAGAATATTATCAGGAATTACAAACTGGCATGATTAGATGTGGTATTGTTGAGGATAATGAAGCTATGCTTGCACGTTTTATGGGTGGATTAAATAGAGAGATTCAGACCATTCTAGAGTATAAGGAGTATAATAATATCACTCGTTTATTCCATCTTGCTTGTAAAGCTGAACGTGAAGTGCAGGATCGACAGGCATTGGCGCGAACTAATTTTTCTGCAGGTCGATCTTCATCATGGACACCGCGTGCCTCCTCTACTCCCACACGTCCTACTGCAGCACCACTGACTTCAGCCGCCAATTCCAACCGAGATACAAGAAAACAGGCACCACCACCACCATCTGCCAAGAGTACACCTTCTGGGCCTGCCCAAAGCTCTTCTTCATCTATGGCATCAACAGGGCACACACATGATATTATTTGTCGTCGTTGTAAGAGAAGAGGTCATTATGCGAGAGAATGCCAATCTCCGCGTGTTTTGATTGCTACTGAGGATGGTGGTTATGAGTCCGCTAGTGACTATGATGAGGAGACTTTGGCTCTTATTACAAGTAAAGAACACGGTGGAGATGATTCTGATCATGAGACGCAATACATGGCTCCTGAAGACGCTGACAGGTATGAATGTTTAGTTGCTCAACGTGTTTTGAGTGTGCAGGTCACACAAGCTGAGCAAAATCAGAGACATAATTTGTTCCATACAAAGGGAGTTGTGAAGGAACGTTCTGTTCGCGTCATCATAGATGGAGGGAGATGCAACAACTTGGCTAGCATGGAAATGGTGGAGAAGCTATCTCTCACTACAAGACCACATCCACATCCTTACTATATCCAATGGTTCAACAACAGCGGCAAGGTTAAGGTAATACGTACTGTTCGTGTGCATTTTAGTATCTCTACATATGCTGATTATGTTGATTGTGATGTGGTACCCATGCAAGGATGTTCATTATTACTTGGTAGACCATGGCAATTTGATAAAAATTCTGTACACCATGGTAGAAACAATCAGTATACTCTTGTTCATAAGGATAAACATATTACTTTGCTGCCTATGACTCCTGATTCTATTTTCAAAGATGATATTAATATAGCTAGTAAAGCAAAATAGGAGAAAAATAAGAGTGAAAATCAGATTGTGGCAAAAGAATTTGAGCAACAAATGAAGCCTAATAATAAACCATCTAGTGTTGCTTCTGAAATTAAATTGAAAAGTGCATGTTTACTTGCCACCAAATCTGATATTGATGAGCTAGATTTCAGCAAATCTGTTTGTTATGCTTTTGTGTGCAAAGAGGCGTTATTTTCATTCGAGGACATGCCTTCCTCTTTGCCTCCTGCTGTCACTAACATTTTGCAGGAGTTCGCTGATGTCTTTCCACAAGTCGTGCCACCGGGATTACCACCTATTCGCGGGATTGAGCATCAGATTGACTTAATTCCCGGTGCTTCACTGCCAAACCGTGCGCCATACCGTACCAATCCAGAGGAGACGAAGGAGATTTTGCGTCAAGTACAGGAGCTGCTCGACAAAGGTTATATACGCGAATCTCTTAGTCCTTGTGCTGTTCCTATTATACTAGTGCCAAAAAAGGATGGTACATCACGTATGTGTGTTGATTGTAGAGGCATTAATAATATTACTATTCTCTATCGTCATCCTATTCCTAGGCTAGATGATATGCTTGATGAATTGAGTGGCTCTACAATATTCTCCAAAGTTGATTTGCGTAGTGGATACCATCAAATTCGTATGAAATTGGGAGATGAATGGAAAACAGCATTTAAAACTAAGTTTGGTTTATTTGAATGGTTAGTCATGCTTTTTGGGTTAACTAATGCACCTAGTACTTTCATGAGATTAATGAACGAAGTTTTACGTGCTTTCATTGGACGATTTGTGGTAGTTTACTTTGATGATATATTGATTTATAGCAGATCTTTGGAGGAACATTTGGAACATTTACGTGCTGTTTTTATTGCTCTACGTGATGCACGTTTGTTTGGTAACCTTGGGAAGTGCACCTTTTACACCGACCGAGTATCTTTTCTTGGCTATGTTGTTACTCCACAGGGAATTGAAGTTGATAAAGCCAAGATTGAAGCTATTGAGAGTTGGCCGCAGCCCAAAACGGTCACACAAGTGAGGAGTTTCCTTGGCCTCGCTGGTTTCTATAGGCGTTTTGTGAGAGATTTTAGCACCATTGCTGCACCTCTCAATGAGCTTACAAGGAAGGATGTGCCTTTTGTTTGGGGTACCGCACAGGAAGAAGCCTTCACGATATTGAAAGATAAGTTGACACATGCTCCTTTACTCCAACTTCCTGATTTTAATAAGACTTTTGAGCTTGAATGTGATGCTAGTGGAATTGGATTAGGACGTGTGTTATTACAAGATGGCAAACCTGTTGCATACTTTTCTGAAAAATTGAGTGGGCCTAGTCTGAATTACTCTACTTATGATAAGGAATTATATGCTCTTGTTCGGACTTTGGAAACATGGCAACATTATTTATGGCCCAAAGAATTTGTTATTCATTCTGATCATGAATCTTTGAAACATATTAAAAGTCAAGCCAAACTGAACCGTAGACATGCTAAATGGGTTGAATTCATTGAGACTTTCCCTTATGTCATTAAACACAAGAAGGGTAAAGAAAATGTTATTGCTGATGCATTGTCTCGTCGTTATACTATGCTTTCACAACTTGACTTTAAAATATTTGGTTTGGAGACCATCAAAGATCAATATGTGCATGATGCCGAATTTAAGGATGTATTGCAGAATTGTAAAGAAGGGAGAACATGGAACAAGTTCGTCGTTAACGATGGATTTGTGTTTCGTGCTAACAAGCTATGCATTCCAGCTAGCTCCGTTCGTCTTTTGTTGTTGCAGGAGGCGCATGGAGGAGGATTAATGGGACACTTTGGCGTAAAGAAGACGGAGGATGTACTTGCTACACATTTCTTTTGGCCAAAGATGAGACGGGATGTTGAGCGCTTTGTTGCTCGCTGCACTACATGTCAAAAAGCTAAGTCATGACTCAATGCTCATGGTTTATATATGCCTTTGCCTGTACCTAGTGTTCCATGGGAGGATATATCTATGGACTTTGTTTTGGGTTTACCTCGAACAAAGAAGGGGAGGGATAGCATATTTGTTGTCGTGGATAGGTTCTCGAAAATGGCACACTTTATACCATGTCATAAAAGCGATGATGCTGCTAATGTTGCTGATTTGTTCTTTCGTGAAATTATTCGCTTGCATGGTGTGCCAAATACTATTGTTTCAGATCGTGATACCAAATTTCTTAGCCACTTTTGGAGATGTTTATGGGCTAAGTTGGGGACTAAACTGCTTTTTAGTACTACTTGTCATTCCCAAACTGATGGACAAACTGAAGTAGTCAATAGAACTTTGTCTACTATGCTTAGGGCTGTTTTGAAGAATAACAAGAAAATGTGGGAAGAATGCTTTCCTCATATTGAATTTGCTTATAATCGTTCGTTGCATTCTACTCCTAAGATGTGCCCTTTTGAAATTGTATATGGTTTCCTACCTCGTGTACCTATTGATTTGTTGCCTCTTCCATCTTCGGAGAAGGTTAATTTTGATGCTAAACAACGTGTTGAATTGATCTTAAAAATGCATGAGTTAACTAAGGAGAACATTGAGCGTATGAATGCTAAATATAAACTTGCTGGAGATAAGGGTAGAAAACATGTTGTGTTTGCACCTGGAGATCTTGTTTGGTTACATTTGCGTAAGGATAGATTTCCTGATTTGCGCAAATCAAAGCTAATGCCACATGCTGATGGTCCTTTTAAGGTGTTAGAGAAAATAAATGATAATGCATATAAACTTGAGCTGCCTGCAGATTTTGGGGTTAGTCCCACTTTTAACATTGCAGATTTGAAGCCTTATTTGGGTGAGGAAGATGAGCTTCCGTCGAGGACGACTTCATTTCAAGAAGGGGAGGATGATGAGGACATCAATACCATTGTTACACCCACAGCCCCTCCTGCTATACATACTAGACCAATTACTAGATCTCACGCACGCCAATTAAATTATCAGGTACTTTCGTTTCTTGGTAATGATTCTAATGTTCATGAGAATATGATGCTGCCTAAATTGGACACATTTGTTTTGCTTACAAATGAAGGGCCTAGCTTGGACAAGAAAGAGGAACCTTGGAGCAAGTTCAAGCATGGAGATGATGGCATGCGCAAGGGGAACAAGAACGGAGTTACAAGTGATGATTTCAGGACTTTGAAGCCACCATAATGAGTGCAGGAAGGCTTGGACGAAATATACAAGATGCCACTTCATAAATTTTGTCCAGAGGCTATTATAGGTGCTGCGTCACCTTATTAATGGGCCAGGCCCATGTAATTTCGAAATACTCGTACAGGCTGTTTTTAGAGTCCGTATGTGTGGGGAAACAAGAGATAGGGTTGGTTTCGGACCCCTCCTTCAAGGGCCACGAAATTTCCCCCTCTTCCTCCATATATACAGCCCTTAGGGCACCGTTTAGACTTTGGGTTTTGTTTAGATTAAAAGTTCACCATAGCTGCAACTTCGCGTACTTCGTTTGTGTTCAACGACCAGACAAAGGCGTCACAGAACCCCACCTTCATTAATAAAGCTTTCCTCTTATATTCGCAATATCCAGATTGCAATCTCAGTTTCTTGCTTGTTCTTTGTTTGCTCGCAGGAAACACACCCTCGTGGTCAGGTTGATCGTGCTCCAGCGTGGTCAATAACCCCTTGGAAGTTGGTTTAGGATTGCTAAGGCGCGACGTCTCGCACGTTCGTAGTCGGATCGTCAAGGTCGACTCCCACAGAAAACGATAGCCACCATCTCATCGAAACATCGGGACACCTTCGCCTCTATCAGGTTGCTATCATAAGGGGCAATATAATGTGACGTTCTTTTACACTAACAGATTGAGCATACAAACAAATAAGCGCATGGCAACCTCTGCTTCCCTCTGCGAAGGGCCTATCTTTTACTTTTATGCAAGAGTCAAAGTATTTCCCTCTATTCCTTTTTATTTTTTCTCTTTTGGCAAGCATCAGGTGGTGAGGAAAGATCTAGGCACATATATCCAGTTGGATATGAGTAGCATGAGTTATTATTGTTGACATCACCCTTGAGGTGAGCATGTTGGGAGGCAAACTATAAGCCCCTATCTTTCTGTGTGTCCGGTTGAAACTTTTTGCTCATGCGTATGCGGTGAGTGTTAGCAATCATAGAAGACTATATGATGGTTGAGTATGTGGACTTGCCAAAAAGGCTCCGATACATGACCCTTCCTGAAAAGATGATGAATTTTAGTTGCAAAGTTGACTGAGAACATAGTTTGTTGGTTTTCAATAGAGTTTATGCTTTATACTTTGATGTTGTGATGAATTGTTACTTGTTCATGAGAAGTTTATGACACAAGTTATGTGATAAAAGTTCTATGATAAAGTTCTATGTTAAAGGTTGTTGCTGTTACAATAATGTACATGATGCTTCTATGTCCGTATTTTGTTTTTACCGACACCTCTCTCTCTAAGCATGTGGACATGTTTTTTGATTTCGGTTTTTCGCTTGAGGACAAGTGAGGTCTAAGCTTGGGGGAGTTGATACGTCCATTTTGCATCATGTTTTCCTACTGTTATTTATATTGTTTTTATGTATAATAATGATTTTTGGAGTAATTCTAATGCCTTTTCTCTCATAATATGCAAGGTTCACACAAAAAGGGAGAATACCGGCAGCTGGAATTCTCGACCTGAAAACGCTACATCAGGCCACCTATTCTGCACAACTCCAAATGAGCTGAAACTTCACGGAGAATTTTTATGGAATATATAAGAATTATTGGAGCCAATAAGTACCAGAGGGGGCCCACCAGGTGGGCACAACCCACCTGTGCGCGCCAGGGAGCCCAGGCGCGCCCTGGTGGGTTGTGCTCCCCTCGGCCAACCTCCGGTGCCCATCTTCTGGTATATAAGTCATTTTAACCTAGAAAAAAATTAGGAGAGGACTTTCGGGATGAAGCACCGCTGTCTCGAGGCGGAACTTGTGCAGGAGCACTTTTGCCCTCCGGCGGAGCGATTCCGCCGGCGGAACTTCCCTCCCGGAGGGGGAAATCATTGTCATCATCTTCACCAACGACTCTCCCATCTTGGGGATGCCAATCTCCATCAACATCTTCAACAACACCATCCTCTCTCTCAAGCCCTAGTTCATCTCTTGTGTTCAATCTTTGTACCGGAACCTTAGATTGGTGCTTGTGGGTGACTAGTAGTGTTCATTACATCTTGTAGTTGATTACTATATGGTTTATTTGGTATAAGATTATATGTTCAGATCCATTATGCTATTTAATACCCCTCTGATCTTGAGCATGATTATCATTTGTGAGTAGTTACTTTTGTTCTTGAGGTCACGGGAGAAATCTTGTTGCAAGTAATCATGTGAACTTGATATGTGTTCGATATTTTGATGATATGTATGTTGTGATTCCCTTAGTGGTGTCATGTTGTCGCGGGAAACCACGGCCACCTATGGGGCCAAGGGGCCCCTTGCTGGTTCTGCAGGGGGGATGTCGCGTTGCACAAAGAGCAGAAGAACGTGGGAGCAGCACGACAGAGCTCACATGAGCAATTTTACCCAGGTTCGGGCCGCCGCGAGGCGTGAAACCCTACTCCTGCTTTGGTGGATTGATGGTGGAAAAGTGGTGGTGGAGCGTAGTACACTTGCCTGGCAGGCTCGCCCTGAGGAGGCAGTGACTACGCGCGTACGAGCCTGGGGGTGTTCAACTTTCCAACCCTTGCTACGGATATCATGGGCCTCCTTTTATAGGTTAAGGGGTCACCACAGTGGCAAAATAGTCATTATGCACTGATAAGATAGCAAACAGTGCTATCATACCTAATTCTGCAGGCTGACAGAGTGCATTAAATGCACCGCTCAACGTCACATCGTTGCTCGCCCGGCAAGCCTTGTCGGGCTCGTCTTGCCAGCTCCATGCCTGCTTGCTTGGCACGTCGCAGGACGGGTGTCATCTGTAGGTATTTCCTGTAGAAAGAGGCCGCCATGTGGCGAATGGCTGCCACTTAGTCACTTTGCAGCGTGACACCGCATTGATCAACGACGTGGGTCGTGGTGAGATGGCTTGGTGAGGTGTCTTTTCCCTCGTGAGTCCCGGCAGGCCCTGCCGGGACGTCTTGAATGCTTTCTTCCGGGGGAGCCCTTGTCCTTGCCAGGTCCGTCTGCCCAGCAAGGGAGGCTTTTCTCCTGGTGGTGTCTCGCTTCTCTGTCTTGGTCTTAGCCTTCTTAATCAGCATGCTGGTTCTTCGAAGATCTTGGTCTCTTGTATCTTAACACGGCCTTGTTGTTGTAATCTTGTTCTCGTGCCTGTGCACAGTCAGGGCAACAGACCCATGGTTTGTTGCACCGACAGAAGCCCCCGGGCCTGTCCCGATCGCGCTGTGGGGCGTCATCGGGGTAGGTCGTAATAAGTGCACAGGTAGGGGCGCTGAAGAGGCTGATCTCTTGGAGTCTTCTTTGCTTCTTCATTAATCTCGACTCTGGGCCAGTTTTCGGTTTTCCTGCTCGTCATGCGTAATGCTACAGAAAACTTGGACTGTGGCCCGTGGATTGCCCACGCCCCATGATCACGCGGCGGAAACTGCCATCCCACTTGCTCCCCGCCTCGCACGCACCTGCCACGTGTTCCGCATGCATTGGTCGTGGTAGGTGGTGGATGTGGAGAGCGCGGGGACGAGTGCCACAGTTGAGAACCAGGCGTTGATGGTTGGGGCAGAGGGTCGGCCTTGATTCTTTGGGCCGCAGAAGGTGCAGGGAGGCCGCATTGGGGGAACAGGGCGGCCGTTTCCTGCGCAAAAGGCTAGCCCCCCGCTCCGTCCTTCTATAAAAGGGGGGGAAGAGCAGTGCATTTTCACTCACACCTCTTCTCCCTTCTTGCAATCTTCTTCTACTCGCCATGGTGAGAGGACGAGGGCGCGGCGGCATTCCAGCGGCGATGATGAGGGCTTCTACTCGATAGCGCATCCCTCCTCCTCCTGATCCCGTGATAGAGGAGCCCACCGCGAGAGGAAGAGGGAGAGGGCGAGGCCGAGGTCGCCGCGGTGCTCGAAGAAGAGGGGGACGGGGTGATGCCTTAGCCGCGCCCCCGCCGGCGGTCCTCCCTCCAATGGACGACCATGTCGGGGATCAGCCTCGAGAGTTCATCATCAGGCTGTACAAACCCCCATGCGGCCATCTTCGCCTCCCTACTCCATTTGCACGGGAAATGGAGCTCGAACAGCCACGCGCTCTGAGGTTGCACATGAGGGGCTATGGGAATGGTGGCATGTGGGTTGATGTCGACTTCCCTACTCCTCATGTGATGTACCTCTGTCGTGGTTGGAAGACCTTTGCTCGTGCCCACGGTTTCTCGGAAGGGCACGTTCTCCAGTTCAAATTAATGGAGAGCGGCCTGCTCTTCGTCAAGATCTTCGGGCGCTCAGGAGCTCGCTTAGGGTGCTGCGCAGAGAGCTCGACCGACGATGAAAGCTCCTCCTCGAGCGAAAGCGATGAGAAGGACAGTGACGGCGATGACGACGGTAGCGCGAGGGAGGGCGACGACTCTGGCTCCGGCTGAGCGTCGCCCGCACCATCTTCATCAGGTGGCGGCACCATCATCTGCATCTGCCTCTCCTTCCCGGCAAGGTGATTTGCCGGGGAGTTGGATGCAGGGGTGGGGATGGTGCCGCCCGGCTTCCTCCAGCAGTCTTCCAGCTGGACCCCGGCAGGCTTCCTCTCGGACTGCAGCTCTGTTAGCCCTGCCGTGTCCTACTGGCCTTGGTGGTGGTGGTTGGCGGGTTGCCTCCGTCATGCTCTCCATCGATGCGTTCCCCAGTGCTCCCCCATCCCCGTCAGGCTACCTCTCCTGGAGCCTGATGGGAACGGGCCGGGCTTCTGCTCAGGCACTCCTTTTGCCCTTCCCGCCTTCAACTTCTGTGCCTAGGAGGAGAGGGACAAGAAAGGGCATCACAGGGCACTTATCTTTTTTCAATCTTAAACTCGCCGACACTTGCCAAATTTTAGTTCAAATAATGTAATCTCTCGAGTCCATGTCTGTGTTCTGTAAGGTTTGTACTCGTATGACCAGCATATTAATGAAAAAGATGAACCTTGCTGGGAACTCGTGCATGTATATGTCCACGCAGAGGTGAAATGCCTCTTTATTTTAAATAAATGAGTTTTCCCCGGCAGGCTATCCTGCCGGTACCCTTTCTTCGTTGCCGAGGAACTGAGCCTACCGGCAAGAAATAGAGGGACCAGCCCCCCGCCAACTTCTTTTCATCAAAGACCACTACGACCATCCAGGCCGAAGCAACGTTCGAGCCAGGGATGGGAGCACCTAAGTTTCGAAGAGTGGCGGGGTTTTCTTATGCACAAGTTTTAGCTTATAGAACACTTATGGACAAGAGGTAGAACTTATCTGTTTGGTTCGCCGGGGATCACAGCGTTGGTTCATCTCCCCATCTTCTTGCAGAAACCGAGTTCTCGACAGGAACCTGCAGCTTTATGCAGATGAGAATGATGCAGGATGCGATCCTATCTATATGCATATGCAAATGGATGCGATCCTATCTATATGCATATGCAAATGCTCATGAAATGCTTATGCAAATGCTCTTGGAATACTTATGCATGCATGCAACTTGGTCGGGGGGCCCCCAGCGCTTCGTTTATTTCTCTGGTGCTCAGGGTCATCGCCTGGCTTTGTACAAGGGGTTACATGCAACTGAGGCAAGGCTTGTACAAAAGGGTGGCTGCCGGGTAGGGCCCGACAGCCGCG
The DNA here is from genome assembly GCA_011799875.1 of Thinopyrum elongatum. Taxonomy (NCBI): domain Eukaryota; kingdom Viridiplantae; phylum Streptophyta; class Magnoliopsida; order Poales; family Poaceae; genus Thinopyrum; species Thinopyrum elongatum. The sequence continues at coordinate 327,112,430 of CM022298.1, forward strand.
CCTTACGGGTAGAACTTGCGGAGATGCTCAATATTCCATGAGTTTTGCAATTGAATGCCATCTCCGGTCTCCAGACGGACTGCGCCAGGTCTGGTGACTCGTACTACCCGGTAAGGGCCTTCCCACTTTGGCGTCAACTTGTTTGTACCCTTGGCGGACTGAACGCACCTAAGGACAAGGTCGCCTTCCTCAAAACACCGGGCATGAACCCTGCGCCTATGATAGCTACGCAGGGCTTGCTGATAGCATGCAGCACGCGTAGCAGCCCGGAGACGGTTCTCCTCGAGTAGCACAGCGTCGTCACGCCGGTGCTGATCTTGCGCTACTTCGTTGTAGGCAAGCACTCGAGGCGACCCGTAAATGAGTTCCGTGGGGATAACTGCTTCCGCCCCATAGACCAGGGAAAAAGGAGTCTGCCCGGTAGCTCGATTTGGTGTCGTTCTGAGGGACCATAGAACTACCGATAGCTCATTGATCCACCGCTTGCCGTGCTTCTGCAGTGTATCAAAGGTTCTTGTTTTGAGTCCCCGCAGCACTTTAGCGTTCACCCTCTCAGCTTGCCCGTTGCTTCTAGGATGTGCGACAGAAGCAAACGAGATCTTGCTTCCGAGGGCATGAACATATTGCATGAAGGCGCAGCTCGTGAAGTGGGTGCCGTTGTCGGTAATGATCCTTGCCGGGATTCCAAAATGACACACCAAATCTTTCAAGAACTTGATAGCTGATTGAGCAGTCACCTTTCTCACGACAGCAACTTCTGGCCACTTTGTAAACTTGTCGATAGCAACGAACAAGAATTCAAAGCCCCCGATCGCTCGGGGGAAAGGGCCGAGGATATCGAGCCCCCAGACCGAAAATGGCCATGATAAAGGGATTGTCTGAAGAGCTTGGGCAGACAGGTGGATTTTCTTGGAATGGAATTGACAGGCTTCACATTTGGTGATGAGCTCAACCGCATCTTGGGGGGTGCGGGCCAATAGAATCCTTGCCGGAATGCTTTCCCAACCAGCGCCCTTGATCCAATGTGGGAGCCGCACATGCCTTTGTGTATCTCAGCCAGCAGTTCCTTCCCTTCTTCCCGGCAGATGCACTTCAATTTCACACCGTTGGGCCTCCTTCTGTACAGAGTGTCATCGACAAACTGGTACATACTGGCCCTCTGGGCTACTCTTTCAGCCTCATCTTGGTCATTGGGGAGTTCTCCGGTTTGGAGAAAGTGGACTATGTGCCTTGCCCAAGTTGGAGCCTGGGGCTCGGCAACAAGGACTAGCTACACCTCCTCAACTGCGGGGGCACATTCCTTGTTTGCAGGGACCATGGGTCCGGCTGGAGGGTGCGGTCTGGCAGGTTGTGAGGAGTTGTTTCCGGCAGGGTTCCTGCCAGGAGCGGATGGCTCTATCGGGAGAGGCTTACCGGAGTCCAGCTTTCTCCTTTTCCGGGCCATTGTTGCTGGGGATACGAAGGGCTGAGTAAGATGGAGAACAAAAGTTCCTGGTTCCATAGGAAGCTTTTGGGCAGCACACTTTGACAGGTGATCAGCTATGCTGTTTTCCGCACGAGGTATGTGCTCTGTTTGCAACCTGTCAAAACGCTCCTCCAATCTTCTCACTTCCTCAACGTATGCCTCCATCAATGGACTTTGGTAATCCTTGTTGACTTGTCTCACCACAAGCTGTGAGTCTCCTCGAATGATCAGCTTCTTGATTCCCAATTCTGCGGCAATCCTGAGCTGGCAAGGAGCCCTTCATACTCTAATGTATTGTTGGTTGCCTCTTCCTGGGCAAAATGCATCTGGACGACGTACTTCAAGTGTTCCCCGGAGGGAGCGACGAGAAGCACGCTAGCCCCTGCACCTTGTAGGGAAAAAGCACCATCAAAATACATGATCCATTCTTGGGGCGCCTCCTTGCCGGGGATAATTGTTTCTGGCACTTCCTCGTCAGGGGTTGGCGTCCATTCTGCAATAAACTCTGCCAATGCCCTGCTCTGGATTGTTGACGTGCTCTCAAACTTCAAACCAAAACTGGATAACTCCAAAGCCCACTCCACTATTCTGCCAGTAGCCTCAGGGTTCCGAAGTATCCTTTGCAACGGGAAGCGAGTGACAACCGTGATCTCATGGGCTTGGAAGTAGTGGCGCAGTTTCCTTGAGGCCATGATGAGGCCAAAGATCAACTTTTGCACGCAAGAGTACCTCGATCTAGCCCCCTGTAGCAGGGAACTGACGAAGTACACTAGGCGCTGCACCACTTTCTTCCTTGCCGTGTCCTTGGGGTTGTCTTCGCTGCCGTGCTTATCTCTATCCCGATCCCTATCTGACTCTGCCGGTCTTTGTTCACTCTCTGTTTCATCCACTTCCTGCTGCGCCACCAAGGCTGCACTAACCACTTGATTGGTTGCTGCCAAGTATAATAGCAACGGCTCTTGCGGTTTGGGAGCAACCAAGGTGGGCACAAAAGATAGGTAGGCCTTCAACTCTTGCAAAGCCGCATCTGCTTCTGAAGTCCACCTCATGGGTCCTGCCTTCTTCAAGATTTTGAAGAACGGCAAGGCGTGCTCGGCAGACTTGGAAATGAATTTGCTTAGTGCGGCAACACACCCTGTTAGTGTAGGAGATATGCCCTAGAGGCAATAATAAATGTTATTATTTATCTCCATGTTCATAATTATGTTTATGTTCCATGCTATAACTGCTATGGTTCTCGAGTCTGCAATAACCACGAGGCTTGGAGGAAGACTCATATGCACGTGTGGAATAATAAACGGTAAAATGTATTCCTAGTCTAGCCTCTAAGACTAGCTCAAGTGTTGCATGATGGTTCTGTTTTCCTGATCATGGGCATGTCTATGCCAGCAACTTTGAGGGCACAATGGTAGAGGAACATTTGTGTTGAATCGACCCGGATTGATGTTATGCTATGAGATACATTCGTCACAAGTTAATGGTTAATAACACAAAGATGGTTAATGTTTGCATGATTCCTTAGACCATGAGAGTATCGAGTTTCTTCATGCTTGATTCATGAACTTTGGGGTTTGTTAAACGTCATCCGTAACTGGATGGCTATTACGGTGGCTTACGGGTTCATGGGAAAGTATGTCAAGTAACTTGATAGCTCAAGATTGGGATTTGCTCCTCCGACGCTGGAGAGATATCTCTGGGCCCTCTCGGTGTTATGGTGTCCATCATCGTCTGGCCAGACACAATGTGATTTGATCACAGGGATGCCGGAATACGGCAACGAGAAAAGAGAACAATACCGGTAACGAGGTAACTGGCATAGTGGACAAGTTGTTGATCCACGGGGATGCAAGTAAATCTCACCTCGGGTATTTGTAACATATCGCGAAGCAACAGGAATAGCACACGACAACTGGAGGTTCACTCGAATATTAATTCATGTGGGTATAGGGGTCAATATGGGTATCCACGGCTCCGATGTTGATCATTGATCGGAAAGGGTTCCGGTCATGTCTATACTTCACCGAACCTATAGGGTCACATGCTTAAGGGTCATCTATCTGCTGAATACTAGACAAGGAGTCCGAGAGAAAGTCACGGGAAAAGTTTCGGAGACAACGGAAAAGTTCCAGAGAGAACACCGAAAAAGTTTCGGTAAAACTGAAAAGTTGTTTTGGATAAAACCATTGATCCAAAAAGGTTTTGGCAAGCACCGGGAATGTTTTGGAGGTTGCTAGATTGGTCTGGTAATTTCAGGAATTTTTTCGAAGAAAAAACAAAAAAATAGTTTTCAGAGCTGCCGGAATTGTTTACTGGGTAAACGAAGATGGTTTTAAATTAAAACACCATACCGGAAATGTTCCGGAGCGCATCCAGATAATTTTAGAGGGTGCCGGAAATGTTCTGGGACTTTCCGGAATTTTTCAGAAGTAATAGTCGCGGAAAACATCTTGTCCCAGCGTGAGGGGACAAGATCCCATGATTCGTGGGGGCTGTTTGGGGGCGCCTCCCCTTGGGGGGCAGCCCCTTGTGGCTGGACAAAAGGTGTTGGGGGCCCCCCCATGGTGGGGGGCAGCCTCCACAAATGGTGGGAAGTATTGGGAGGTGGTGGGGCCCCATGTTGGAGCACCATGGACAAGGGAACATGTTTTTCCCTTGTTTGGTGGGAACATGTTCTCCTTGTTTTGTGGGAACATGTTTTCCCCATGTTTAGTGGGCTGAAATTTCTGCCCCCTCCACCCCCTTCCACCACTATATAAGGAGGAGGAGAGGTGCTCTCCAACTTCACTCCAACTCTCTCACACAAGCCATGCATGATCTGGCATTCTCTCTCCCTCCCACGAAATAGTTTCGTAGTGCCGAAAGGCTGTCTCGGTTCTGGTGGGAACTAGTTCTGGACGGCGAAGCCCTGCCGGATAGATGACACCGTATGTGTGCAACCACGTAGAGAGGTTGTAGTTTCGTCCTTTTGCCCGAGGGGCTGTTCGAGTGTCCTCCCGAAGGGCTGTCCGAGTAACTGTCCGAGTTTCGAGGGTCCTTCCGAAGGGTTGTCCGTGACACTGTCCGACCGCCTCCCAGAGGGCTGTCCTAGGGGCAGATGAGGGAGTACATCCTCGCGGTTGGGAGGTTGTAAATCCTAGCTGCGGGGATCTACACCGCCGATTGTCATCGACTCTACTTCCGCTGCGCTACGAGTCGGTAACGAAAATGATCAAACCTTGTATGCAGTCTCCATAGTGGCCCTGGGCTGGTGCGTAGGTCGGAATTTTTTTGTTTTCTGCTGCGTTACCCAATAGTGGCATCATGAGCCGTGCTATGCATAGATGTAGGTTGCGATCTATAATACATAGAGATGTATGGGTGTTGCACAATATAATTAGGTAGTAGATGAGTTCTATTACTGAAAATTATTTGTGCGGGTAGCAGATGAAATCTGTTACCCGATGTTCCTGTTGCTTCCCTTGACTTTGCATAATCCTGATCTTGACGGCATGGTGGAATCTCACAAAGTTCTGGCAATCCGCGATCCTTTCATGCTGCTCCCGAGTATGCTGATTGACATATCAATGAAGTGCTAACAGTTCTTCGGGTTCCACCATAGTTAAAGAAAGATGGATGTTTCACAGACAAAAGGGCATGCAGATATGATCTGCACGGGGGTCATGCGTATGACGAAGTTTAGTATGGGGCTCGAGATTTTATTATCTCGTGTTTCATACACCCTGCAAAAGTTAATCTAGCGACTTGAATTATCATACTTGATGATGGACGTTGGTAGCTTCGGTTTGTTTCAAAACCTTAGAAGCCACGAAAAACAAGTTTTTGCATGAACCGATTAGAGACGTCTAACTTGGTTTTGCAGGAGGGTTTGCATGTGCATGTGATGTGGTATAGCAGTGCTCATAATAATTTGATTATGTATGAGATGACTATATAATGTAAATTGATTAACATGACCTGCGTGTCATGATTTGGCATGATGGCTGGAGCCATATGATTGCACTTTAAATGACCTGTGTGTCAACCTTGTGTAATGCATTTATTTTATTAGCTATAGTGATAGCAATATTATCTGGTGCATCGACAAGGTGGTGGCAAACTTCGTGAAGGTGAACACCAACGCGAATGCCGAAGACGAAGAAATACAAGACTTCTCCGTCAGAAAGGGCTATACCATATCATGCTATTACGAATTGCCTGAGATGTTTATCCCTTATGTTGCACCCTTCTTGATTGCGCAGTAGTCGCTTTTTATTAGGGTGATCTCTCAAAAAAATATCAAGTAGTTAGTGTTCTCCCAAGTGTAGCACCGTCACGGCACCTAATTTTTCGGGGTGCGCCATGGTTGCATGGGTACGAATGATTAGGGATGTGTGAGGCGGGTGAGGTCAGACCTCGCAGCAAGATCACTTGGTTGTCTTGACGTTCATGGCAGGATCGTCCTGAGCTCGGAACACACGCATCGAAAGATGAACAAGAGTCACATAGAGATGTGATCAGCAAGTTGGCCTACCGATTAAAATTCCTGTCATGAGATGATGATTCTATGGCGATGAATTGAAGTCTGGATCTTGTATCACTCAAAATCAATTATGAGAGATATTGATTTGAGTGGGAGCGCACTGTTGAATTAACTTGTTTAATTCTCAGTGCAATTAATTTTGAACACTGTCTAAGTGTGATTTGCATAATAGTTATAGAATAATGGCTTGTGTTTCCACCTTCCCTGTTAATTTTGAATAGCTGTTAAATATCTGGTTAAAACTTTACGGTTGGTAACGTAATGTGAGGATTGTCCTCAAGAGTGCCGAGAAGGATTTTGTCCTATCGCATACTTTGGTATTCTCTCGCTTATGCTATGGATCATGTGACTCTCGTCCTTCGATCCAAAAGCTAGAAATCCTTTTCAGTCAAAGTGCAATATGTTTGTTTCCATGAGACCCGAACTTCGAAAGTTTGGATAGTTATGTGATATTCATGGAATCTGAAAATCATTTTCAAAGACAAACAAAAGCTAAAAGATATGAGATATCCAAAGCAATGTCTGTTTGCAAACTATTAGTAAAGGTGTTTACTATGCATTAGACTGATAAGAGAGGGATCCAGGAGAACGCCTGTCATATGATGAAAGGTGAATAAAACAATAACTTAAAGAGAAAGGAAGTGTCCGAAGGTTGTTAGTGAAACTTTCACGCCTAGGAAGTCCGGGGTTAACGCCACTCTTAAGTTGAGTGCTTCTTCTGAGAGTAGGAGAAATACTGAAAGTTAAACTGTTAGAAGTATAAAGGCAACAAGAGAGAAGACTGGAATATCCAGCTCATGTATGAATGTCATACAAGTTATTGATGTATGGAAGGCTGGTCAAAGATATAGTTCTTGGGAGTTATGGTTAAACATGTTAATCACTAATTCTTGGGTATTGTGGTTTAATCACAGAAAAACCCGTGTGATTGCATTCTCTTGCAATTCGATACAAGAACTATGGCCTAAAAGACTAGCCAGGAATGAGGTTAAGATACACACAGGGAACATAGTAAATGTTACTATACCTTCCATCGGTGTATTACCTATGTATTTACTTTCATAATTCATTTTAGAGTTTCACACTCTAGCCCTTTGCATAAGGTATCTTGCAAGAAGGTTATTCATAAGAGAACTTTTGATGTTCGGTGTTATGAATAACATAAGGGCCATACTTTCATTGAGAATGAGATGTATGTTATGAATAATGATAATAATATATTACCTCTGGATTTACTTTCATAATTTATTTTAGAGTTTCATACACTCTAGCCCATTGCACAATGTTTGTTGCAAAAGAGTTGTTCATAAAAACAATAATTGTTGTTCAGTATTATGAATAACATGAAGGGCCATGCTTCCATCCAAGATGGGATGTATGTTATGAATATTGATAGTAGTACGATACATCCATGACACAGACGCTAAATTTCGCAAGACTAAAAGAATACCACACATGTGTGGCACTTCATTTGGTCACATTGGAGAAACCCGCATGGATAAATTCCATTATGATGGATTTTGAAGTTGTTTGATTTTGAATCATCTGACACTTGCAACTTTCCTCCAAAAAGAGAAGTGACTGAAATACCATTCACAGGCCATAAGGAACGGACAACAAACTTATTGGTGATCATACATTTGATGTGTGTAGTCCGATAAATGTTGTTAGTAGTGGATTTATCTATCTTCAGAAATGACTCAAGTAGATATATGGATATTTACTTGATGAGACGTAAGTCTGGATCTTTTGAATTCATTCGAAAGGTTTCAAATATGAAGTAGAAGTTATTGTAACAAGAAAATTATGTTTCTACAATTCGATTGCAGAAAGGAATATTTGAGTTACAAGTTTAGCGAATGTCTGATGAGTTGTGAAAGGGGTTTCATAACTTGCACCTCCCGGAACACCACTGCAAGTGGAAAGTCCGTGAAGATGTAATCGAACCATTTATGACATGGTAAGATCAAAGATGACATAAATAAATTTGCCATTATCCCTTTTAAAGTGATGCTTTAGAGACTGCGGCTTTTACACTGAAAAGAGCTCCATCAGGTCTGTTGAAATGACGCCATGGTATGGTACGCCCGACCATGTTAGATCTTTTCTTAACATTTGGAATATGGGGCTTGTGTAAAAGGTTACAAACCTATTCCAAATCAGACAAGTGCTACTTTGTAGGTTATCCCAAGTAATTGGTTATTCCTCCCTCACTATACCGAGGCAAATAGGTTTGCCACAAAACGGTATGCTTTTAAAGAGAATTGTTCTTGCAAAAGGTGAGTGGGAGGATAGTGCAACTCGACGAGATAACCAGTATCTTCATCATCAGATCAAAGGAAAGGAACCTTGGAAGTGATTCTGGAGTTTCCTACTACGACTGATACGGAAGTCTCTAGAATAAAATGTATCGACTTCGGTCGAACATGCAGCTGAACCACGTAGGCAAGGCTCGTGCAAACCTCTCAGGTGCACAAACAAGATATTATTGTTAGACAACAGTATACCTACGATACACAAGAAAGCGTTGATGGGCCCTGACTCCGGAATTGGCTAAATGCCAATACAATCTGAGATAGTTTCCATATAAGTGATTCAAGATTAAAATCTTGATACACCTTTCGGAAGACTTAGAGTCTAATGAATATTTATGGAACTAAAAACTGATATGGATAAAAATGTTTTATCAATAAAGCTCGACTTGTTGCAATAAACAAGTTCAAGGAGTTGACTACGATGAGGTTGTTTCACCATAGCGATGCTTAAAGTTGGTTCGGGTTGAACTAGCAATTAATACATATTTCAAATCATGAGATATGAAACAAGGATGACAACAGGATTTCCATCTGATGGAAATGAAACCAAGGACTTGCATGTGTTACAGTCCAAGGTATTTTGTCAGTCTAGAGGATGCTAGTAAGGTTGCAAACTTCAGAGTTCCAGCGATGGACAGAAGAGAGAAAAATGGAGTTGGAATCTTCGTGTTTTGATGAAATGGTCAAAGGGGTTTGACTTCATCAATTGGTAACGAAGATGCTTGTAATTCAAGAAAGTAAGTGGGAGCCTAATAATATTTCTAAAAACCTTGTGTGCTTGACACATTGTTAATTGGAAATAAATTTCTTGACAGGAATTAGGACTTCATTTGAAAATAGTTTTTCGATGAAGTGCTTGGGCTAAGTAGCCTCAATATTAGGCATGATGATCTATGGAGATAGATTTACCTAATGGGGCTAAGCAATAAATACATATTGACAAGATGCTAAAACCTTTTAGCATTTAAAATGCCAAGGAGTGATTCTTGCCGAAGTCACATGGAAAGAGTTTTTGCAAGACTCGGTGTCCCAAAAGAACTGATGAGCAAAATACATGATGGAGATTCCACACACCTTCGTGTTTGGATTAATCATGTATTCCATGGTATGTAAAACAACCAGATATGTCCAATACTCCCAAGCTGTTGTGAGTATAGATACCAAAGTGATCAAAAGTACTGAGCATGGGACAATAGTGAAAAAGGGTCATTGAGTACTAAAGTAGCACTGGTGACATGTTTTCTCGCAAGTGGAGATCATGAAGAGTATGTTGTAAAAGGTTACATCGATACAGTCTTCATCATTTCTCCATGCGATTTTCGATTTAAATTGAGGGTTTTGTGTAACACACAATATGGTGGCACAGTTAGATGGAAATTGTTCCAAACAAGTTACTGTGGCGAATTCTATAACAGAGGCGAAGTATGTTGCCGCTTTAGAAGCGACAAAGACAAAGATGTTGAATCATATAGTTCATTCATGAACTTAGTATGGTTCCAAGAAGGCTTTGGTCAACAGGACACTAATGCAGATAGTTGCTCCATAGCTCAGTCTGAGGAATCAGGTTTCGACCAATGATTCACATATATACAAAGCCAAGTCCACACAAAATATGAATTTTGTGGACGCATGAAAACGCGAGGATATGCAAAGATACACACGGAGCTTGATGAGGACATCAATACCATTGTTACACCCACAGCCCCTGCTGCTGTACATACTGGACCAATTACTAGAGCTCGCGCACGCCAATTAAATTATCAGGTACTTTCGTTTCTTGGTAATGATTCTAATGTTCATGAGAATATGATGCTGCCTAAAGTGGATACATTTGTTTTGCTTACGAATGAAGGGCCTAGCTTGGACAAGAAAGAGGAACATTTGAGCAAGTTCAAGCATGGAGATGATGGCATGCGCAAGGGGAACAAGAACGGAGTTACAAGTGATGATTTCATGACTTTGAAGCCACCATAATGAGTGCATGAAGCCTTGGACGAAATATACAAGATGCCACTTCATAAATTTCATCCAGAGGCTATTATAGGTGCTGCGTCACCTTATTATTGGGCCAGGCCCATGTAATTTCGAAATACTTGAGTATAGGCTGTTTTTAGAGTCCGTATGTGTGGGGAAACAAGAGATAGGGTTGGTTTCGGACCCCTCCTTCAAGGGCCACGAAATCCCCCCCCCCCTCTTCCTCCATATATACAGCCCATAGGGCACCGTTTAGACTTTGGGTTTTGTTTAGATTAGAAGTTCGCCATAGCTGCAACTTCGCGTACTTCGTTTGTGTTCAACGACCAGACCAAGACGTCACATAACCCCACCTTGATCAATAAAGCTTTCATCTTATATTCGCGATATCCAGATTGCAAATCTTAGTTTCTTGCTTGTTCTTCATTTGCTTGTAGGAGATAGACCCTCGTGGTCAGGTTGATTGTGCTCCGGCGTGGTCAATAACCTCTCGGAGTTGGTTTAGCGATTGCTAAGGCGCGATGTCCTCGCACGTTCGTAGTCGGATCGTCAAAGTCTACTCCACCAAAAATGATAGCTATCATCTCATCGAAAGATCGGGACACCCTCGCCTCAACAATAACATTTTCTTTACCCTTCTTGTGTTTAATGACATAAGGGAAAGTCTCAATGAATTCAACCCATTTAGCATGTCTACGGTTCAGTTTTGCTTGACTTTTAATGTGTTTCAAAGATTCATGATCAGAATGTATAACAAATTCTTTGGGCCATAAATAATGTTGCCATGTTTCTAAGGTCCGAACAAGAGCATATCATTCTTTATCATAAGTAGAATAGTTCAGACTAGGCCCACTCAATTTTTCAGAAAAGTATGCAACAGGTTTGCCATTTTGTAATAACACACCTCCTAATCCAATTCCACTAGCATCACATTCAAGCTCAAAAGTCTTATTAAAATCAGGAAGTTGGAGTAAAGGAGCATGTGTCAACTTATCTTTCAATACCGTGAAGGCTTCTTCCTGTGCGGTACCCCAAACAAAAGGCACATCCTTCTTTGTAAGCTTATTGAGAGGTGCAGCAATGGTGCTAAAATCTCTCACAAAACGCCTATAGAAACCAGCGAGGCCAAGGAAACTCCTCACTTGTGTGACCGTTTTGGGCTGCGGCCAACTCTCAATAGCTTCAATCTTGGCTTTATCAACTTCAATTCCCTATGGAGTAACAACATAGCCAAGAAAAGATACTCGGTCGGTGCAAAAGGTGCACTTCCCAAGGTTACCAAACAAACGTGCATCACGTAGAGCAATAAAAACAGCACGTAAATGTTCCAAATGTTCCTCCAAAGATCTGCTATAAATCAATATATCATCAAAGTAAACTACCACAAATCGTCCAATGAAAGCACGTAAAACTTCGTTCATTAATCTCATGAAAGTACTAGGTGCATTAGTTAACCCAAAAGGCATGACTAACCACTCATATAAACCGAACATAGTTTTAAATGCTGTTTTCCATTCATCTCCCAATTTCATACGAATTTGATGGTATCCACTACGCAAATCAACTTTGGAGAATATTGTAGAGCCACTCAATTCATCAAGCATATCATCTAGCCTAGGAATAGGATGACGATAGCAAATAGTAATATTATTAATGCCTCTACAATCAACACACATACGCGATGTACCATCCTTTTTTGGCACTAGTATAATAGGAACAGCACAAGGACTAAGAGATTCGCGTATATAACCTTTGTCGAGAAGCTCCTGTACTTGACGCATAATCTCCTTCGTGTCCTCTGGATTGGTACGGTATGGCGCACGGTTTGGCAACGAAGCACCGGGAATTAAGTCAATCTGATGCTCAATCCCGCGAATAGGTGGTAATCCCGGTGGCACGTCTTGTGGAAAGACGTCAGCGAACTCCTGCAAAATGTTAGTGACAGCAGGAGGCAAAGAGGAAGGCACGTCCTCGAATGAAAATAATGCCTCTTTGCACACAAAAGCATAGCAAACAGATTTGCTTAAATCTAGCTCATCAATATCAGATTTGGTGGCAAGTAAACACGCATTTTTCAATTTAATTTCAGAAGCAACACTAGATGGTTAATTATCAGGCTTCATTTGTTGCTCAAATTCTTTTGCCACAATCTGATTTTAACTTTTATTTTTCTCCGGTTTTGCTTTACTAGCTCTATTAATATCATCTTTCAAAATAGAATCAGGAGTCATAGGAAGCAAAGTAATATGTTTATCCTTATGAACAAGAGTATACTGATTGTTTCTACCATGGTGTACAGAATTTTTATCAAATTGCCATGGTCTACCAAGTAATAAGGAACATGCTTGCATGGGTACCACATCACAATCAACATAATCAGCATATGTAGAGATACTAAAATGCACACGAACAGTACGTGTTATCTTAACCTTGCCGCTGTTGTTAAACCATTGGATATAGTAAGGATGTGGATGTGGTCTTGTGGTGAGAGATAGCTTCTCCACCATCTCCATGCTAGCCAAGTTGTTGCAGCTCCCTCCATCTATGATGACGCGAACAGAACGTTCCTTCACAACTCCCTTTGTATGGAACAAATTATGGCTCTGATTTTGCTCAGCTTGTGTGACCTACACACTCAAAACACGTTGAGCAACTAAACATTCATACCTGTCAGCGTCTTCAGGAGCCATGTATTGCGTCTCATGATCAGAATCATCTCCACCGTGTTCTTCACTTGTAATAAGAGCCAAAGTCTCCTCATCATAGTCACTAGCGGACTCATACCCACCATCCTCAGTAGCAATCATAACACACGGAGATTGGCATTCTCTCGCATAATGACCTCTTCCCTTACAACGACGACAAATAATATCATGTGTGTGCCCTGTTGATGCCATAGATGAAGAAGAGCTCTGGGCAGGCCCAGAAGGTGTACTCTTAGCAGATGGTGGTGGTGGTGCCTGTTTTCTTGTATCTCGGTTGGAATTGGCGGCTAAAGTCAGTGGTGCTGCAGTAGGACGTGTGGGAGTAGAGGAGGCACGCGGTGTCCATGATGAAGATCGACCTGCAGAAAAATTAGTTCGCGCCAATGCCTGTCGATCCTGCACTTCACGTTCAGCTTTACAAGCAAGATGGAATAAACGAGTGATATTATTGTACTCCTTATACTCTAGAATAGTCTGAATCTCTATATTTAATCCACCCATGAAACGTGCAAGCATAGCTTCATTCTCCTCAACAATACCACATCTAATCATGCCAGTTTGTAATTCCTGATAATATTCTTCTACAGAATTTTTTCCTTGTCTTAAGCGCTGCAATTTTTGAAGTAATTCACGTTGATAATATGGTGGAACCCAACGAGTACGCATAGCAGTTTTCAAAGCAGCCCAAGTAACTGGAATAGGATATAATCTACAATGTTCAGACCACCATACACATGCAAAACTAATAAAAGCACAAACAGCAGCAGCAACATGTCTCTCCTCGGGATATTGTAAACATGTAAAACGTTGTTCAGTTTCTAACTCTCAAGTAAGATATATATCAGGAACATATCTACCCTCAAATGGTGGAATATTCAATTTTGGTTTAGGAAGATGGTCATGATCTCGTACCTGAGCTGGTAATGCAGCCCTACCATTGCGATTATTGGCATGTGGACGACCTGGTGCTGGTACGTAGTTCTGATTTTGATCAACCTCATCCTCGTAATCGCCTGCATAATCGTCCTCCTCAGTGGCAACAGGAGCCATAGAAGCATCAACAGTAGGTGCAGTGGCACCAGAAGTTTGACCAGGCTCAAGGGGAACGCGCTGTGCTCGTCCCACTTGATTTGGAAGGCGACGTTGTTGTTGTTGTAGGGGTGCGACAGGTGCAGCCGGTGGTGGTTGTGGAAGACGCGCGAGCAATTCATTAAACTTGTTATCGAGCTTTATTTCGAACGTCTTCTCAATTCCATCTATCTTCTCCATGGCCTCTTCAAATCTGTTTAGCACATCTTGCACTTGTCCACTCATCATTTGCTGAAATTTATCATGTAGCTGTTTGTTCGTCATGTTCTCCCAATCAGTCTCATCGGCTTGTGATCCTGCCATGGTTAGCAGCAATAGAAACACACAAGAATATGATCCTACAGACTACTAGGAAGTGGTGGTGGTGTGGTGTCACAAATCCGTCAAGCAAATCTCAAATTCTTACCAGTTCTTACCCAGCAGGAGGTGGTGATCGGCAACCTTTGTAGTCAAAACTCACAAAGCTTGGACAGAGCGATTGCCAGGTGGTGTCAAACGCACGATGTAGATGTATGTGGAGCTGGGAAGGTGATGAGGACATCAATACCATTGTTACACCCACAGCCCCTGCTGCTATACATACTGGACCAATTACTAGAGCTCGCGCACGCCAATTAAATTATCAGGTACTTTCGTTTCTCGGTAATGATTCTAATGTTCATGAGAATATGATGCTGCCTAAAGTGGATACATTTGTTTTGCTTACGAATGAAGGGCCTAGCTTGGACAAGAAAGAGGAACATTGGAGCAAGTTCAAGCATGGAGATGATGGCATGCGCACGGGAAACAAGAACGGAGTTACAAGTGATGATTTCAGGACTTTGAAGCCACCATAATGAGTGCATGAAGCCTTGGACGAAATATACAAGATGCCACTTCATAAATTTTGTCCAGAGGCTATTATAGGTGCTGCGTCACCTTATTATTGGGCCAGGCCCATGTAATTTCGAAATACTTGAGTATAGGCTGTTTTTATAGTCCGTATGTGTGGGAAAACAAGAGATAGGGTTGGATTCGGACCCCTCCTTCAAGGGCCACGAAATTCCCCCCTCTTCCTCCATATATACAGCCCTTAGGGCACCGTTTAGACTTTGGGTTTTGTTTAGATTAAAAGTTCGCCATAGCTGCAACTTCGCGTACTTCGTTTGTGTTCAACGACCAAACCAAGACGTCACAGAACCCCACCTTGATCAATAAAGCTTTCATCTTATATTCGCAATATCCAGATTGCAAATCTTAGTTTCTTGCTTGTTCTTCGTTTGCTTGCAGGAGATAGACCCTCGTGGTCAGGTTGATTGTGCTCCGGCGTGGTCAATAACCTCTCGGAGTTGGTTTAGCGATTGCTAAGGCGCGACGTCCTCGCACGTTCATAGTCGGATCGTCAAAGTCTACTCCACCAAAAACGATAGCTATCATCTCATCGAAAGATCGGGACACCCTCGCCTCTATCAAGTGGTATCAGATTTTCAGGTTGCTCGGTGAGATTTTACAGTTTTTCGTAGTTTAGATCGAGTCTGTTCTTCATACCTACAGTCCACGAAAAAGCCAAAAAAAAATTAGGGTTAGTTCATCATATCCGAACCCATCTGAGCCTTTGCATAATCTTTTTAGGGTTTTTGCTTTGTTGAATTTGCGGTTGCATCGTCGTGTCTAGTTGCTGGTCTTAGCGTCTAGTCCTTTAGAGTTTCGAGTTCTGGTCATAAGTTGTCACGCCGCCGCCGCACCATCATCATCGCCCCTGCCATCTACCACCACCGCTTATCCGTCACCGATCTGTATCCATATACCACCACCGATCCGTATCCATATACCACCACCGCTGCCATATACCACCACCATATATCCACCACCAATTCGAGTTCTTTTCATATTAGGTTTGTTTTCGAGATCCATCTAGTTTCCGATTCGTGTTTCCTTGCTGAGTAGGTTTCGGAAAAAAAAGTATGGAGACCCCCGGGCAGTTTTTAGGCCAAAATTTTGGCAGTCAAATTTTTTTTTCGCTATCCTATTTTTAGGTCCCAGGGAGGGTTTTGAGACACTTGCCATCATAGTGATTTTTTGTCGCACTTTTTCGTCGTCGCTGCCCTGATTTCCGAAAAAAAAATTCAAAAAAAAAATTTCGTGCCAATCCTGTTAGTTTGACTTGGGAAGAGTTTTGAGACACTCGCCATTATAGTGATTTTTTGCAAAAAAAAAAGGAGCGCAAAAAAAAAACAGCGCAAAAAAAAACAAATTTTTTTTTAGAGTGTGCTCGTCCCTTGTTTACGTGTCGCACCGTGATTTTGTTAGTGTTCTAGGCTCGCGTCTCTAGTACGGTCTAGCCTAGGACCAGCACCGTACCGTCGTTGAGCGTTTATTCAACTTTGCATCTCTGAATTGATTATTGCTGACATTTTTGCTACCATATCATAAGCCTTCCCAGCACCACATACATCTACGTCGTGCGTTTGACACCACCTGGCAATCGCTCTGTCCAATCTTTAAGAGTTTTGACTACAACGGTTGCCGATCACCACCTGCTGCTGGGTAAGAACTGGTAAGCATTTGAGATTCGCTTGACGGTTTTGTGATACACCACCACCACCACTTCCCAGTAGTCTGTCGGATCATATTCTTGTGTGTTTCTATTGCTGCTAACCATGGCAGGATCACAAACCGATGAGACTGATTGGGAGAACATGACGAACAAACAGCTACATGATAAATTTCAGCAAATGATGAGTGGACAGGTGCAAGATGTGCTAAACAGATTTGAAGAGGCCATGGAGAAGATAGATGGAATTGAGAAGACGTTCGAAACTAAGCTCGATAACAAGTTTAATGAATTGCTCGCGCGTCTTCCACAACCACCGCCCGCTGCACCTGTCGCACCTCTACAACAACAACAACGTCGCCTTCCAAATCAAGTGGGACGAGCACAGCGCGTTCCCCTTGAGCCTGGTCAAACTTCTGGTGCCGCTGCACCTACTGTTGATGCTTCTATGGCTCCTGTTGCCACTGAGGAGGATGATTATGCGGGCGATTACGAGGATGAGGTTGATCAAAATCAGGACTACGTACCAGCACCAGGTCGTCCACATGCCAATAATCGCAATGGTAGGGCTGCATTACCACCTCAGGTACGAGATCATGACCATATTCCTAAACTGAAATTGAATATTCCACCATTTGAGGGTAGATATGTTCCTGATATATATCTTACTTGGGAGTTAGAAACTGAACAACGTTTTACATGTTTACAATATCCCGAGGAGAGACGTGTTGCTGCTGCTGTTTGTGCTTTTACTAGTTTTGCATGTGTATGGTGGTCTGAACATTGTAGATTATATCCTATTCCAGCTACGTGGGCTGCTTTGAAAACTGCTATGCGTACTCGTTGGGTTCCACCATATTATCAACGTGAATTACTTCAAAAATTGCAGCGCTTAAGACAAGGAAAAAAATTCTGTAGAAGAATATTATCAGGAATTACAAACTGGCATGATTAGATGTGGTATTGTTGAGGAGAATGAAGCTATGCTTGCACGTTTCATGGGTGGATTAAATAGAGAGATTCAGACCATTCTAGAGTATAAGGAGTATAATAATATCACTCGTTTATTTCATCTTGCTTGTAAAGCTGAACGTGAAGTGCAGGATCGACAGGCATTGGCGCGAACTAATTTTTCTGCAGGTCGATCTTCATCATGGACACCGCGTGCCTCCTCTACTCCCACACGTCCTACTGCAGCACCACTGACTCCAGCGGCCAACTCCAACCGAGATACAAGAAAACATGCACCACCACCACCATCTGCCAAGAGTACACCTTCTGGGCCTGCCCAGAGCTCTTCTTCATCTATGGCATCAACAGGGCACACACATGATATTATTTATCGTCGTTGTAAGGGAAGAGGTCATTATGCCAGAGAATGCCAATCTCCGCGTGTTATGATTGCTATTGAGGATGGTGGGTATGAGTCCGCTACTGACTATGATGAGGAGACTTTGGCTCTTATTACAAGTGAAGAACACGGTGGAGATGATTCTGATCATGAGACGCAAGACATGGCTCCTGAAGACGCTGACAGGTATGAATGTTTAGTTGCTCAACGTGTTTTGAGTGTGCAGGTCACACAAGCTGAGCAAAATCAGAGGCATAATTTGTTCCATACAAAGGGAGTTGTGAAGGAACGTTCTGTTCGCGTCATCATAGATGGAGGGAGCTGCAACAACTTGGCTAGCATGGAGATGGTGGAGAAGCTATCTCTCACCACAAGACCACATCCACATCCTTACTATATCCAATGGTTCAACAACAGCGGCAAGGTTAAGGTAACACGTACTGTTCGTGTGCATTTTAGTATCTCTACATATGCTGATTCTGTTGATTGTGATGTGGTACCCATGCAAGCATGTTCCTTATTACTTGGTAGACCATGGCAATTTGATAAAAATTCTGTACACCATGGTAGAAACAATCAGTATACTCTTGTTCATAAGGATAAACATATTACTTTGCTTCCTATGACTCCTGATTCTATTTTGAAAGATGATATTAATAGAGCTAGTAAAGCAAAACAGGAGAAAAATAAGAGTGAAAATCAGATTGTGGCGAAAGAATTTCAGCAACAAATAAAGCCTAATAATAAAACATCTAGTGTTGCTTCTGAAATTAAATTGAAAAATGCGTGTTTACTTGCCACCAAATCTGATATTGATGAGCTAGATTTCAGCAAATCTGTTTGCTATGCTTTTGTGTGCAAAGAGGCATTATTTTCATTCAAGGACGTGCCTTCCTCTTTGCCTCCTGCTGTCACTAACATTTTACAGGAGTTCGCTGACGTCTTTCCACAAGACGTGCCACCGGGATTACCACCTATTCGCGGGATTGAACATCAGATTGACTTAATTCGCGGTGCTCCGTTGCCAAACCGTGCGCCATACCGTACCAATCCAGAGGAGACGAAGGAGATTATGCTTCAAGTACAGGAGCTGCTCGACAAAGGTTATATACGCGAATCTCTTAGTCCTTGTGTTGTTCCTATTATACTAGTGCCAAAAAAGGATGGTACGTCGCGTACGTGTGTTGATTGTAGAGGCATTAATAATATTACTATTCGTTATCGTCATCCTATTCCTAGGCTAGATGATATGCTTGATGAATTGAGTGGCTCTACAATATTCTCCAAAGTTGATTTGCGTAGTGGATACCATCAAATTCGTATGAAATTGGGAGATGAATGGAAAACAGCATTTAAAACTAAGTTCGGTTTATATGAGTGGTTAGTCATGCCTTTTGGGTTAACTAATGCACCTAGTACTTTCATGAGATTAATGAACGAAGTTTTACGTGCTTTCATTGGACGATATGTGGTAGTTTACTTTGATGATATATTAATTTATAGCAGATCTTTGGACGAACATTTGGAACATTTACGTGCTGTTTTTATTGCTCTACGTGATGCACGTTTGTTTGGTAACCTTGGGAAGTGCACCTTTTGCACCGACCGAGTATCTTTTCTTGGCTATGTTGTTACTCCACAGGGAATTGAAGTTGATAAAGCCAAGATTGAAGCTATTGGGAGTTGGCCGCAGCCCAAAACGGTCACACAAGTGAGGAGTTTCCTTGGCCTCGCTGGTTTCTATAGGTGTTTTGTGAGAGATTTCAGAACCATTGCTGCACCTCTCAACGAGCTTACAAAGAAGGATGTGCCTTTTGTTTGGGGTACCGCACAGGAAGAAGCCTTCATGGTGTTGAAAGATAAGTTAACACATGCTCCTTTACTCCAACTTCCTGATTTTAATAAGACTTTTGAGCTTGAATGTGATGCTAGTGGAATTGGATTAGGAGGTGTGTTATTACAAGATGGCAAACCTGTTGCATACTTTTCTGAAAAATTGAGTGGGCCTAGTCTGAATTACTCTACTTATGAAAAGGAATTATATGCTCTTGTTCGGACTTTGGAAACATGGCAACATTATTTATGGCCCAAAGAATTTGTTATTCATTCTGATCATGAATCTTTGAAACATATTAAAAGTCAAGCCAAACTGAACCATAGACATGCTAAATGGGTTGAATTCATTGAGACTTTCCCTTATGTAATTAAACACAAGAAGGGTAAAGAAAATGTTATTGCTGATGCTTTGTCTCGTCGTTATACTATAGTTTCACAACTTGACTTTAAAATATTTGGTTTGGAGACCATCAAAGATCAATATGTGCATGATGCTGAATTTAAAGATGTATTGCAGAATTGTAAAGAAGGGAGAACATGGAACAATTTCGTTGTTAATGATGGATTTGTTTTTCGTGCTAACAAGCTATGCATTCCAGCTAGCTCTGTTCGTCTTTTGTTGTTGCAGGAGGCGCATGGAGGAGGATTAATGGGACACTTTGGCGTAAAGAAGACGGAGGATGTACTTGCTACACATTTCTTTTGGCCAAAGATGAGACGGGATGTTGAGCGTTTTGTTGCTCGCTGCACTACATGTCAAAAAGCTAAGTCACGACTCAATCCTCATTGTTTATATATGCCTTTGCCTGTACCTAGTGTTCCTTGGGAGGATATATCTATGGACTTTGTTTTCGGTTTACCTCGAACAAAGAAGGGGAGGGATAGCATATTTGTTGTCGTGGATAGATTTTCGAAAATGGCACACTTTATACCATGTCATAAAACCGATGATGCTGCTAATGTTGCTGATTTGTTCTTTCGTGAAATTATTCGCTTGCATGGTGTGCCAAATACTATTGTTTCAGATCATGATACTAAATTTCTTATCCACTTTTGGAGATGTTTATGGGCTAAGTTGGGGACTAAACTGCTTTTTAGTACTACTTGTCACCCACAAACTGATGGACAAACTGAAGTAGTCAATAGAACTTTGTCTACTATGCTTAGGGCTGTTTTCAAGAATAATAAGAAAATGTGGGAAGAATGCCTGCCTCATATTGAATTTGCTTATAATCGTTCATTGCATTCTACTACTAAGATGTGCCCTTTTGAAATTGTATATGGTTTCCTACCTCGTGCACCCATTGATTTGTTGCCTCTTCCATCTTCGGAGAAGGTTAATTTTGATGCTAAACAACGTGCTGAATTGATCTTAAAAATGCATGAGTTAACTAAGGAGAACATTGAGCGTATGAATGCTAAATATAAACTTTCTGGAGATAAGGGTAGAAAACATGTTGTGTTTGCACCTGGAGATCTTGTTTGGTTACATTTGCGTAAGGATAGATTTCCTGATTTGCGCAAATCAAAGCTAATGCCACGTGCTGATGGTCCTTTTAAGGTGTTAGAGAAAATAAATGATAATGCATATAAACTTGAGCTGCCTGCAGATTTTGGGGTTAGTCCCACTTTTAACATTGCAGATTTGAAGACTTATTTGGGTGAGGAAGATGAGCTTCCGTCGAGGACGACTTCATTTCAAGAAGGGGAGGATGATGAGGACATCAATACCATTGTTACACCCACAACTCCTGCTGCTATACATACTGGACCAATTACTAGAGCTCGCGCACGCCAATTAAATTATCAGGTACTTTCGTTTCTTAGTAATGATTCTAATGTTCATGAGAATATGATGCTACCTAAAGTGGATACATTTGTTTTGCTTACGAATGAAGGGCCTGGCTTGGACAAGAAAGAGGAACATTGGAGCAAGTTCAAGCATGGAGATGATGGCATGCGCACGGGAAACAAGAACGGAGTTACAAGTGATGATTTCAGGACTTTGAAGCCACCATAATGAGTGCGTGAAGCCTTGGACGAAATATACAAGATGCCACTTCATAAATTTCGTCCAGAGGCTATTATAGGTGCTGCGTCACCTTATTATTGGGCCAGGCCCATGTAATTTCGAAATACTTGAGTATAGGCTGTTTTTAGAGTCCGTATGTGTGGGAAAACAAGAGATAGGGTTGGATTCGGACCCCTCCTTCAAGGGCCACGAAATTCCCCCCCTCTTCCTCCATATATACAGCCCTTAGGGCACAGTTCAGACTTTGGGTTTTGTTTAGATTAAAAGTTCGCCATAGCTGCAACTTCGCGTACTTCGTTTGTGTTCATCGACCAGACCAAGACGTCACAGAACCCCACCTTGATCAATAAAGCTTTCATCTTATATTCGCAATATCCAGATTGCAAATCTTAGTTTCTTGCTTGTTCTTCGTTTGCTTGCAGGAGATAGACCCTCGTGGTCAGGTTGATTGTGCTCCGGCGTGGTCAATAACCTCTCGGAGTTGGTTTAGCGATTGCTAAGGCGCGACGTCCTGGCACGTTCGTAGTCGGATCGTCAAAGTCTACTCCACCAAAAACGATAGCTATCATCTCATCGAAAGATCGGGACACCCTCGCCTCTATCAGAAGGCTTATGATATGGTAGCAAAAAGGGTCAGCAATAATCAATTCAGAGATGCAATGTTGAATAAACGCTCAACGACGGTACTGTGCTGGTCCTAGGCTAGACCGTACTAGAGACGCGAGCCTAGAACACTAACAAAATCACGGCGCGGCACATAAACAAGGGAAGAGCACACTCTAAATTTTTTTTTGTTTTTTTTTGCGCTCCTCTTTTTTTTTTGCAAAAATTCACTATAATGGCGAGTGTCTCAAAACTCTTCCCAAGTCAAACTATCAGGATTGGCATGAAATTTTTTTTGACAATTTTTTTTTTCGGAAATCAGGGCAGCGACGACGAAAAAGTGCGACAAAAAATCACTATGATGGCGAGTGTCTCAAAGCGCTCCATGGGACCTAAAAATAGGATAGGGAAAAAATATTTTTGTCTGCCGAAATTTTGGCCTAAAAACTGCCCGGGGGTCTCCAGACTATTTTTTTTCCGAATCCTACTCAGGCAAGGAAACACGAATCGGAAAAAAGATAGGTCTTTGAAAACAAACCTTATATGAAAAGAACTCGGATTGGTGGTGGATATATGGTGGTAGAATATGGTAGCGGTGGTGGTATATGGCAGCGGTGGTGGTATATGGATTCAGAGCGGTGGTGGTAGATGGCAGGGGCGATGATGATGGTGAGGCGGCGGCGTGACAACTTATGACCAGAACTCAAAACTCTAAAAGACTAGACGCTAAGACCAGCAACTCGACATGACGATGCAACCGCAGATTCCACAATGCAAAAACCCTAAAAAGATTATGCAAAGGCTCAGATTGGTTCGGATATGATGAACTAACCCTAAATTTTTTTTGTGGCTTTTTCGTGGACTGAAGGTATGAAGAACAGACTCGATCTAAACTATGAAAAACAGTAAAATCTCACCGATTAACCTAGAAATC
The DNA here is from genome assembly GCA_011799875.1 of Thinopyrum elongatum. Classification (NCBI taxonomy): domain Eukaryota; kingdom Viridiplantae; phylum Streptophyta; class Magnoliopsida; order Poales; family Poaceae; genus Thinopyrum; species Thinopyrum elongatum. The sequence goes on from CM022298.1 coordinate 327,135,786, forward strand.
TGTTACCACTTGATAGAGGCGAAGGTGTCCTGATGTTTCGATGAGATGGTGGCTATCGTTTTCTGTGGGAGTCGACCTTGACGATCCGACTACAAACGTGCGAGACGTCGCGCCTTAGCAATCGCTATACCAACTTCCAAGGGGTTATTGACCACGCCGGAGCACGATCAACCTGACCACGAGGGTCTGTTTCCTGCGAGCAAACGAAGAACAAGCAAGAAACTGAGATTGCAATCTGGATATTGCGAATATAAGAGGAAAGCTTTATTAATGAAGGTGGGGTTCTGTGACGCCTTTGTCTGGTCGTTGAACACAAACGAAGTACGCGAAGTTGCAGCTATGGCGAACTTTTAATCTAAACAAAACCCAAAGTCTAAACGGTGCCCTAAGGGCTGTATATATGGAGGAAGAGGGGGGGGGGGATTTCGTGGCCCTTGAAGGAGGGGTCCGAAACCAACCCTATCTCTTGTTTCCCCACACATACGGACTCTAAAAACAGCCTATACTCAAGTATTTCGAAATTACATGGGCCTGGCCCAATAATAAGGTGACGCAGCACCTATAATAGCCTCTGGACGAAATTTATGAAGTGGCATCTTGTATATTTCGGCCAAGGCTTCCTGCACTCATTATTGTGGCTTCAAAGTCCTGAAATCATCACTTGTAACTCCGTTCTTGTTCCCCTTGTGCATGCCATCATCTCCATGCTTGAACTTGCTCCAAGGTTCCTCTTTCTTGTCCAAGCTAGGCCCTTCATTTGTAAGCAAAACAAATGTATCCAATTTAGGCAGCATCATATTCTCATGAACATTAGAATCATTACAAAGAAACTAAAGTACCTGATAATTTAATTGGCGTGCGCGAGCTCTAGTAATTGGTCCAGTATATATAGCAGCAGGGGCTGTGGGTGTAACAATGGTATTGATGTCCTCATCATACCCAGAATATGCATCCAAAAAGGAGAGCAAATCGCAGCCTGAAGTGGAGTCCACGATCTGGTCGATGCGCGGCAAGGGAAATGGGTCTTTCGGGCAAGCCTTGTTGAGATCTGATGAGGACATCAAAACCATTGTTACACCCACAGCCCCTACTGCTATACATACTGGACCAATTACTAGAGCTCGCGCACGCCAATTAAATTATCAGGTACTTTTGTTTCTTGGTAATGATTCTAATGTTCATGAGAATATGATGCTGCCTAAATTGGATACATTTGTTTTGCTTACAAATGAAGGGCCTAGCTTGGACAAGAAAGAGGAACCTTGGAGCAAGTTCAAGCATGGAGATGATGGCATGCGCAAGGGGAACAAGAACGGAGTTACAAGTGATGATTTCAGGACTTTGAAGCCACCATAATGAGTGCAGGAAGCCTTGGACGAAATATACAAGATGCCACTTCATAAATTTCGTCCAGAGGCTATTATAGGTGCTGCGTCACCTTATTATTGGGCCAGGCCCATGTAATTTCGAAATACTTGAGTATAGGCTGTTTTTAGAGTGCGTATGTGTGGGGAAACAAGAGATAGGGTTGGTTTCGGACCCCTCCTTCAAGGGCCACGAAATCCCCCCCTCTTCCTCCATATATACAGCCCTTAGGGCACCGTTTAGACTTTGGGTTCTGTTTAGATTAAAAGTTCGCTATAGCTGCAACTTCGCGTACTTCGTTTGTGTTCAACGACCAGACCAAGACGTCACAGAACCCCACCTTGATCAATAAAGCTTTCATCTTATATTCGCAATATCCAGATTGCCAATCTTAGTTTCTTGCTTGTTCTTCGTTTGCTTGCAGGAGATAGACCCTCGTGGTCAGGTTGATTGTGCTCCGGCGTGGTCAATAACCTCTCGGAGTTGGTTTAGCGATTGCTAAGGCGTGACGTCCTCGCACGTTCGTAGTCGGATCGTCAAAGTCTACTCCACCAAAAACGATAGCTATCATCTCATCGAAAGATCGGGACACCCTCGCCTCTATCAAGTGGTATCAGATTTCCAGGTTGCTCGGTGAGATTTACAGTTTTTCGTAGTTTAGATCGAGTCTGTTCTTCATACCTACAGTCCAGGAAAAAGGCAAAAAAAAAATTTAGGGTTAGTTCATGATGAGGACATCAATACCATTGTTACACCCACAGCCCCTGCTGCTATACATACTGGACCAATTACTAGAGCTCGCGCACGCCAATTAAATTATCAGGTACTTTCGTTTCTTGGTAATGATTCTAATGTTGATGAGAATATGATGCTGCCTAAATTGGATACATTTGTTTTGCTTACAAATGAAGGGCCTAGCTTGGACAAGAAAGAGGAACCTTGGAGCAAGTTCAAGCATGGAGATGATGGCATGCGCAAGGGGAACAAGAACGGAGTTACAAGTGATGATTTCAGGACTTTGAAGCCACCATAAGGAGTGCAGGAAGCTTTGGACGAAATATACGAGATGCCACTTCATAAATTTCGTCCAGAGGCTATTATAGGTGCTGCGTCACCTTATTATTGGGCCAGGCCCATGTAATTTCGAAATACTTGAGTATAGGCTATTTTTAGAGTCCGTATGTGTGGGGAAACAAGAGATAGGGTTGGTTTCGGACCCCTCCTTCAAGGGCCACGAAATCCCCCCCCCACCTCTTCCTCCATATATACAGCCCTTAGGGCACCGTTTAGACTTTGGGTTTTGTTTAGATTAAAAGTTCGCCATAGCTGCAACTTCACGTACTTCGTTTGTGTTCAACAACAAGACCAAGACGTCACAGAACCCCACCTCGATCAATAAAGCTTTCATCTTATATTCGCAATATCCAGATTGCAAATCTTAGTTTCTTGCTTGTTCTTCGTTTGCTTGCAGGAGATAGACCCTCGGGGTCAGGTTGATTGTGCTCCGGCGTGGTCAATAACCTCTCGGAGTTGGTTTAGCGATTGCTAAGGCGCGACGTCCTCGCACGTTCGTAGTCGGATCGTCAAAGTCTACTCCACCAAAAATGATAGATATCATCTCATCGAAAGATCGGGACACCCTCGCCTCTATCAAGTGGTATCAGATTCCCAGGTTGCTCGGTGAGATTTACAGTTTTTCGTAGTTTAGATCGAGTCTGTTCTTCATACCTACAGTCCAGGAAAAAGCCAAAAAAAATATTTAGGGTTAGTTCATCATATCCGAACCAATCTGAGCCTTTGCATAATCTTTTTAGGGTTTTTGCTTTGTTGAATTTGCGGTTGCATCGTCGTGTCAAGTTGCTGGTCTTAGCGTCTAGTTCTTTAGAGTTTCGAGTTCTGTTCACAAGTTGTCACGCCGCCGCCGCACCATCATCATCGCCCCTACCATATACCACCACAGCTTATCTGCTATTTCTCTGAGTCCATATACCACCACCGACCCGAGTCCATATACCACCACCGATCCGAGTCCATATACCACCACCAATCCGAGCCCACATATACTACCGTCATATACCATCAACAGTCCGAGTTCCACCAGATTCATCTCTGCCACCAGTCCTAGTCCGAGTCCAGTATTTATTCCTTTATTTTAGAGTGCCAGATCACGCGATACTACGAGTCGTGAACAAGTCGGATTCCCCAATTTTCGTGCTACCCGCAGAAGAAAAATAGTTCCAGTTTCAAAAAAAAAAACTAAGTCTGGAAAATTCTGGCTAGGCAGTTTTTAGACCATTTGTAGACTTTTTCGAAAAAAAATTGTTGCGGAGCAAAAAAAAAAAGAGGAAAAAAAAGTGCAAAAAAGAAAAAAAAATTCAGAGTGTGCTCCTCCCTTGTTTACGTGCAGTGCCGTGATTTTTGTTAGTGTTCTAGGCTCGCGTCTCTAGCACGGTCTAGCCTAGGACCAGCACAGTACCGTCGTTGAGAGTTTATTCAACATTGCATCTCTGAATTGATTATTGCTGACCCTTTTTGCTACCATATCATAAGCCTTCCCAGCTCCACATACATCTACATCGTGCGTTTGACACCACCTGGCAATCGCTCTGTCCAAGCTCTGAGAGTTTTGACTACAAAGGTTGCCGATCACCACCTGCTGCTGGGTAAGAACTGGTAAGAATTTGAGATTTGCTTGACGGATTTGTGACACCACACCACACCACCACCACTTTCTAGTAGTCTGTAGGATCCTATTCTTGTGTGTTTCTATTGCTGCTAACCATGGCAGGATCACAAGCCGACGAGATTGACTGGGAGAACATGACGAACTAGGAGTTGCATGATAAATTTCAGCAAATGATGAGTGGCCAGGTGGGAGATGTGCTAAACAGATTTGAAGAGGCCATGGAGAAGATAGATGGCATGGAGAAGTCGTTCGAGACAAAGCTGGATAACAAGTTTAATGAATTGCTCACGCGTCTTCCCCAACCACCACCGGCTGCACCTGTCGCACCTCTGCAACGACAACAACAACGCCCCCTTCCAAATCAGTTCGGACGAGCGAAGCGTGTTCCTCTTGAGGATGGCCAAACTTCTGGTGCTGCTGTACCTACTGTTGATGCTTCTTTGGCTGTTGCTCCTGCTGCTGCTGGTGCCGAGGAGGAGGACGATTACATGGGCGATTATGAGGATGAGTTTGATCAAAATCATAACTACGTGCAACCACCAGCACCAGGTCGTCCACATGCAAATAATCGCAATGGTAGGCCTGCACCACCACTTCAGGTACGAGATCATGACCATCTTCCTAAATTAAAATTGAATATTCCACCATTCGAGGGTAGATATGTTCCTGATATATATCTTACTTGGGAGTTAGAAACTGAACAACGTTTTACATGTTTACAATATCCCGAGGAACGACGTGTTGCTGCTGCTGTTTGTGCTTTCACTAGTTTTGCATGTGTATGGTGGTCTGAACATTGTAGATTATATCCTATTCCAGCTACGTGGGCTGCTTTGAAAACTGCTATGCGTACTCGTTGGGTTCCACCATATTATCAACGTGAATTACTTCAAAAATTGCAGCGCTTAAGACAAGGAAAAAATTCTGTAGAAGAATATTATCAGGAATTACAAACTGGCATGATTAGATGTGGTATTGTTGAGGAGAATGAAGCTATGCTTGCACGTTTCATGGGTGGATTAAATAGAGAGATTCAGACCATTCTAGAGTGATGAGGACATCAATACCATTGTTACACCCACAACCCCTGCTTCTATACATACTGGACCAATTACTAGAGCTCGCGCACGCCAATTAAAATATCAGGTACTTTCGTTTCTTGGTAATGATTCTAAAGTTCATGAGAATATGATGCTGCCTAAATTGGATACATTTGTTTTGCTTACAAATGAAGGGCCTAGCTTGGACAAGAAAGAGGAACCTTGGAGCAAGTTCAAGCATGGAGATGATGGCATGCACAAGGGGAACAAGAACGGAGTTACAAGTGATGATTTCAGGACTTTGAAGCCACCATAATGAGTGCAGGAAGCCTTGGACGAAATATACAAGATGTCACTTCATAAATTTCGTCCAGAGGCTATTATAGGTGCTGCGTCACCTTATTATTGGGCCAGGCCCATGTAATTTCGAAATACTTGAGTATAGGCTGTTTTTAGAGTCCGTATGTGTGGGGAAACAAGAGATAGGGTTGGTTTCGGACCCCTCCTTCAAGGGCCACGAAATCCCCTCCTCTTCCTCCATATATACAGCCCTTAGGGCACCGTTTAGACTTTGGGTTTTGTTTAGATTAAAAGTTCGCCATAGCTGCAATTTCGCGTACTTCGTTTGTGTTCAACGACCAGACCAAGACGTCACAGAACCCCACCTTGATCAATAAAGCTTTCATCTTATATTCGCAATATCCAGATTGCAAATCTTAGTTTCTTGCTTGTTCTTCGTTTGCTTGCAGGAGATAGACCCTCGTGGTCAGGTTGATTGTGCTCCGGCGTGGTCAATAACCTCTCGGAGTTGGTTTAGCGATTGCTAAGGCGCGACGTCCTCGCACGTTCGTAGTCGGATCGTCAAAGTCTACTCCACCAAAAACGATAGCTATCATCTCATCGAAAGATCGGGACACCCACGCCTCTATCACTAGTAGTCTGTAGCATCATATTCTTGTGTGTTTCTATTGCTGCTAACCATGGCAGGATCACAAGCCGACGAGATTGACTGGGAGAACATGACGAACAAGGAGTTGCATGATAAATTTCAGCAAATGATGAGTGGCCAGGTGGGAGATGTGCTAAACAGATTTGAAGAGGCCATGGAGAAGATAGATGGCATGGAGAAGTCGTTCGAGACAAAGCTGGATAACAAGTTTAATGAATTGCTCACGCGTCTTCCCCAACCACCACCGGCTGCACCTGTCGCACCTCTGCAACGACAACAACAACGCCCCCTTCCAAATCAGTTCGGACGAGCGAAGCGTGTTCCTCTTGAGGATGGCCAAACTTCTGGTGCTGCTATACCTACTGTTGATGCTTCTTTGGCTCCTGCTCCTGCTGCTGCTGGTGCCGAGGAGGAGGATGATTACGCGGGCGATTATGAGGATGAGGTTGATCAAAATAATAACTACGTGCAACCACCAGCACCAGGTCGTCCACATGCAAATAATCGCAATGGTAGGCCTGCACCACCACTTCAGGTACGAGATCATGACCATCTTCCTAAATTAAAATTGAATATTCCACCATTCGAGGGTAGATATGTTCCTGATATATATCTTACTTGGGAGTTAGAAACTGAACAACGTTTTACATGTTTACAATATCCCGAGGAACGACGTGTTGCTGCTGCTGTTTGTGCTTTCACTAGTTTTGCATGCGTATGGTGGTCTGAACATTGTAGATTATATCCTATTCCAGCTACGTGGGCTGCTTTGAAAACTGCTATGCGTACTCGTTGGGTTCCACCATATTATCAACGTGAATTACTTCAAAAATTGCAGCGCTTAAGACAAGGAAAAAATTCTGTAGAAGAATATTATCAGGAATTACAAACTGGCATGATTAGATGTGGTATTGTTGAGGAGAATGAAGCTATGCTTGCACGTTTCATGGGTGGATTAAATAGAGAGATTCAGACCATTCTAGAGTATAAGGAGTATAATAATATCACTCGTTTATTCCATCTTGCTTGTAAAGCTAAACGTGAAGTGCAGGATCGACAGGCATTGGCGCGAACTAATTTTTCTGCAGGTCGATCTTCATCATGGACACCGCGTGCCTCCTCTACTCCCACAAGTCCTACTGCGGCACCACTGACTTCAGCCGCCAATTCCAACCGAGATACAAGAAAACAGGCACCACCACCACCATCTGCCAAGAGTACACCTTCTGGGCCTGCCCAGAGCTCTTCTTCATGTATGGCATCAACAGGGCACACACATGATATTATTTGTCGTCGTTGTAAGGGAAGAGGTCATTATGCGAGAGAATGCCAATCTCCGCGTGTTATGATTGCTACTGAGGATGGTGGGTATGAGTCCGCTAGTGACTATGATGAGGAGACTTTGGCTCTTATTACAAGTGAAGAACACGGTGGAGATGATTCTGATCATGAGACACAATACATGGCTCCTGAAGACACTGACAGGTATCAATGTTTAGTTGCTCAACATGTTTTGAGTGTGCAGGTCACACAAGCTGAGCAAAATCAGAGGCATAATTTGTTCCATACAAAGGGAGTTGTGAAGGAACGTTCTGTTCGCGTCATCATAGATGGAGGGAGCTGCAACAACTTGGCTAGCATGGAGATGGTGGAGAAGCTATCTCTCACCACAAGACCACATCCACATCCTTACTATATCCAATGGTTCAACAACATCGGCAAGGTTAAGGTAACACGTACTGTTCGTGTGCATTTTAGTATCTCTACATATGCTGATTATGTTGATTGTGATGTGGTACCCATGCAAGCATGTTCATTATTACTTGGTAGACCATGGCAATTTGATAAAAATTCTGTACACCATGGTAGAAACAATCAGTATACTCTTGTTCATAAGGATAAACATATTACTTTGCTTCCTATGACTCCTGATTCTATTTTGAAAGATGATATTAATAGAGCTAGTAAAGCAAAACAGGAGAAAAATAAGACTGAAAATCAGATTGTGGCAAAAGAATTTGAGCAACAAATAAAGCCTAATAATAAACCATCTAGTGTTGCTTCTGAAATTAAATTGAAAAGTGCATGCTTACTGGCCACCAAATCTGATATTGATGAGCTAGATTTCAGCAATTCTGTTTGCTATGCTTTTGTGTGCAAAGAGGCGTTATTTTCATTCGAGGACGTGCCTTCCTCTTTGCCTCCTGCGGTCACTAACATTTTGCAGGAGTTCGCTGACGTCTTTCCACAAGACGTGCCACCGGGATTACCACCTATTCGCGGGATTGAGCATCAGATTGACTTAATTCCCGGTGCTTCGTTGCCAAACCGTGCGCCATACCGTACCAATCCAGAGGAGACGAAGGAGATTATGCGTCAAGTACAGGAGCTGCTCGACAAAGGTTATATACGCGAATCTCTTAGTCCTTGTGCTGTTCCTATTATACTAGTGCCAAAAAAGGATAGTACGTCGCGTATGTGTGTTGATTATAGAGGCAATAATAATATTACTATTCGTTATCGTCATCCTATTCCTAGGCTAGATGATATGCTTGATGAATTGAGTGGCTCTACAATATTCTCCAAAGTTGATTTGCGTAGTGGATACCATCAAATTCGTATGAAATTGGGAGATGAATGGAAAACAGCATTTAAAACTAAGTTCGGTTTATATGAGTGGTTAGTCATGCCTTTTGGGTTAACTAATGCACCTAGTACTTTCATGAGATTAATGAACGAAGTTTTACGTGCTTTCATTGGACGATTTGTGGTAGTTTACTTTGATGATATATTGATTTATAGCAGATCTTTGGAGGAACATTTGGAACATTTACGTGCTGTTTTTATTGCTCAACGTGATGCACGTTTGTTTGGTAACCTTGGGAAGTGCACCTTTTGCACCGACCGAGTATCTTTTCTTGGCTATGTTGTTACTCCACAGGGAATTGAAGTTGATAAAGCCAAGATTGAAGCTATTGAGAGTTGGCCGCAGCCCAAAACGGTCACACAAGTGAGGAGTTTCCTTGGCCTCGCTGGTTTCTATAGGCGTTTTGTGAGAGATTTCAGTACCATTGCTGCACCTCTCAACGAGCTTACAAAGAAGGATGTGCCTTTTGTTTGGGGTACCGCACAGGAAGAAGCCTTCACGATGTTGAAAGATAAGTTAACACATGCTCCTTTACTCCAACTTCCTGATTTTAATAAGACTTTTGAGCTTGAATGTGATGCTAGTGGAATTGGATTAGGAGGTGTGTTATTAGAAGATGGCAAACCTGTTGCATACTTTTCTGAAAAATTGAGTGGGCCTAGTCTGAATTACTCTACTTATGATAAGGAATTATATGCTCTTGTTCGGACTTTGAAAACATGGCAACATTATTTATGGCCCAAAGAATTTGTTATTCATTCTGATCATGAATCTTTGAAACATATTAAAAGTCAAGCCAAACTGAACCGTAGACATGCTAAATGGGTTGAATTCATTGAGACTTTCCCTTATGTCATTAAACACAAGAAGGGTAAAGAAAATGTTATTGCTGATGCATTGTCTCGTCGTTATACTATGCTTTCACAACTTGACTTTAAAATATTTGGTTTGGAGACCATCAAAGATCAATATGTGCATGATGCTGAATTTAAAGATGTATTGCAGAATTGTAAAGAAGGGAGAACATGGAACAAGTTCGTCATTAACGATGGATTTGTGTTTCGTGCTAACAAGCTATGCATTCCAGCTAGCTCCGTTCGTCTTTTATTGTTGCAGGAGGCGCATGGAGGAGGATTAATGGGACACTTTGGCGTAAAGAAGACGGAGGATGTACTTGCTACACATTTCTTTTGGCCAAAGATGAGACGGGATGTTGAGCGCTTTGTTGCTCGCTGCACTACATGTCAAAAAGCTAAGTCATGACTCAATCCTCATGGTTTATATATGTCGTTGCCTGTACCTAGTGTTCCATGGGAGGATATATCTATGGACTTTGTTTTGGGTTTACCTCGAACAAAGAAGGGGAGGGATAGCATATTTGTTGTCGTGGATAGGTTCTCGAAAATGGCACACTTTATACCATGTCATAAAAGCGATGATGCTGCTAATGTTGCTGATTTGTTCTTTCGTGAAATTATTCGCTTGCATGGTGTGCCAAATACTATTGTTTCAGATCGTGATACCAAATTTCTTAGCCACTTTTGGAGATGTTTATGGGCTAAGTTGGGGACTAAACTGCTTTTTAGTACTACTTGTCACCCCCAAGCTGATGGACAAACTGAAGTAGTCAATAGAACTTTGTCTACTATGCTTAGGGCTGTTTTGAAGAATAACAAGAAAATGTGGGAAGAATGCTTGCCTCATATTGAATTTGCTTATAATCGTTCGTTGCATTCTACTACTAAGATGTGCCCTTTTGAAATTGTATATGGTTTCCTACCTCGTGCACCTATTGATTTGTTGCCTCTTCCATCTTCGGAGAAGGTTAATTTTGATGCTAAACAACGTGCTGAATTGATCTTAAAAATGCATGAGTTAACTAAGGAGAACATTGAGCGTATGAATGCTAAATATAAACTTGCTGGAGATAAGGGTAGAAAACATGTTGTGTTTGCACCTGGAGATCTTGTTTGGTTACATTTGCGTAAGGATAGATTTCCTGATTTGCGCAAATCAAAGCTAATGCCACGTGCTGATGGTCCTTTTAAGGTGTTAGAGAAAATAAATGATAACGCATATAAATTTGAGCTGCCTGCAGATTTTGGGGTTAGTCCCACTTTTAACATTGCAGATTTGAAGCCTTATTTGGGTGAGGAAGATGAGCTTCCGTCGAGGACGACTTCATTTCAAGAAGGGGAGGATGATGAGGACATCAATACCATTGTTACACCCACAGCCCCTGCTGCTATACATACTGGACCAATTACTAGAGCTCGCGCACGCCAATTAAATTATCAGGTACTTTCGTTTCTTGGTAATGATTCTAATGTTTATGAGAATATGATGCTGCCTAAATTGGATACATTTGTTTTGCTTACAAATGAAGGGCCTAGCTTGGACAAGAAAGATGAACCTTGGAGCAAGTTCAAGCATGGAGATGATGGCATGCGCAAGGGGAACAAGAACGGAGTTACAAGTGATGAATTCAGGACTTTGAAGCCACCATAAGGAGTGCAGGAAGCCTTGGACGAAATATACAAGATGGCACTTCATAAATTTCGTCCAGAGGCTATTATAGGTGCTGCGTCACCTTATTATTGGGCCAGGCCCATGTAATTTCAGAATACTTGAGTATAGGCTATTTTTAGAGTCCGTATGTGTGGGGAAACAAGAGATAGGGTTGGTTTCGGACCCCTCCTTCAAGGGCCACGAAATCCCCCCCCTCTTCCTCCATATATACAGCCCTTAGGGCACCGTTTAGACTTTGGGTTCTGTTTAGATTAAAAGTTCGCCATAGCTGCAACTTCGCGTACTTCGTTTGTGTTCAACGACCAGACCAAGACGTCACTGAACCCCACCTTGATCAATAAAGCTTTCATCTTATATTCGCAATATCCAGATTGCCAATCTTAGTTTCTTGCTTGTTCTTTGTTTGCTTGCAGGAGATAGACCCTCGTGGTCAGGTTGATTGTGCTCCGGCGTGGTCAATAACCTCTCAGAGTTGGTTTAGCGATTGCTAAGGCGCGACGTCCTCGCACGTTCGTAGTCGGATCGTCAAAGTCTACTCCACCAAAAACGATAGATATCATCTCATCGAAAGATCGGGACACCCTCGCCTCTATCACTATAGGCGTTTTGTGAGAGATTTCAGTACCATTGCTGCACCTCTCAATGAGCTTACAAAGAAGGATGTGCATTTTGTTTGGGGTACCGCACAAGAAGAAGCCTTCACGGTGTTGAAAGATAAGTTAACACATGCTCCTTTACTCCAACTTCCTGATTTTAATAAGACTTTTGAGCTTGAATGTGATGCTAGTGGAATTGGATTAGGAGGTGTGTTATTACAAGATGGCAAACCTGTTGCATACTTTTCTGAAAAATTGAGTGGGCCTAGTCTGAATTACTCTACTTATGATAAGGAATTATATGCTCTTGTTCGGACTTTGGAAACATGGCAACATTATTTATGGCCCAAAGAATTTGTTATTCATTCTGATCATGAATCTTTGAAACATATTAAAAGTCAAGCCAAACTGAACCGTAGACATGCTAAATGGGTTGAATTCATTGAGACTTTCCCTTATGTCATTAAACACAAGAAGGGTAAAGAAAATGTTATTGCTGATGCATTGTCTCGTCGTTATACTATGCTTTCACAACTTGACTTTAAAATATTTGGTTTGGAGACCATCAAAGATCAATATGTGCATGATGCTGAATTTAAAGATGTATTGCAGAATTGTAAAGAAGGGAGAACATCGAATAAGTTCGTCGTTAACGATGGATTTGTGTTTCGTGCTAACAAGCTATGCATTCCAGCTAGCTCCGTTCGTCTTTTGTTGTTGCAGTAGGCGCATGGAGGAGGATTAATGGGACACTTTGGCGTAAAGAAGACGGAGGATGTACTTGCTACACATTTATTTTGGCCAAAGATGAGACGGGATGTTGAGCGCTTTGTTGCTCACTGCACTACATGTCAAAAAGCTAAGTCACGACTCAATCCTCATGGTTTATATATGCCTTTGCCTGTACCTAGTGTTCCATGGGAGGATATATCTATGGACTTTGTTTTGGGTTTACCTCGAACAAAGAAGGGGAGGGATAGCATATTTGTTGTCGTGGATAGGTTCTCGAAAATGGCACACTTTATACCATATCATAAAAGCGATGATGCTGCTAATGTTGCTGATTTGTTCTTTCGTGAAATTATTCGCTTGCATGGTGTGCCAAATACTATTGTTGCAGATCATGATACCAAATTTCTTAGCCACTTTTGGAGATGTTTATGGGCTAAGTTGGGGACTAAACTGCTTTTTAGTACTACTTGTCACCCCCAAACTGATGGACAAACTGAAGTAGTCAATAGAACTTTGTCTACTATGCTTAGGGCTGTTTTGAAGAATAACAAGAAAATGTGGGAAGAATGCTTGCCTCATATTGAATTGCTTATAATCGTTCGTTGCATTCTACTACTAAGATGTGCCCTTTTGAAATTGTATATGGTTTCCTACCTCGTGCACCTATTGATTTGTTGCCTCTTCCATCTTCGGAGAAGGTTAATTTTGATGCTAAACAACGTGCTGAATTGATCTTAAAAATGCATGAGTTAACTAAGGAGAACATTGAGCGTATGAATGCTAAATATAAACTTGCTGGAGATAAGGGTAGAAAACATGTTGTGTTTGCACCTGGAGATCTTGTTTGGTCACATTTGCGTAAGGATAGATTTCCTGATTTGCGCAAATCAAAGCTAATGCCACGTGCTGATGGTCCTTTTAAGGTGTTAGAGAAAATAAATGATAATGCATATAAACTTGAGCTGCCTGCAGATTTTGGGGTTAGTCCCACTTTTAACATTGCAGATTTGAAGCCTTATTAGGGTGAGGAAGATGAGCTTTCGTCGAGGACGACTTCATTTCAAGAAGGGGAGGATGATGAGGACATCAATACCATTGTTACACCCACAGCCCCTACTGCTATACATACTGGACCAATTACTAGAGCTCGCGCACGCCAATTTAATTATCAGGTACTTTTGTTTCTTGGTAATGATTCTAATGTTCATGAGAATATGATGCTGCCTAAATTGGATACATTTGTTTTGCTTACAAATGAAGGGCCTAGCTTGGACAAGAAAGAGGAACCTTGGAGCAAGTTCAAGCATGGAGATGATGGCATGCGCAAGGGGAACAAGAATGGAGTTACAAGTGATGATTTCAGGACTTTGAAGCCACCATAATGAGTGCAGGAAGCCTTGGACGAAATATACAAGGTGCCACTTCATAAATTTCGTCCAGAGGCTATTATAGGTGCTGCGTCACCTTATTATTGGGCCAGGCCCATGTAATTTGGAAATACTTGAATATAGGCTGTTTTTAGAGTCCGTATGTGTGGGGAAACAAGAGAGAGTGTTGGTTTCGGACCCCTCCTTCAAGGGCCACGAAATCCCCTCCTCTTCCTCCATATATACAGCCCTTAGGGCATCGTTTAGACTTTGGGTTTGGTTTAGATTAAAAGTTCGCCATAGCTGCAACTTCGCGTACTTCGTTTGTGTTCAACGACCAGACCAAGATGTCACAGAACCCCACCTTCATTAATAAAGGTTTCCTCTTATATTCGCAATATCCAGATTGCAATCTCAGTTTCTTGCTTGTTCTTCATTTGTTCGCAGGAAACAGACCCTCGTGGTCAGGTTGATTGTGCTCCGGCGTGGTCAATAACCTCTCGGAGTTGGTTTAGCGATTGCTAAGGCGCGACGTCCTCGCACGTTCGTAGTCGGATCGTCAAAGTCTAATCCACCAAAAACGATAGCTATCATCTCATCGAAAGATCGGGACACCCTCGCCTCTATCAAGATCTGTGAAGTCTATGCAAAGTCTCCATTTCCCATTGGCCTTCCGGACAACCACTTGATTTGCTAACCATGTTGGATGCAGCACTCCTCTGACCAAACCAGCTACCTCAAGTTTCTTGATCTCCTCTATAATGAACTGTTGCCTCTCCAAGGCCTGCTTCCGGACTTTCTGCTTGACAGGTCGGGCATGTGGGTAGATAGCAATGTGGTGCTCGATTACCTCCCTGGGAACACCGGGGATATCAGATGGTTGCCAGGCAAACACATCGATATTCGCCCAAAGGAAGGCAACGAGCGCGCTTTCCTATTTGTCATCGAGGGTGGCGCTGATGGTGAAAGTACCATCAACGCCAGCCAGCCCTGCCGGGACCTTCTTCACTTGTGGAGCAGCAACCTTGGATCTCTTGCTGTTGGAACTCTTCGGCAAGTCATCAACAGGCGCAGCGCACTCCGAAGAGGTGCGCTTCTCGAATTCCTTGCCAGAGCCCTTACTATCCTTCTTCTTCCGTCTGTTCTCCTTGGCGAGAACTGCCGCTGCTGCTGCCTTTGCCGCAACTGCGTCCCAGTACATCTTGTCCACACAAATGATTGCGTCTTTCTCATCCGATGGGATGGAAATGACTCCAACTAGCCCTGGCATCTTCAAGGCATTGTAGGCATAGTGGGATGCCGCCATGAACTTAGCCAGGGCTGGGCATCCAAGGATTCCATTGTACGGCAAGGGGATGTGATAGAGGCGAGGGTGTCCCGATCTTTCGATGAGATGATAGCTATCGTTTTTGGTGGATTAGACTTTGACGATCCGACTACGAACGTGCGAGGACGTCGCGCCTTAGCAATCGCTAAACCAACTCCGAGAGGTTATTGACCACGCCGGAGCACAATCAACCTGACCACGAGGGTCTGTTTCCTGCGAACAAATGAAGAACAAGCAAGAAACTGAGATTGCAATCTGGATATTGCGAATATAAGAGGAAACCTTTATTAATGAAGGTGGGGTTCTGTGACATCTTGGTCTGGTCGTTGAACACAAACGAAGTACGCGAAGTTGCAGCTATGGCGAACTTTTAATCTAAACCAAACCCAAAGTCTAAACGATGCCCTAAGGGCTGTATATATGGAGGAAGAGGAGGGGATTTCGTGGCCCTTGAAGGAGGGGTCCGAAACCAACACTCTCTCTTGTTTCCCCACACATACGGACTCTAAAAACAGCCTATATTCAAGTATTTCCAAATTACATGGGCCTGGCCCAATAATAAGGTGACGCAGCACCTATAATAGCCTCTGGACGAAATTTATGAAGTGGCACCTTGTATATTTCGTCCAAGGCTTCCTGCACTCATTATGGTGGCTTCAAAGTCCTGAAATCATCACTTGTAACTCCGTTCTTGTTCCCCTTGCGCATGCCATCATCTCCATGCTTGAACTTGCTCCAAGGTTCCTCTTTCTTGTCCAAGCTAGGCCCTTCATTTGTAAGCAAAACAAATGTATCCAATTTAGGCAGCATCATATTCTCATGAACATTAGAATCATTACCAAGAAACGAAAGTACCTGATAATTTAATTGGCGTGCGCGAGCTCTAGTAATTGGTCCAGTATGTATAGCAGCAGGGGCTGTGGGTGTAACAATGGTATTGATGTCCTCATCATCCTCCCCTTCTTGAAATGAAGTCGTCCTCGACGGAAGCTCATCTTCCTCACCCAAATAAGGCTTCAAATCTGCAATGTTAAAAGTGGGACTAACCCCAAAATCTGCAGGCAGCTCAAGTTTATATGCATTATCATTTATTTTCTCTAACACCTTAAAAGGACCATCAGCACGTGGCATTAGCTTTGATTTGCGCAAATCAGGAAATCTATCCTTACGCAAATGAAACCAAACAAGATCTCCAGGTGCAAAGACAACATGTTTTCTACCCTTATCTCCAGCAAGTTTATATTTAGCATTCATACGCTCAATGTTCTCCTTAGTTAACTCATGCATTTTTAAGATCAATTCAGCACGTTGTTTAGCATCAAAATTAACCTTCTCCGAAGATGGAAGAGGCAACAAATCAATTGGTGCACGAGGAAGGAAACCATACACAATTTCAAAAGGACACATCTTAGTAGTAGAATGCAATGAACGATTATAAGCAAATTCAATATGAGGCAAGCATTCTTCCCACATTTTCTTGTTATTCTTCAAAATAGCCCTAAGCATAGTAGGCAATGTTCTATTGACTACTTCAGTTTGTCCATCAGTTTGGGGGTGACATGTAGTACAAAAAAGCAGTTTTGTCCCCAACTTAGCCCATAAACATCTCCAAAAGTGGCTAAGAAATTTAGTATCACGATCTGAAACAATAGTATTTGGCACACCATGCAAGCGTATAATTTCACGAAAGAACAAATCAGCAACATTAACAACATCATGGCTTTTATGACATGGTATAAAGTGTGCCATTTTCGAGAACCTATCCACGACAACAAATATTCTATCCCTCCCCTTCTTTGTTCGAGGTAAACCTAAAACAAAGTCCATAGATATATCCTCCCAAGGAACACTAGGTACACGCAAAGGCATATATAAACCATGAGGATTGAGTCGTGACTTAGCTTTTTGACATGTAGTGCAGCGAGCAACAAAACGCTCAACATCCCGTCTCATCTTTGGCCAAAAGAAATGTGTAGCAAGTATATCCTCCGTCTTCTTCACGCCAAAGTGTCCCATTAATCCTCCTCCATGCGCCTCCTGCAACAACAAAAGACGAACGAAGCTAGCTGGAATGCATAGCTTGTTAGCACGAAACACAAATCCATCATTAACGACGAACTTGTTCCATGTTCTCCCTTCCTTACAATTCTGCAATACATCTTTAAATTCAGCATCATGCACATATTGAACTTTGATGGTCTCCAAACCAAATATTTTAAAGTCAAGTTGTGAAAGCTTCGTATAACGACGAGACAAAGCATCAGCAATAACATTTTCTTTACCCTTCTTGTGTTTAATGACATAAGGGAAAGTCTCAATAAATTCAACCCATTTAGCATGTCTACGGTTCAGTTTTGCTTGACTTTTAATGTGTTTCAAAGATTCATGATCAGAATGTATAACAAATTCTTTGGGCCATAAATAATGTTGCCATGTTTCTAAGGTCCGAACAAGAGCATATAATTCTTTATCATAAGTAGAATAGTTCAGACTAGGCCCACTCAATTTTTCAGAAAAGTATGCAACAGGTTTGCCATCTTGTAACAAAACACCTCCTAATCCAATTCCACTAGCATCACATTCAAGCTCAAAAGTCTTATTAAAATCAGGAAGTTGGAGTAAAGGAGCATGTGTCAACTTATCTTTTAATACCGTGAAAGCTTCTTCCTGTGAGGTACCCCAAACAAAAGGCACATCCTTCTTTGTAAGCTCATTGAGAGGTGCAGCAATGGTGCTGAAATCTCTCACAAAACGCCTATAGAAACCACCGAGTCCAAGAAAACTCCTCACTTGTGTGACCGTTTTGGGCTGCGGCCAACTCTCAATAGCTTCAATCTTGGCTTTATCAACTTCAATTCCCTGTGGAGTAACAACATAGCCAAGAAAAGATACTCGGTCGGTGCAAAAGGTGCACTTCCCAAGGTTACCAAACAAACGTGCATCACGTAAAGCAATAAAAACAGCCCGTAAATGTTCCAAATGTTCCTCCAAAGATCTGCTATAAATCAATATATCATCAAAGTAAACTACCACAAATCGTCCAATGAAAGCACGTAAAACTTCGTTCATTAATCTCATGAAAGTACTAGGTGCATTAGTTAACCCAAAAGGCATGACTAACCATTCATATAAACCAAACTTAGTTTTAAATGCTGTTTTCCATTCATCTCCCAATTTCATACGAATTTGATGGTATCCACTACGCAAATCAACTTTGGAGAATATTGTAGAGCCACTCAATTCATCAAGCATATCATCTAGCCTAGGAATAGGATGACGATAGCGAATAGTAATATTATTAATGCCTCTACAATCAACACACATACGCGATGTACCATCCTTTTTTGGCACTAGTATAATAGGAACATCACAAGGACTAAGAGATTCGCGTATATAACCTTTGTCGAGCAGCTCCTGTACTTGACGCATAATCTCCTTCGTCTCCTCTGGATTGGTACAATATGGCGCACGGTTTGGCAGCGAAGCACCGGGAATTAAGTCAATCTGATGCTCAATCCCGCGAATAGGTGGTAATCCCGGTTGCACGTCTTGTGGAAAGACGTCAGCGAACTCCTGCAAAATGTTAGTGACAGCAGGAGGCAAAGAGGAAGGCACGTCCTCGAATGAAAATAATGCCTCTTTGCACACAAAAGCATAGCAAACAGATTTGCTTAAATCTAGCTCATCAATATCAGATTTGGTGGCAAGTAAACACGCACTTTTGAATTTAATTTCAGAAGCAACACTAGATGGTTTATTATTAGGCTTCATTTGTTGCTCAAATTCTTTTGCCACAATCTGATTTTCACTCTTAGTTTTCTCCTGTTTTGCTTTACTAGCTCTATTAATATCATCTTTCAAATTACAATCAGGAGTCACAAATTTTTTTGACAATTTTTTTTTTCGGAAATCAGGGCAGCGACGACGAAAAAGTGCGACAAAAAATCACTATGATGGCGAGTGTCTCGAAACGCTCCCTGGGACCTAAAAATAGGATAGGGAAAAATATTTTTGACTGCCAAAATTTTGGGCTAAAAACTGCCCGGGGGTCTCCAGACTTTTTTTTTAAACCTACTCAGGCAAGGAAACACGAATCGGAAACTAGATGGATCTCGAAAACAAACCTAATATGAAAAGAACTCGAATTGGTGGTGGATATATGGTGGTGGTATATGGCAGCGGTGGTGGTATATGGTAGCGGTGGTGGTATATGGATACGGATCGGTGGTGGTATATGGATACAGATCGGTGATGGTATATGGATTCAGAGCAGTGGCGGATAAGCAGTGGTGGTAGATAGCAGGGGCGATGATGATGGTGCGGCGGCGGCGTGACAACTTATGACCAGAACTCGAAACTCTAAAGGACTAGACGCTAAGACCAGCAACTAGACACGATGATGCAACCGCAAATTCAACAAAGCAAAAACCCTAAAAAGATTATGCAAAGGCTCAGATTGGTTCGGATATGATGAACTAACCCTAATTTTTTTTTGGCTTTTTCGTGGACTGTAGGTATGAAGAACAGACTCGATCTAAACTACGAAAAACTATTAAAATCTCACCGAGCAACCTGAAAATCTGATACCACTTGATAGAGGCGAAAGTGTCCCGATGTTTCAATGAGATGGTGGCTATCGTTTTCTGTGGGAGTCGACCTTGACGATCCGACTACGAACGTGCGAGACGTCGCGCCTTAGCAATCGCTATACCAACTTCCAAGGGTTATTGACCACGCCGGAGCACGATCAACCTGACCACGAGGGTCTGTTTCCTGCGAGCAAATGAAGAACAAGCAAGAAACTGAGATTGCAATCTGGATATTGCGAATATAAGAGGAAAGCTTTATTAATGAAGGTGGGGTTCTGTGACGTCTTGATCTGGTCGTTGAACACAAACGAAGTACGCGAAGTTGTAGCTATGGCGAACTTTTAATCTAAACAAAACCCAAAGTCTAAACGGTTCCCTAAGGGTTGTATATATGGAGGAAGAGGGGGGGAATTTCGTGGCCCTTGGAGGAGGGGTCCGAAACCAACCCTATCTCTTGTTTCCCCACACATACGGACTCTAAAAACAGCCTATACTCAAGTATTTCGAAATTACATGGGGGTGGCCCAATAATAAGGTGATGCAACACCTATAATAGCCTCTGGACGAAATTTATGAAGTGGCATCTTGTATATTTCGTCCAAGGCTTCCTGCACTCATTATGGTGGCTTCAAAGTCTTGAAATCATCACTTGTAACTCCGTTCTTGTTCCCCTTGCGCATGCCATCATCTCCATGCTTGATCTTGCTCTAATGTTCATCCTTCTTGTCCAAGCTAGGCCCTTCATTTGTAAGCAAGACAAATGTATCCAATTTAGGCAGCATCATATTCTCATGAACATTAGAATCATTAGCAAGAAACGAAAGTACCTGATAATTTAATTGGCGTGCGCGAGCTCTAGTAATTGGTCCAATATGTATAGCAGCAGGGGCTGTGGGTGTAACAATGGTATTGATGTCCTCATCACCAGCTCACTGCGAGCCCCCAGCCTCGACAAAGTCGAGCAGGCTCTGGATGGTGGCACGCCATTCATCCATCTGCTCGGCCGCTGGCGGAAACCTCAGCAGCAGTTGAGCCCGCGCCATGGCCTCCGTAGCAGTACTTGGTATGGGCGAGGATGACATAGATCACGCCATCGCTCGACTCCTGACGGGGCCAGCAGCGATCGTACCACGTCCCCGCTATTGCGGTGCGGCCACCTGGATGGCATGGTGGCGCGGTGATGGCGCTTGAGGGTCAGCAGCTCCACTAGGCGCAGTAGCCTGGTCGACTCGTCCCGGGGGAGGTGTACGTGCTGCAGCCGCCCCTGTGGTGGGGGTGGCCGGATGGCGGCGATTCGCCCCGGACCGAGTGCCATCGCTGCAGCTGTGCCTGTCGGCGATGGGAAGGAATGTGGATAGAGTAGCCCCTTCACCCGTACCTCGCGGAGCGTGGCCATCGGGGTGTTGCTGATGTTGCTCTCCTCCGGTGTCTCCTACACCTGCTTTGACCGCAGGGGAAGTGGTGATGGTGCTGCCTGCCCCGACCACAGCCCCAGCGGTGTCCACACTCTCGTGCGCCTCTGCGTCCCCCGCAGCATTGGTGGCTGCGGGCAGCGGTGCCTTCGAGGTGGATTGGTGAGCAGCAGCACCGGGCTTCTTCTTGGGCGCCATTGCCGACGGCGCCATCGAAGACGAAGATGGTGATGAAGATGACACGCTGCACATGCTTTCAGGTTCGCGCAAGCGATCCCCCTACCTGGCGCGCCAAAGATGTCGCGGGAAACCACGGCTACCTATGGGGCCAAGGGGCCCCTTGCTGGTTCGGCAGGGGGATGTCGCGTTGCACAAAGAGCAGAAGAACGTGGGGCAGCACGACAGAGATCACACGAGCAATTTTACCCAGGTTCGGGGCGCCGCGAGGCGTAAAACCCTACTCCTGCTTTGGTGGATTGATGGTGGAAAAGTGGTGGTGGAGCGTAGTACACTTGCCCGACAGGCTCGCCCTGAGGAGGCAGTGACTATGCGCGTAGGAGTGTGGGGGTGTTCAACTTTCCAACCCTTGCTACGGATGCCATGGGCCTCCCTTTATAGGTTAAGGGGTCACCACAGTGGCAAAATAGTCATTATGCACTGATAAGATAGCAAACAATGCTATCATACCTAATTCTGCAGGCTGACAGAGTGCATTAAATGCACCGCTCAACGTCACATCGTTGCTTGCCCGGCAAGCCTTGCCGGGCTCGTCTTGCCAGCTCCATGCCTACTTGCTTGGCACGTCGCAGGATGGGTGTCATCTGTAGGTATTTCTTGTGGAAAGAGGCCGCCATGTGGCGAATGGCTGCCACTTAGTCACTTTGCGGCTTGACACCGCATTGATCAACGACGTGGGTCGTGGTGAGATGGCTTGGTGAGGTGTCTTTGCCCTCGTGAGTCCCGGCAGGCCCTGCCGGGATGTCTTGAATGCTTTCTTCCGGGGGAGCCCTTGTCCTTGCCAGGTCCGTCTGCCCGGCAAGGGAGGCTTTTCTCCTGGTGGTGTCTCGCTTCTCTGTCTTGGTCTTGGCCTTCTTAATCAGCATGCTGGTTCTTCGAAGATCTTGGTCTCTTGTATCTTGACACGGCCTTGGTGTTGTAATCTTGTTCTCGTGCCTGTGCATAGTCAGGGCAACAGACCCAGGGTTTGTTGCACCGACACATGTGAACGTCGACTACATGGCACTTCACCTTATTAGGGCCCAAGTGAATGCATTGTGGAGTAGTTATTAGATGATGGGTTGCGAGAGTGACAGAAGCTTAAACCCTAGTTTATGCGCTATTCCGTAAGGGACCGATTTGGACCCAAAAGTTTAATGCTATGGTAGATTTATTCTTAATACTTTTCTCATCGTTGCGGATGCTTGCGAGGGGGTTAATCATAAGTAGGAGGCTTGTTCAAGTAAGAACAACACCTATCAAATGGAGTGCCAAGGACCATTATGTTGGACCATGACGTCAAGTTCCTGAGCTACTTTTCGAAGACACTATGCGCCAAGCTCGGCATCAAGGTTCTATTCTCGATGACCTATCATCCCCAACCGATGGCCAAACATGATGTGGACACCAATACCATTGTTACACCCACAACCCCTGCTGCTATACATACTGGACCAATTACTAGAGCTCGCGCACGCCAATTAAATTATCAGGTACTTTCGTTTCTTGCTAATGATTCTAATGTTCATGAGAATATGATGCTGCCTAAATTGGATACATTTGTCTTGCTTACAAATGAAGGGCCTAGCTTGGACAAGAAGGATGAACATTAGAGCAAGATCAAGCATGGAGATGATGGCATGCGCAAGGGGAACAAGAACGGAGTTACAAGTGATGATTTCAAGACTTTGAAGCCACCATAATGAGTGCAGGAAGCCTTGGACGAAATATACAAGATGCCACTTCATAAATTTCGTCCAGAGGCTATTATAGGTGTTGCATCACCTTATTATTGGGCCACCCCCATGTAATTTCGAAATACTTGAGTATAGGCTGTTTTTAGAGTCCGTATGTGTGGGGAAACAAGAGATAGGGTTGGTTTCGGACCCCTCCTCCAAGGGCCACGAAATTCCCCCCCTCTTCCTCCATATATACAACCCTTAGGGAACCGTTTAGACTTTGGGTTTTGTTTAGATTAAAAGTTCGCCATAGCTGCAACTTCGCGTACTTCGTTTGTGTTCAATGACCAGACCAAGACGTCACAGAACCCCACCTTGATCAATAAAGCTTTCATCTTATAATCGCAATATCCAGATTGCAATCTCAGTTTCTTGCTTGTTCTTCGTTTGCTTGCAGGAAATAGACCCTCATGGTTAGGTTGGTCATGCTCCGGCGTGGTCAATAACCTCTCGGAGTTGGTTTAACGATTGCTAAGGCGTGATGTCATCGCACGTTCGTAGTCGGATCGTCAAAGTCTACTCCTACGAAAACGATAATCACCATCTCATCGAAAGACGGGACACCTTTGCCTCTATCAAAACAGAAGTCACAAACCGGACGCTATCCTACGCGTGTTGATCAAGAAAAACATCAAAGAGTGGGAGGAGTGCTTACCCATCGCCGTGTACGCCTACAACTGAGCAAGACACTCTACTACCGGCAAGTCCCGCTTCGAGGTTGTCTATTGCTTCAACCCATTGTCCCCATTGGACATTCTACCTCTCCCACTACAAGAACGCGTGAACATGGACGCGAGTGCAAGGGCAAGTTTTCTCAAGAAGATGCATGAAGATACAACGTCCACGATCGAGCGCCAAGTACAATGCCTCGCCACCAAGCTCAACATCAACAAGACACCAATGGTGTTCCAACCGGGAGATCTCATACGGCTTCATCTTCGCAAGCACAGCTTCCCCAACGAGCGCAAGTCCAAGCTACTACCATGAGCTGACGAGCCCTTCAAGGTGCTAGCACGCTACAATATCAATGCCTAAAAGATTGACATCCCACGCGACAAGTAGAACGTAAGCGACATCTTCAACGTCAAGGACTTGGGTCCATACCATGGTGATGAATATCACAATCTGTGGATGGATCTCTCCCAAGGGGGGGGGAGATAATACGGAGCATCCTTCCATCATCCCATGGACTCTACACCAACTCATCAAGCACCACATGGACCCATGACTAGAGCTCGAGCACGCGCAATTGAAACTGAGGTGAACTCACTCTTACTTGAGATGGATATGGACATGAATGGAACTTCGATGCTACCTCGCCAAAACATGCTACGTGTCCTTATGTATGAAGACCAACACCACCAAGCGGCTAAGGGACACCCCAAAGGAGGAGGAGAAGCACCCCAAGACCTCGAGGAAGAAGGACACCAAAAGGAGCAGGGTGGCAAGTCCCAGGCGACCCTGTGCGCACGGGCCCCCTAGACCCTGTGCCCACGGACTACACAGGGGCTGACACTGTAGCACCCAGTGCGCACGGGCGTGTACCATGCACACGGGACCCCCGTGCGCATGGGCCCAACTTACCCCTTGCACACGGGCCCTACAGGATGGCCGGCCGAGGCTGCCGTTTTGGGCCTCCACTTCGTCCCCCTCTCCCACATGCCTATATATTTCGTACCTAGGGTTATGTTTAGACTTAGCAAAGTATATGAGAGATATCTAGAGAGCGTTGCTCCTTCTACCACTCCTCTTGGAGATCAAGGCCTCTTTGGAGAGGATCCCAAGTGGATTTCAAGACCTCCTCTTCGGAGAAGACTATCATCAAGACCTCACCTCCTTAGGAGTGGGAAGAACTCTACCTAGTGCTTGTTTCCTTTGATTGTGCTTGATAGAGGCGAGGGTGTCCCGATCTTTCGATGAGATGATAGCTATCATTTTTGGTGGAGTAGACTTTGACGATCCGACTACGAACGTGCGAGGACGTCGCGCCTTAGCAATCGCTAAACCAACTCCGAGAGGTTATTGACCACGCCGGAGCACGATCAACCTGACCACGAGGGTCTATTTCCTGCAAGCAAACGAAGAACAAGCAAGAAACTAAGATTTACAATCTGGATATTGCGAATATAAGATGAAAGCTTTATTGATCAAGGTGGGGTTCTGTGACGTCTTGGTCTGGTCGTTGAACACAAACGAAGTACGCGAAGTTGCAGCTATGGCGAACTTTTAATCTAAACAAAACCCAAGGAAAAAGCTACTAGATGGATCTACTTATATAGGAGTAAGGGGTGGCGGCCAAGGAGGTGGGAGGACGTCCCAAGGCAGCCTAAAACTAACCCTAGGTCGTACAAGGCTCATGGGCCCAAGTGGAGGTGATGCAACACCTTTGGACTTGTAGTTTGACTCGGATTCTGCTGGAGCGTCAGATTGTTTCGTCGATAACTCATAGCTCCGGATGAATTTTAAGGTGAATCCAATTGGGCTGGAAAGAGCACGAAATTTACTTTCCAACAAAAAAAGAATCACCCAATTCGGAGTCCGTATGAAAGAGTTCTTGGTGTTTTGAGTCAGGTATGTCTGTGCAGTCCGAATCTGAATCCAGAACGTGAGAGACTTGGACTCTATCTTCTCTTGGCCCAAAAGTGACGTGAGAGGACTTTTTGAACAGCACCTAAACATCTCTTTTCTCCTTATCTTCATATGTGGATTGTACAAATGTCCCATACACCTGCAATTACACATGACACAAAAGTTTGTGAAGTATTTTTTGTCCTGGATGACATAAATAAATTATTGCATAGTTTGCATTAGAAATCACCTCACAAATATACATGTATGCAATATTTTTGGTCGTATCCAAGGTAGTCATGTCCTCATCATCTTCCCCTTCTTGAAAACAAAGCCGTCCTCGGCGTTGCTTAAGCTGAAATGTGGCTAACAAAAGAGACAAGGTGTACATGTTGTATATGTATATGTCATCCAGTTTTACTTCCCTTAGTTTTTGCATATATGACACATGTATACATGAGTAACCTTCATAGTTCATAAAATCTAAAGCCAAAATATTATCACAAGAAGTAGAAGGCATGAAAATATTGCAACTCAGTTTGCACATATAAGTGAAGCATTTATTCATTTCAAAAGGTTGACAATGTTCATCATTAAACCATCCTAACATTGGTGAATAAACCTTAGTTGCATCAAATTTACATGCTACAACATGCTTAAATAAGCAAATATGCAATAAGTCATTTGACACAAAATCATCACCAAGATTAGAGGTCATATCAAAATGATTAAACATTGTTTCTTTTGCATCAACAGTTAATTCATTGGGTGCACTCAAAATTGTTGATACTTCAACTCTTTGATCACATGATTGCATCAGACAGATAACACAATTCTCTAAAATAGCTGGTGTGCTCAAATCAATAGGTAAACAAACACATGATGTATTCAAGTTAACTAGGCATGCATCATTCTCATGTGAAAGTTGAAATCTGTACCTTTGTCATTACCTCTTATGATCAACTCAGACGATGTAGGCACTCTTGGAGGTGATGTGTCACATGATGGAGATGATGTAGTCCTCGCCAACAATGGATGTAGTTGTCATAGTACGCCTGTAGTTGAAGAAACATCTGTATCAACACTGGAATGTGCACCGTGCGCTTGTTCTCCTTGTGGCCAACACGTCGTTTTATTTCCTGTTCAGCTTTGCAAGCAGACGAAACAAATGGTCCATAGGATAACACTCTTCATGAATTAGAATCTCTTGTATCACAGTTTAATCCTCCCCAAAATCTATCCATAAAATCTTCTTCACTTTCTTCTAAAAATGAGTGCAACAATGTATTGTAAATCATCATAGTATTTGTTACGGTGTACTACCTTGTTTAAATGTTGTAGTTTTTTAATCATGCCACGAGTATAATGAACATCTACGAATCTATCTCTCATGACATGTTTTAAACCATCCCAAGTAGTAGGTATATAATCAGGGTTAACCGACAATATTCACTCCACCCAAACTAAAGCAAAGCTACTGAAAGTACCAACCGCGGCTTGAAATTTTCCACGCTCATCAAAATTATGGGAAGCAAATATAGCATTAATTTCGTACTCCCATTCAATATATAAATCAGGC
Organism: Thinopyrum elongatum; assembly: GCA_011799875.1. Lineage (NCBI taxonomy): Eukaryota > Viridiplantae > Streptophyta > Magnoliopsida > Poales > Poaceae > Thinopyrum > Thinopyrum elongatum. The sequence goes on from CM022298.1 coordinate 327,163,127, forward strand.
CTAAAACGACCAGTAAATGGTGGCATGGAAACATTAACCTGATTATGTGCATTCTGATGTTGTTGCCCCTTTGACGGTTGTTGTATTTTCTTAGGTGATGGCATATCTCCCACGATCGATGAAGCCCAAGAACTAACAACTCCGGAACCTGCCATAGTTAGTAGAAATAAGAAACAAAATCCAAGAATAATGTTCCTATGAACTACTAGGATGTGGTGGTAAAACGCTCACAGTGTAGCAAATATCAATATCTTACAAGTTCTTACCATGCAGCAGGTGGTGACAGGCAACCAACGGTGTAAATAACTCCAAGATTGAGTAAAGTGATTGCCAGGGGAACTTACGTATAACGGTGTAGAAATATGTGGAGCTTGGAAGGCTTAAATATTTGGTAGCAAAAGATTAGCAATAATCAATTCAGAGATGCAATGTTGAATAAACGCTCAACGACGGTACTGTGCTGGTCCTAGGCTAGACCGGACTAGAGACGCGAGCCTAGAACACTAATGACATCACGGCGTAGCACAACTAGCATCAAGAAAGGATATGAAGTAGCTCCGGACAGCAAGATATAAGTGAAGATCACAATGACAGTAAAGATAATGATGAGAAACAACTACCAAGTAGCATATATCAACAATTCTCTCTCCAACTTTACTCTATAAAAGTTTGTGCCAATTTTATGATAATTTTTCTCAAGAAAGGCACTGACTCAAGCTTTCAAATGCAAAAAGAATCACTCAATTCCGAGTTGATATGAGGAGTCAAAAAATTCTAAAACTGGCCTGAAAAACTGGAACAAGCTGTGTTCGCGAACTTCGGAGGGCAAAAAGACCTATTTAGAAGCCGATTTTGAGGTGTTAAATATTGAACTGGCTTCTGCAACTATTTAGATGCGGCTCATCGCTAGCTTTAATTTGAGTACTCACGAAGCCAAAACAGACTTCGTATGAAAAAGATATGCCTGTTTTACTAAACACTGCGCAAAACAGATTCCAATCCGAATTCAGCTACGAGATTGAGTCTAGATAGATCCGAATTTTGCGTTTTTTTTTCTTCTCTCTTTTTTTTCTCACACTTTTTCTTTTCTTTTTCTTTCTCTCTTTTTTTCTCTGACTTTTTTTACCTTTTTTTCTCTCTCTTTTTTTCTCTGTTTTTTTTTCTCTCTCCCTCTTTTCAAAACAAACTAGATAAGATGCAGATTGGATCAAGCAAAGATGTGAACGACCTCAACTATGATTATGACAATGAACGGTGGGTAGCACGTGGTGGAAATTGACGGATGGGATGGTGGATAGCGGAAGGAATAATGATGCAGCGGTGGCATGACTAATGTGAACAGAACTCGAAACTCTAAACGAACTAGACACTAAGACCAGCAACTCGACACGACGATGCAACCGATAATTCAACTATACAAGCACTGAAAAGAAAAATGCGAAGGCTCAGACTGGCTTGGATAAAGGATGAACAGATCTAACTTTTTTTTGTGGCTTTTTCGTTGGACAATAGGTAAGAAAATAAATCTAATCTAGGGATAACTGGAAATTCTCACCGAGCAACCTGAAAACTGATACCACTTGATAGAGGCGAGGGTGTCCCGATCTTTCGATGAGATGATAGCTATCATTTTTGGTGGAGTAGACTTTGACGATCCGACTACGAACGTGCGAGGACGTCGCGCCTTAGCAATCGCTAAACCAACTCCGAGAGGTTATTGACCACGCCGGAGCACGATCAACCTGACCACGAGGGTCTATTTCCTGCAAGCAAACGAAGAACAAGCAAGAAACTAAGATTTGCAATCTGGATATTGCGAATATAAGATGAAAGCTTTATTGATCAAGGTGGGGTTCTGTGACGTCTTGGTCTGGTCGTTGAACACAAACGAAGTACGCAAAGTTGCAGCTATGGCGAACTTTTAATCTAAACAAAACCCAAGGAAAAAGCTACTAGATGGATCTACTTATATAGGAGTAAGGGGTGGCGGCCAAGGAGGTGGGAGGACGTCCCAAGGCAGCCTAAAACTAACCCTAGGTTGTACAAGGCTCATGGGCCCAAGTGGAGGTGATGCAACACCTTTGGACTTTTAGTTTGACTCGGATTCTGCTGGAGCGTCAGATTGTTTCGTCGATAACTCATTGCTCCGGATGAATTTTAAGGTGAATCCAAATGGGTTGGAAAGAGCACAAAATCTACTTTCCAACAAAAAAAGAATCACCCAATTCGGAGTCCGTATGAAAGAGTTCTTGGTGTTTTGAGTCAGGTATGTCTGTGCAGTCCGAATCTGAATCCAGAACGTGAGAGACTTGGACTCTATCTTCTCTTGGCCCAAAAGTGACGTGAGAGGACTTTTTGAACAGCACCTAAACATCTCTTTTCTCCTTATCTTCATATGTGGATTGTACAAATGTCCCATACACCTGCAATTACACATGACACAAAAGTTTGTGAAGTATTTTTTGTCCTGGATGACATAAATAAACTATTGCATAGTTTGCATTAGAAATCACCTCACAAATATACATGTATGCAATATTTTTGGTCGTATCCAAGGTAGTCATGTCCTCATCATCCTCCCCTTCTTGAAAACAAAGCCGTCCTCGGCGTTGCTTAAGCTGAAATGTGGCTAACAAAAGAGAAAAGGTGTACATGTTGTATATGTATATGTCGTCCAGTTTTACTTCCCTTAGTTTTTGCATATATGACACATGTATACATGAGTAACCTTCATAGTTCATAAAATCTAAAGCCAAAATATTATCACAAGAAGTAGAAGGCATGAAAATATTGCAACTCAGTTTGCACATATAAGTGAAGCATTTATTCATTTCAAAAGGTTGACAATGTTCATCATTAAACCATCCTAACATTGGTGAATAAACCTTAGTTGCATCAAATTTACATGCTACAACATGCTTAAATAAGCAAATATGCAATAAGTCATTTGACACAAAATCATCACCAAGATTAGAGGTCATATCAAAATGATTAAACATTGTTTCTTTTGCATCAACAGTTAATTCATTGGGTGCACTCAAAATTGTTGATACTTCAACTCTTTGATCACATGATGCATTCATGACAGTAACACAATTCTCTAAAATAGCTGGTGTGCTCAAATCAATAGGTAACACAACACATGATGTATTCAAGTTAACTAGGCATGCATCATTCTCATGTGAAAGTTGAAAATCTGTACCTTTGTCATTACCTCTTATGATCAACTCAGACGATGTAGGCACTCTTGGAGGTGATGTGTCACATGATGGAGATGATGTAGTCCTCGCAACAATGGATGTGGTTGTCATAGTACGCCTAGTAGTTGAAGAAACATCTGTTTCAACACTTGGAATGTGCACCGTGCGCTTGTTCTCCTTGTGGCCAACACGTCGTTTTATTTCCTGTTCAGCTTTGCAAGCAAGACGAAACAAATGGTCCATAGGATAACTGATGAGGACATGAATACCTTGGATACGACCAAAAATATTGCATACATGTATATTTGTGAGGTGATTTCTAATGCAAACAATGCAATAATTTATTTGTGTCATCCAGGACAAAAATACTTCACAAACTTTTGTGCCATGTCTAATTGCAGGTGTATGGGACATTTGTACAATTCACATATGAAGATAAGGGAAAACGAGAAGTTTAGGTGCTGTTCAAAAAGTCCTCTCACGTCACTTTTGGGCCAAGAGAAGATAGAGTCCAAGTCTCTCACGTTCTGGATTCAGATTCGGACTGCACAGACATACCTGACTCAAAACGCCAAGAACTTTTTCATACGGACTCCGAATTGGGTGATTCTTTTTTTGTTGGAAAGTAGATTTCGTGCTCTTTCCAACCCAATTGGATTCACCTTAAAATTCATCTGGAGCTATGAGTTATTGACGAAACAATCTGACGCTGCAGCAGAATCCGAGTCAAACTACAAGTCCAAAGGTGTTGCATCACCTCCACTTGGGCCCATGAGCCTTGTACGACCTAGGGTTAGTTTTAGGCTGCCTTGGGATGTCCTCCCACCTCCTTGGCCGCCACCCCTTACTCCTATATAAGTAGATCCATCTAGTAGCTTTTTCCTTGGGATTTGTTTAGTTAAAAGTTAGCCATTGCAACTTCGTGTACTTCGTTTGTGTCCAACGACCAGACCAAGACCGCTTTCGGATCCCCACCATTATCAATACTTCATCTATATTCGCAATATTCAGATTGCATTATCATATTCTTGCTTGTTCTTCGATTGCGTGCAGGAATAGACCTTCGTGGTCAGGCTGATCGTGCTTCCAGCATCGTCAGTAACCTCAGGAGATTGGTTTAGCGATTGCTAAGGCGCAACGTCGTGCACGTTTGTAGTCGGATCGTCAAAGTCGGCTTCACCAAATCGATAGTTACCATCTCATCGAAAGATCGGGACACCCTTGCCTCTATCAAGTGGTATCAGTTTTCAGGTTGCTCGGTGAGAATTTCCAGTTTTCCCTAGATTAGATTTATTTTCTTACCTATTGTTCAAGAAAAAGCCACAAAAAAAACTTAGATCTATTCATCCTTTGTCCAAGCAGTCTGAGCCTTTGCAATTTTCTTTTCATTGTTTGCATTATTGAATTATCGGTTGCATCGTCGTGTTCAGTTGCTGGTCTTAGTATCTAGTTCGTTTAGAGTTTCGAGTTCTGTTCACATTAGTCACGCCGCCGCTGCATCGTTATTCCTTCCGCTGTCCACCATCCCATCCATCACTTTCCACATCGTGCTACCCACTGTTCATTGTCATAATCATAGTTGAGGTCGTTCACAACTGTGCTTGATCCAATCTACATCTTATCTAGTTTGTTTTGGAAAGAGAGAAAAAAAAAGTAAAAAAAAAAGAGAAAAAAAAGTGAGATTAAAAAAAGAGAGAAGAAAAAAAAGCACAAAATTCGGATCTATCTAGACTCACTCTCGTACCTGAATTCGGATTCGAATCTGTTTTGCGCACTGTTCAGTAAAACAGGCGTATCTTCCTCATACGAAGTCCGTTTTGGCTCCGTGAGTACTCAAATTAAAGCTAGCGACGAGCCGCATTTAAATAGTTGCAGAAGCTAGTTCAATATTTGACACCTCAAAATCGGCTTCTAAATAGGTCTTTTTGCCCTCCGAAGTTCATGAACATAGCTTGTTCCAGTTTTTCAGGCCAGTTTTAGAATTTTTTGACTCCTCATATCAACTCGGAATTGAGTGATTCTTTTTGCATTTGAAAGCCTGAGTCAGTGCCATTCTTGAGAAAAAATTATCAGAAAATTGGCAAAAACTTTTCCAGAGGAAAGTTGGAGAGAAAGTTGTTGGTATATCCTACTTGGTAGTTGTTTCTCATCATTATCTTTACTGCCATTGTGATCTTCACTTATATCTTGCTGTCCAGAGCTACTTCATATCCTTTATTGATGCTAGTTGTGCAACGCCGTGACCTCATTAGTGTTCTAGGCTCGCGTCTCTAGTCCGGTCTAGCCTAGGACCAGCACAGTACCGTCGTTGAGCGTTTATTCAACATTGCATCTCTGAATTGACTATTGCTAATCTTTTGCTACCAAATATTTAAGCCTTCCAAGCTCCACATATTTCTACACCGTGTATATGTACGTTCCCCTGGCAATCGTTTTACTCAATCTTCGGAGTTATTTGACACCGCTGGTTGCCTGTCACCACCTGCTGCATGGTAAGAACTTGTAAGATATTGATATTTGCTACACTGTGAGCGTTTTACCACCACATCCTAGTAGTTCATAGGAACATTATTCTTGGATTTTGTTTCTTGTTTTCTACTAACTATGGCAGGTTCCGGAGTTGTTAGTTCTTGGGCTTCATCGATCGTGGGAGATTTGCCATCACCTAAGAAAATACAACAACCGCCACAAGAGGAGCAATTACATCAGAATGCACATAATCGGTTAAAGTTTCCATGCCACCATTTACTGGTCATTTTAGGCCTGATTTATATATTGAATGGGAGTACGAAATAAATGCTATATTTGCTTCCCATAATTTTGATGAGCGTGGAAAATTTCAAGCTGCGGTTAGTACTTTTAGTAGCTTTGCTTTAGTTTGGTGGAGTGAATATTGTCGGTTAAACCCTGATCTTATACCTACTACTTGGGATGATTTAAAACTTGTCATGAGAGATAGATTCGTTGATGTTTATTATACTCGTGGCATGATTAAAAAATTACAACATTTAAAACAAGGCACTGACACGGTAACAAAATACTATGATGATTTACAAACTACATTATTGCACTCATTTTTAGAAGAAAGTGAAGAAGATTTTATGGATAGATTTTGGGGAGGATTAAACTGTGATATTCAAGAGATTCTAATTCATGAAGAGTGTTATCCTATGGACCATTTGTTTCGTCTTGCTTGCAAAGCTGAACAGGAAATAAAACGACGTGTTGGCCACAAGGAGAACAAGCGCACGGTGCACATTCCAAGTGTTGATACGGATGTTTCTTCAACTACTAGGCGTACTATGACAACCACATCCATTGTTGCGAGGACTACATCATCTCCATCATGTGACACATCACCTCCAAGAGTGCCTACATCGTCTGAGTTGATCATAAGAGGTAATGACAAAGGTACAGATTTTCAACTTTCACATGAGAATGATGCATGCCTAGTTAACTTGAATACATCATGTGTTGTGTTACCTATTGATTTGAGCACACCAGCTATTTTAGAGAATTGTGTTACTGTCATGAATGCATCATGTGATCAAAGAGTTGAAGTATCAACAATTTTGAGTGCACCCAATGAATTAACTGTTGATGCAAAAGAAACAATGTTTAATCATTTTGATATGACCTCTAATCTTGGTGATGATTTTGTGTCAAATGACTTATTGCATATTTGCTTATTTAAGCATGTTGTAGCATGTAAATTTGATGCAACTAAGGTTTATTCACCAATGTTAGGATGGTTTAATGATGAACATTGTCAACCTTTTGAAATGAATAAATGCTTCACTTATATGTGCAAACTGAGTTGCAATATTTTCATGCCTTCTACTTCTTGTGATAATATTTTGGCTTTAGATTTTATGAACTATGAAGGTTACTCATGTATACATGTGTCATATATGCAAAAACTAAGGGAAGTAAAACTGGACGACATATACATATACAACATGTACACCTTGTCTCTTTTGTTAGCCACATTTCAGCTTAAGCAACGCCGAGGACGGCTTTGTTTTCAAGAAGGGGAGGATGATGAGGACATGACTACCTTGGATACGACCAAAAATATTGCATACATGTATATTTGTGAGGTGATTTCTAATGCAAACTATGCAATAGTTTATTTATGTCATCCAGGACAAAAAATACTTCACAAACTTTTGTGTCATGTGTAATTGCAGGTGTATGGGACATTTGTACAATCCACATATGAAGATAAGGAGAAAAGAGATGTTTAGGTGCTGTTCAAAAAGTCCTCTCACGTCACTTTTGGGCCAAGAGAAGATAGAGTCCAAGTCTCTCACGTTCTGGATTCAGATTCGGACTGCACAGACATACCTGACTCAAAACACCAAGAACTCTTTCATACGGACTCCGAATTGGGTGATTCTTTTTTTGTTGGAAAGTAGATTTCGTGCTCTTTCCAACCCAATTGGATTCACCTTAAAATTCATCCGGAGCTATGAGTTATCGACGAAACAATCTGACGCTCCAGCAGAATCCGAGTCAAACTACAAGTCCAAAGGTGTTGCATCACCTCCACTTGGGCCCATGAGCCTTGTACGACCTAGGGTTAGTTTTAGGCTGCCTTGGGACGTCCTCCCACCTCCTTGGCCGCCACCCTTTACTCCTATATAAGTAGATCCATCTAGTAGCTTTTTCCTTGGGTTTTGTTTAGATTAAAAGTTCGCCATAGCTGCAACTTCGCGTACTTCGTTTGTGTTCAACGACCAGACCAAGACGTCACAGAACCCCACCTTGATCAATAAAGCTTTAATCTTATATTCGCAATATCCAGATTGCAAATCTTAGTTTCTTGCTTGTTCTTCGTTTGCTTGCAGGAAATAGACCCTCGTGGTCAGGTTGATCATGCTCCGGCGTGGTCAATAACCTCTCGGAGTTGGTTTAGCGATTGCTAAGGCACGACGTCCTCGCACGTTCGTAGTCGGATCGTCAAAGTCTACTCCACCAAAAATGATAGCTATCATCTCATCGAAAGATCGGGACACCCTCGCCTCTATCAAGTGGTATCAGTTTTCAGGTTGCTCGGTGAGAATTTCCAGTTATCCCTAGATTAGATTTATTTTCTTACCTATTGTCCAACGAAAAAGCCACAAAAAAAAGTTAGATCTGTTCATCCTTTATCCAAGCCAGTCTGAGCCTTCGCATTTTTCTTTTCAGTGCTTGTATAGTTGAATTATCGGTTGCATCGTCGTGTCGAGTTGCTGGTCTTAGTGTCTAGTTCGTTTAGAGTTTCGAGTTCTGTTCACATTAGTCATGCCACCGCTGCATCATTATTCCTTCCGCTATCCACCATCCCATCCATCAATTTCCACCACGTGCTACCCACCGTTCATTGTCATAATCATAGTTGAGGTCGTTCACATCTTTGCTTGATCCAATCTGCATCTTATCTAGTTTGTTTTGAAAAGAGGGAGAGAGAAAAAAAAAGACAGAGAAAAAAAAGAGAGAGAAAAAAAAGGTAAAAAAAGTCAGAGAAAAAAAGAGAGAAAGAAAAAGAAAAGAAAAAGTGTGAGAAAAAAAAGAGAGAAGAAAAAAAAAACGCAAAATTCGGATCTATCTAGACTCAATCTCGTAGCTGAATTCGGATTGGAATCTGTTTTGCGCAGTGTTCAGTAAAACAGGCATATCTTTTTCATACGAAGTCTGTTTTGGCTTCGTGAGTACTCAAATTAAAGCTAGCGATGAGCCGCATCTAAATAGTTGCAGAAGCTAGTTCAATATTTAACACCTCAAAATCGGCTTCTAAATAGGTCTTTTTGCCCTCCGAAGTTCGCGAACACAGCTTGTTCCAGTTTTTCAGGCCAGTTTTAGAATTTTTTGACTCCTCATATCAACTCGGAATTGAGTGATTATTTTTGCATTTGAAAGCTTGAGTCAGTGCCTTTCTTGAGAAAAATTATCATAAAATTGGCACAAACTTTTATAGAGTAAAGTTGGAGAGAGAATTGTTGATATATGCTACTTGGTAGTTGTTTCTCATCATTATCTTTACTGTCATTGTGATCTTCACTTATATCTTGCTGTCCGGAGCTACTTCATATCCTTTCTTGATGCTAGTTGTGCTACGCCGTGATGTCATTAGTGTTCTAGGCTCGCGTCTCTAGTCCGGTCTAGCCTAGGACCAGCACAGTACCGTCGTTGAGCGTTTATTCAACATTGCATCTCTGAATTGATTATTGCTAATCTTTTGCTACCAAATATTTAAGCCTTCCAAGCTCCACATATTTCTACGCCGTGTATACGTAAGTTCCCCTGGCAATCGCTTTACTCAATCTTTGGAGTTATTTGACACCGTTGGTTGCCTGTCACCACCTGCTGCATGGTAAGAACTTGTAAGATATTGATATTTGCTACACTGTGAGCGTTTTACCACCACATCCTAGTAGTTCATAGGAACATTATTCTTGGATTTTGTTTCTTGTTTTCTACTAACTATGGCAGGTTCCGGAGTTGTTAGTTCTTGGGCTTCATCGATCGTGGGAGATATGCCATCACCTAAGAAAATACAACAACCGTCACAAGAGGAGCAACAACATCAGAATGCACATAATCAGGTTAATGTTTCCATGCCACCATTTACTGGTCGTTTTAGGCCTGATTTATATATTGAATGGGAGTACGAAATTAATGCTATATTTGCTTCCCATAATTTTGATGAGCGTGGAAAATTTCAAGCCGCGGTTGGTACTTTCAGTAGCTTTGCTTTAGTTTGGTGGAGTGAATATTGTCGGTTAAACCCTGATTATATACCTACTACTTGGGATGGTTTAAAACATGTCATGAGAGATAGATTCGTAGATGTTCATTATACTCGTGGCATGATTAAAAAACTACAACATTTAAAACAAGGTAGTGACACCGTAACAAAATACTATGATGATTTACAAACTACATTGTTGCACTCATTTTTAGAAGAAAGTGAAGAAGATTTTATGGATAGATTTTGGGGAGGATTAAACTGTGATATTCAAGAGATTCTAATTCATGAAGAGTGTTATCCTATGGACCATTTGTTTCGTCTTGCTTGCAAAGCTGAACAGGAAATAAAACGACGTGTTGGCCACAAGGAGAACAAGCGCACGGTGCACATTCCAAGTGTTGAAACAGATGTTTCTTCAACTACTAGGCGTACTATGACAACCACATCCATTGTTGCGAGGACTACATCATCTCCATCATGTGACACATCACCTCCAAGAGTGCCTACATCGTCTGAGTTGATCATAAGAGGTAATGACAAAGGTACAGATTTTCAACTTTCACATGAGAATGATGCATGCCTAGTTAACTTGAATACATCATGTGTTGTGTTACCTATTGATTTGAGCACACCAGCTATTTTAGAGAATTGTGTTACTGTCATGAATGCATCATGTGATCAAAGAGTTGAAGTATCAACAATTTTGAGTGCACCCAATGAATTAACTGTTGATGCAAAAGAAACAATGTTTAATCATTTTGATATGACCTCTAATCTTGGTGATGATTTTGTGTCAAATGACTTATTGCATATTTGCTTATTTAAGCATGTTGTAGCATGTAAATTTGATGCAACTAAGGTTTATTCACCAATGTTAGGATGGTTTAATGATGAACATTGTCAACCTTTTGAAATGAATAAATGCTTCACTTATATGTGCAAACTGAGTTGCAATATTTTCATGCCTTCTACTTCTTGTGATAATATTTTGGCTTTAGATTTTATGAACTATGAAGGTTACTCATGTATACATGTGTCATATATGCAAAAACTAAGGGAAGTAAAACTGGACGACATATACATATACAACATGTACACCTTGTCTCTTTTGTTAGCCACATTTCAGCTTAAGCAACGCCGAGGACGGCTTTGTTTTCAAGAAGGGGAGGATGATGAGGACATGACTACCTTGGATACGACCAAAAATATTGCATACATGTATATTTGTGAGGTGATTTCTAATGCAAACTATGCAATAGTTTATTTATGTCATCCAGGACAAAAAATACTTCACAAACTTTTGTGTCATGTGTAATTGCAGGTGTATGGGACATTTGTACAATCCACATATGAAGATAAGGAGAAAAGAGATGTTTAGGTGCTGTTCAAAAAGTCCTCTCACGTCACTTTTGGGCCAAGAGAAGATAGAGTCCAAGTCTCTCACGTTCTGGATTCAGATTCGGACTGCACAGACATACCTGACTCAAAACACCAAGAACTCTTTCATACGGACTCCGAATTGGGTGATTCTTTTTTTGTTGGAAAGTAGATTTCGTGCTCTTTCCAACCCAATTGGATTCACCTTAAAATTCATCCGGAGCTATGAGTTATCGACGAAACAATCTGACGCTCCAGCAGAATCCGAGTCAAACTACAAGTCCAAAGGTGTTGCATCACCTCCACTTGGGCCCATGAGCCTTGTACGACCTAGGGTTAGTTTTAGGCTGCCTTGGGACGTCCTCCCACCTCCTTGGCCGCCACCCCTTACTCCTATATAAGTAGATCCATCTAGTAGCTTTTTCCTTGGGATTTGTTTAGTTAAAAGTTAGCCATTGCAACTTCGTGTACTTCGTTTGTGTCCAACGACCAGACCAGGACCGCTTTTGGATCCCCACCTTTATCAATACTTCATCTATATTCTCAATATCCAGATTGCAAATCTTAGTTTCTTGCTTGTTCTTCGATTGCGTGCAGGAATAGACCTTCGTGGTCAGGCTGATCGTGCTTCCAGCATCGTCAGTAACCTCAGGAGATTGGTTTAGCGATTGCTAAGGCGCAACGTCGTGCACGTTTGTAGTCGGATCGTCAAAGTCGGCTCCACCAAATCGATAGTTACCATCTCATCGAAAGATCGGGACACCCTCGCCTCTATCAAGTGGTATCTGTTTAGCGATTGCTAAGGCGCAATGTCGTGCACGTTTGTAGTCGGAACGTCAAAGTCGACTCCACCAAATCGATAGCTATCATCTCATCGAAAGATCAGGACACCCCCGCCTCTATCAAGTGGTATCATTTTTCAGGTTGCTCGGTGAGAATTTCCAGCTATCCCTAGATTAGATTTATTTTCTTACCTATTGTCCAAAGAAAAAGCCACAAAAAAAAGTTAGATCTGTTCATCCTTTGTCCAAGCCAGTCTGAGCCTTCGCAATTTTCTTTTCAGTGCTTGTATAGTTGAATTATCGGTTGCATCGTCGTGTCGAGTTGCTGGTCTTAGTGTCTAGTTCGTTTAGAGTTTCGAGTTCTGTTCACATTAGTCACGCCACCGCTGCATCATTATTCCTTCCGCTATCCACCATCTCATCCGTCAATTTCCACCACATGCTACCCACCTTTCATTGTCATAATCATAGTTGAGGTCGTTCACATCTTTGCTTGATCCAATTTGCATCTTATCTAGTTTGTTTTGAAAAGAGGGAGAGAGGAAAAAAAAGAGAGAGAAAAAAAAGGTAAAAAAAGTCAGAGAAAAAAAGAGAGAAAGAAAAAGTGTGAGAAAAAAAAGAGAGAAGAAAAAAAAAGACAAAATTCGGATCTATCTAGACTCAATCTCGTAGCTGAATTCGGATTGGAATCTGTTTTGCGCAGTGTTCAGTAAAACAGGCATATCTTTTTCATACGAAGTCTGGTTTGGCTCCGTGAGTACTCAAATTAAAGCTAGCGACGAGCCGCATCTAAATAGTTTCAGAAGCTAGTTCAATATTTGACACCTCAAAATCGGCTTCTAAATAGGTCTTTTTGCCCTCCGAAGTTCGCGAACACAGCTTGTTCCAGTTTTTCAGGCCAGTTTTAGAATTTTTTGACTCCTCATATCAACTCGGAATTGAGTGATTCTTTTTGCATTTGAAAGCTTGAGTCAGTGCCTTTCTTGAGAAAAATTATCATAAAATTGGCACAAACTTTTATAGAGTAAAGTTGGAGAAAGAATTGTTGGTATATGCTACTTGGTAGTTGTTTCTCATCATTATCTTACTTCCATTGTGATCTTCACTTATATCTTGCTGTCCAGGGCTACTTCATATCCTTTATTGATTCTAGTTGTGCTACGCCGTGACCTCATTAGTGTTCTAGGCTCGCGTCTCTAGTCCGGTCTAGCCTAGGACCAGCACAGTATCGTCGTTGAGCGTTTATTCAACATTGCATCTCTGAATTGATTATTGCTAATCTTTTGCTACCATATATAGCCAACCCAGCTCCACATATTTCTACACCGTGTATACGTACATTCGCCTGGCAATCGCTTTACTCAATCTTCGGAGTTATTTGACACCGCTGGTTGCTCGTCACCACCTGCTGCATGGTAAGAACTTGTAAGATATTGATATTTGCTTTACTGTGAGCGCTTTACCACCACATCCTAGTAGTTCATAGGAACATTATTCTCGATTTTTTTTTTGTTTCTACTAATCATGGCAGGTTTCGAAGTTGTTAGTTCTTGGGCTTCATCGATCGTGGGAGATTTGCCATCACCTAAGAAAATACAACAACCGTCACAAGAGGAGCAACAACATCAGAATGCACATAATCAGGTTAATGTTTCCATGCCACCATTTACTGGTCGTTTTAGGCCTGATTTATATATTGAATGGGAGTACGAAATTAATGCTATATTTGCTTCCCATAATTTTGATGAGCGTGGAAAATTTCAAGCCGCGGTTAGTACTTTCAGTAGCTTTGCTTTAGTTTGGTGGAGTGAATACTGTCGGTTAAACCCTGATTATATACCTACTACTTGGGATGGTTTAAAACATGTCATGAGAGATAGATTCGTAGATGTTCATTATACTCATGGCATGATTAAAAAACTACAACATTTAAAACAAGGTAGTGACACCGTAACAAAATATTATGATGATTTACAAACTACCTTGTTGCACTCATTTTTAGAAGAAAGTGAAGAAGATTTTATGGATAGATTTTGGGGAGGATTAAACCGTGATATTCAAGAGATACTAATTCATGAAGAGTGTTATCCTATGGACCATTTGTTTCGTCTTGCTTGCAAAGCTGAACAGGAAATAAAACGACGTGTTGCCCACAAGGAGAACAAGCGCACGGTGCACATTCCAAGTGTTGATACAGATGTTTCTTCAACTACTAGGCGTACTATGACAACCACATCCGTTGTTGCGATGACTACATCATCTCCACCATGTGACACATCACCACCGAGAGTGCCTACATCATCTGAGTTGATCATAAGAGGTAATGACAAAGCCACAGTTCAGCTTAAGCAACGCCGAGGACGGCTTTGTTTTCAAGAAGGGGAGGATGATGAGGACATGACTACCTTGGATACGACCAAAAATATTGCATACTTGTATATTTGTGAGGTGATTTCTAATGCAAACTATGCAATAATTTATTTATGTCATCCAGGACAAAAATACTTCACAAACTTTTGTGTCATGTCTAATTGCAGGTGTATGGGACATTTGTACAATCCACATATGAAGATAAGGGGAAAAGAGATGTTTAGGTGCTGTTCAAAAAGTCCTCTCACGTCACTTTTGGGCCAAGAGAAGATAGAGTCCAAGTCTCTCACGTTCTGGATTCAGATTCGGACTGCACAGACATACCTGACTCAAAACGCCAAGAACTATTTCATACGGACTCCGAATTGGGTGATTCTTTTTTTGTTGGAAAGTAGATTTCGTGCTCTTTCCAACCCAGTTGGATTCACCTTCAAATTCGTCCGGAGCGTTGAGTTCTCATTGAAACAATCTGACGCTGCAACAGAATCCGAGTCAAACTACAAGTCCAAAGGTGTTGCATCACCTCCACTTGGGCCCATGAGCCTTGTACGACCTAGGGTTAGTTTTAGGCTGCCTTGGGACGTCCTCCCACCTCCTTGGCCACCACCCCTTGCTCCTATATAAGTAGATCCATCTAGTAGCTTTTTCCTTGGGATTTGTTTAGTTAAAAGTTAGCCATTGCAACTTCGTGTACTTCGTTTGTGTCCAACGACCAGACCAAGACCGCTTTCGGATCCCCACCATTATCAATACTTCATCTATATTCGCAATATTCAGATTGCATTATCATATTCTTGCTTGTTCTTCGATTGCGTGCAGGAATAGATCTTCGTGGTCAGGCTGATCGTGCTTCCAGCATCGTCAGTAACCTCAGGAGATTGGTTTAGCGATTGCTAAGGCACAACGTCGTGCACGTTTGTAGTCGGATCGTCAAAGTCGGCTCCACCAAATCGATAGTTATCATCTCATCGAAAGATCGGGACACCTTTGCCTCTATCAACGATGCAACCGCAAATTCAACAAAGCAAAAACCCTAAAAAGATTATGCAAACGCTCAGATTGGTTCGGATATGATGAACTAACCCTAAATTTTTTTTTTGGCTTTTTCCTGGACTGTAGGTATGAAGAACAGACTCGATCTAAACTACGAAAAACTGTAAATCTCACCGAGCAACCTGGGAATCTGATACCACTTGATAGAGGCGAGGGTGTCCCGATCTTTCGATGAGATGATAGCTATCATTTTTGGTGGAGTAGACTTTGACGATCCGACTACGAACGTGCGAGGACGTCGCGCCTTAGCAATCGCTAAACCAACTCCGAGAGGTTATTGACCACGCCAGAGCACAATCAACCTGACCACGAGGGTCTATCTCCTGCAAGCAAACGAAGAACAAGCAAGAAACTAAGATTTGCAATCTGGATATTGCGAATATAAGATGAAAGCTCTTGTTTCCCCACACATACGGACTCTAAAAACAGCCTATACTCAAGTATTTCGAAATTACATGGGCCTGGCCCAATAATAAGGTGACGTAGCACCTATAATAGCCTCTGGACGAAATTTATGAAGTGACATCTTGTATATTTCGTCCAAGGCTTCCTGCACTCATTATGGTGGCTTCAAAGTCCTGAAATCATCACTTGTAACTCCGTTCTTGTTCCCCTTGTGCATGCCATCATCTCCATGCTTGAACTTGCTCCAAGTTTCCTCTTTCTTGTCCAAGCTAGGCCCTTCATTTGTAAGCAAAACAAATGTATCCAATTTAGGCAGCATCATATTCTCATGAACTTTAGAATCATTACCAAGAAACGAAAGTACCTGATATTTTAATTGGCGTGCGCGAGCTCTAGTAATTGGTCCAGTATGTATAGAAGCAGGGGTTGTGGGTGTAACAATGGTATTGATGTCCTCATCACGTCGCGCCTTAGCAATCGCTAAACCAACTCCGAGAGGTTATTGACCACGCCGGAGCACAATCAACCTGACCACGAGGGTCTATCTCCTGCAGCCAAACGAAGAACAAGCAAGAAACTAAGATTTGCAATCTGGATATTGCGAATATAAGATGAAAGCTTTATTGATCAAGGTGGGGTTCTGTGACGTCTTGGTTACGTGCAGCGCCGTGATTTTTGTTTACGTGCAAAAAAAAAGAGGAAAAAAAAGTGCAAAAAAAAAAAAAAAATTCAGAGTGTGCTCCTCCCTTGTTTACGTGCAGCGCCGTGATTTTTGTTAGTGTTCTAGGCTCGCGTCTCTAGTACGGTCTAGCCTAGGACCAGCACAGTACCGTCGTTGAGAGTTTATTCAACATTGCATCTCTGAATTGATTATTGCTGACCCTTTTTGCTACCATATCATAAGCCTTCCCAGCTCCACATACATCTACATCGTGTGTTTGACACCACCTGGCAATCGCTCTGTCCAAGCTCTGAGAGTTTTGACTACAAAGGTTGCCGATCACCACCTGCTGCTGGGTAAGAACTGGTAAGAATTTGAGATTTGCTTGACGGATTTGTGACACCACACCACACCACCACCACTTTCTAGTAGTCTGTAGGATCATATTCTTGTGTGTTTCTATTGCTGCTAACCATGGCAGGATCACAAGCCGACGAGATTGACTGGGAGAACATGACGAACAAGGAGTTGCATGATAAATTTCAGCAAATGATGAGTGGCCAGGTGGGAGATGTGCTAAACAGATTTGAAGAGGCCATGGAGAAGATAGATGGCATGGAGAAGTCGTTCGAGACAAAGCTGGATAACAAGTTTAATGAATTGCTCACGCGTCTTCCCCAACCACCACCGGCTGCACCTGTCGCACCTCTGCAACGACAACAACAACGCCCCCTTCCAAATCAGTTCGGACGAGCGAAGCGTGTTCCTCTACATATGCTGATTATGTTGATTGTGATGTGGTACCCATGCAAGCATGTTCATTATTACTTGGTAGACCATGGCAATTTGATAAAAATTCTGTACACCATGGTAGAAACAATCAGTATACTCTTGTTCATAAGGATAAACATATTACTTTGCTTCCTATGACTCCTGATTCTATTTTGAAAGATGATATTAATAGAGCTAGTAAAGCAAAGCAGGAGAAAAATAAGAGTGAAAATCAGATTGTGGCAAAAGAATTTGAGCAACAAATGAAGCCTAATAATAAACCATCTAGTGTTGCTTCTGAAATTAAATTGAAAAGTGCATGCTTACTTGCCACCAAATCTGATATTGATGAGCTAGATTTCAGCAATTCTGTTTGCTATGCTTTTGTGTGCAAAGAGGCGTTATTTTCATTCGAGGACGTGCCTTCCTCTTTGCCTCCTGTGGTCACTAACATTTTGCAGGAGTTCGCTGACGTCTTTCCACAAGACGTGCCACCGGGATTACCACCTATTCGCGGGATTGAGCATCAGATTGACTTAATTGCCGGTGCTTCGTTGCCAAACCGTGCGCCATACCGTACCAATCCAGAGGAGACGAAGGAGATTATGCGTCAAGTACAGGAGCTGCTCGACAAAGGTTATATACGCGAATCTCTTAGTCCTTGTGCTGTTCCTATTATACTAGTGCCAAAAAAGGATGGTACGTCGCGTATGTGTGTTGATTGTAGAGGCATTAATAATATTACTATTCGTTATCGTCATCCTATTCCTAGGCTAGATGATATGCTTGATGAATTGAGTGGCTCTACAATATTCTCCAAAGTTGATTTGCGTAGTGGATACCATCAAATTCGTATGAAATTGGGAGATGAATGGAAAACAACATTTAAAACTAAGTTCGGTTTATATGAGTGGTTAGTCATGCCTTTTGGGTTAACTAATGCACCTAGTACTTGCATGAGATTAATGAACGAAGTTTTACGTGCTTTCATTGGACGATTTGTGGTAGTTTACTTTGATGATATATTGATTTATAGCAGATCTTTGGAGGAACATTTGGAACATTTACGTGTTGTTTTTATTGCTCTACGTGATGCACGTTTGTTTGGTAACCTTGGGAAGTGCACCTTTTGCACCGACCGAGTATCTTTTCTTGGCTATGTTGTTACTCCACAGGGAATTGAAGTTGATAAAGCCAAGATTGAAGCTATTGAGAGTTGGCCGCAGCCCAAAACGGTCACACAAGTGAGGAGTTCCCTTGGCCTCGCTGGTTTCTATAGGCGTTTTGTGAGAGATTTCAGTACCATTGCTGCACCTCTCAACGAGCTTACAAAGAAGGATGTGCCTTTTGTTTGGGGTACCGCACAGGAAGAAGCCTTCACGGTGTTGAAAGATAAGTTAACACATGCTCCTTTACTCCAACTTCCTGATTTTAATAAGACTTTTGAGCTTGAATGTGATGCTAGTGGAATTGGATTAGGAGGTGTGTTATTACAAGATGGCAAACCTGTTGCATACTTTTCTGAAAAATTGAGTGGGCCTAGTCTGAATTACTCTACTTATGATAAGGAATTATATGCTCTTGTTCGGACTTTGGAAACATGGCAACATTATTTATGGCCCAAAGAATTTGTTATTCATTCTGATCATGAATCTTTGAAACATATTAAAAGTCAAGCCAAACTGAACCGTAGACATGCTAAATGGGTTGAATTCATTGAGACTTTCCCTTATGTCATTAAACACAAGAAGGGTAAAGAAAATGTTATTGCTGATGCATTGTCTCGTCGTTATACTATGCTTTCACAACTTGACTTTAAAATATTTGGTTTGGAGACCATCAAAGATCAATATGTGCATGATGCTGAATTTAAGGATGTATTGCAGAATTGTAAAGAAGGGTAGAAAACATGTTGTGTTTGCACCTGGAGATCTTGTTTGGTTACATTTGCGTAAGGATAGATTTCCTGATTTGCGCAAATCAAAGCTAATGCCACGTGCTGATGGTCCTTTTAAGGTGTTAGAGAAAATAAATGATAATGCATATAAACTTGAGCTGCCTGCAGATTTTGGGGTTAGTCCCACTTTTAACATTGCAGATTTGAAGCCTTATTTGGGTGAGGAAGATGAGCTTCCGTCGAGGACGACTTCATTTCAAGAAGGGGAGGATGATGAGGACATCAATACCATTGTTACACCCACAGCCCCTGCTGCTATACATACTGGACCAATTACTAGAGCTCGCGCACGCCAATTAAATTATCAGGTACTTTCGTTTCTTGGTAATGATTCTAATGTTCATGAGAATATGATGCTGCCTAAATTGGATACATTTGTTTTGCTTACAAATGAAGGGCCTAGCTTGGACAAGAAAGAGGAACCTTGAAGCAAGTTCAAGCATGGAGATGATGGCATGCGCAAGGGGAACAAGAACGGAGTTACAAGTGATGATTTCAGGACTTTGAAGCCACCATAAGGAGTGCAGGAAGCCTTGGACGAAATATACAGGATGCCACTTCATAAACTTCGTCCAGAGGCTATTATAGGTGCTGCGTCACCTTATTATTGGGCCAGGCCCATGTAATTTCGAAATACTTGAGTATAGGCTATTTTTAGAGTCCGTATGTGTGGGGAAACAAGAGATAGGGTTGGTTTCGGACCCCTCCTTCAAGGGCCACGAAATCCCCCCCCCCTCTTCCTCCATATATACAGCCCTTAGGGCACCGTTTAGACTTTGGGTTTTGTTTAGATTAAAAGTTCGCCATAGCTGCAACTTCACGTACTTCGTTTGTGTTCAACGACCAGACCAAGACGTCACAGAACCCCACCTCGATCAATAAAGCTTTCATCTTATATTCGCAATATCCAGATTGCAAATCTTAGTTTCTTGCTTGTTCTTCGTTTGCTTGCAGGAGATAGACCGTCGGGGTCAGGTTGATTGTGCTCCGGCGTGGTCAATAACCTCTCGGAGTTGGTTTAGCGATTGCTAAGGCGCGACGTCCTCGCACGTTCGTAGTCGGATCGTCAAAGTCTACTCCACCAAAAACGATAGATATCATCTCATCGAAAGATCGGGACACCCTCGCCTCTATCACAAGGAGTGAAGGTTTCAACTTAGAAAGGAAGGCGGAAATAGGGGAAATGTGGCTTTTGGTAAGGGGGAGGGGGCGGGGAGGTAGATATTTCCGCGGAAGCCGAAAATTTGGATCGGTCCAGCGAAAAAACTGGCGCGCAAAGTGTCATCGGACAGGGTCCCTTATTCAGCACTGTGTATGATATGTGAACATCACAAACGATTCATATAGCTTACCCCGTGCGTGATGAGTTTGAACATGCAAATTTTGGTCCCAATTTCCCTGGTTACAGTGGTCATCCACATAATTTCATAATTTGGGTAGACAAAGGAGACTACAACACACCCACACTTCTTAATCGAGCAAGTTCAGCAATTAAACAGAGCTAGCTGACATAAACATTACTCTAAAAAATTAAAGACCGATGCACCTAATTAAACAAAACAAAGAGTACTATTCCGGCTGGTGCTCGTCGATCTCCGCCGCTTCCTCCATGTCCAGCTCGCGCTCGACAATCACCTGGGGAAGGGGCTCCATGGCATCCATCGCACCATACTCGGCAAGCATCTCGCCATCCGTGTCCGCCATCTCTTTGGAAAATGCCGCCATGAGCTGGGCGTGGGCGGCCGCGATCTGGGCTTGGATGGGCTCCATCGTGGCAAGGTATGCCGTGGAGGAACGGGTGGCTGCTCGAACACTCTCGATGATTGCCAACTCTTCGGCCGAGGGTTGCCGACCATTGTCGAAGAAGCTTCGTTCGATTTATGCGGTGACCGCCGCGAGCTGGGCATGGGCGGCCTCGACATGGTCGTGGGTGGCCTCCATCAGGGCTAAGGCCGCCGTTGCGGAACGAACAGCTGCTCTGCCACTCTCGCCAGTTGCTGATAGAGGCGAAGGTGTCCCGATGTTTCGATGAGATGGTGGCTATCGTTTTCTGTGGGAGTCGACCTTGACGATCCGACTACGAACGTGCGAGACGTCGTGCCTTAGCAATCGCTAAACCAACTTCCAAGGGGTTATTGACCACGCTGGAGCACGATCAACCTGACCACGAGGGTCTGTTTCCTGCGAGCAAACGAAGAACAAGCAAGAAACTGAGATTGCAATCTGGATATTGCGAATATAAGAGGAAAGCTTTATTAATGAAGGTGGGGTTCTGTGACGCCTTTGTCTGGTCGTTGAACACAAACGAAGTACGCGAAGTTGCAGCTATGGCGAACTTTTAATCTAAACAAAACCCAAAGTCTAAACGACGCCCTAAGGGCTGTATATATGGAGGAGTAGGGGTGAATTTCGTGGCCCCTTATAGGAGGGGTCCGAAACCAACCCTAACTTTGTTTCCCCACACGTACGGACTCTAAAAACAGCTTGTACTTAAGTATTTCGAAATTACATGGGCCTGGCCCAAAAATAAGGTGCCGCAGCACCTAAAATAAGCTATGGACGAAATTTATGACGGGGCATCTTGTATATTTCGTCCATGTCCTTGTGGGTTATCACGGAGGCTTCAAAGTGCTTAAATATGCAGTAGAAACGCCATTCTGGATCCCTTCATGCACGCCTTCATCTCCATGCTTGATCCTGCTCCAGTGTTCATCCCTCTTGATGAGGACATCAATACCATTGTTACACCCACAGCCCCTGCTGCTATACATACTGGACCAATTACTAGAGCTCGCGCACGCCAATTAAATTATCAGGTACTTTCGTTTCTTGGTAATGATTCTAATGTTCATGAGAATATGATGCTGCCTAAATTGGATACATTTGTTTTGCTTACAAATGAAGGGCCTAGCTTGGACAAGAAAGAGGAACCTTGGAGCAAGTTCAAGCATGGAGATGATGGCATGCGCAAGGGGAACAAGAACGGAGTTACAAGTGATGATTTCAGGACTTTGAAGCCACCATAAGGAGTGCAGGAAGCCTTGGACGAAATATACAAGATGCCACTTCATAAATTTCGTCCAGAGGCTATTATAGGTGCTGCGTCACCTTATTATTGGGCCAGGCCCATGTAATTTCGAAATACTTGAGTATAGGCTATTTTTAGAGTCCGTATGTGTGGGGAAACAAGAGATAGGGTTGGTTTCGGACCCCTCCTTCAAGTGCCACGAAATCCCCCCCTCTTCCTCCATATATACAACCCTTAGGGCACCGTTTAGACTTTGGGTTTTGTTTAGATTAAAAGTTCGCCATAGCTGCAACTTCGCGTACTTCGTTTGTGTTCAACAACCAGACCAAGACGTCACAGAACCCCACCTCGATCAATAAAGCTTTCATCTTATATTCGCAATATCCAGATTGCAAATCTTAGTTTCTTGCTTGTTCTTCGTTTGCTTGCAGGAGATAGACCCTCGGGGTCAGGTTGATTGTGCTCCGGCGTGGTCAATAACCTCTCGGAGTTGGTTTAGCGATTGCTAAGGCGCGACGTCCTCGCACGTTCGTAGTCGGATCGTCAAAGTCTACTCCACCAAAAACGATAGATATCATCTCATCGAAAGATCGGGACACCCTCGCCTCTATCACCTCTTGTCCATGCTAGGCCCTTCATTAGTAATCAATACAAATGTATCCAATTTAGGCAGCATCATATTCTCATGAACATTAGAATCATTACCAAGAAACGAAAGTACCTGATAATTTAATTGGCGTGCGCGAGCTCTAGTAATTCGTCCAGTATATGTAGCAGTAGGGGTTGTGGGTGTAACAATGGTATTGATGTCCTCATCATCCTCCCCTTCTTGAAATGAAGTCGTCCTCGACGGAAGCTCATTTTCCTCACCCAAATAAGACTTCAAATCTGCAATGTTAAAAGTGGGACTAACCCCAAAATCTGCAAGAAGCTCGAGTTTGTATGCATTATCATTTATTTTCTCTAACACCTTAAAAGGACCATCAGCACGTGGCATTAGCTTTGACTTGCGCAAATCAGGAAACCTATCCTTACGCAAATGTAACCAAACAAGATCTCCAGGTGCAAAGACAACATGTTTTCTACCCTTATTGATGAGGACATGACTACCTTGGATACAACCAAAAATATTGCATACATGTATATTTGTGAGGTGATTTCTAATGCAAACTATGCAATAATTTATTTATGTCATCCAAGACAAAAATACTTCACAAACTTTTGTGTCATGTCTAATTGCAGGTGTATGGGACATTTGTACAATACTTCACAAACTTTTTTTGTTGGAAAGTAGATTTCGTGCTCTTTCCAACCCAGTTGGATTCACCTTCAAATTCGTCCGGAGCGTTGAGTTCTCGATGAAACAATCAGACGCTGCAACAGAATCCGAGTCAAACTACAAGTCCAAAGGTGTTGCATCACCTCCACTTGGGCCCATGAGCCTTGTACGACCTAGGGTTAGTTTTAGGCTGCCTTGGGACGTCCTCCCACCTCCTTGGCCACCACCCCTTGCTCCTATATAAGTAGATCCATCTAGTAGCTTTTTCCTTGGGATTTGTTTAGTTAAAAGTTAGCCATTGCAACTTCGTGTACTTCGTTTGTGTCCAACGACCAGACCAAGACCGCTTTCGGATCCCCACCATTATCAATACTTCATCTATATTCGCAATATTCAGATTGCTTTATCATATTCTTGCTTGTTCTTCGATTGTGTGCAGGAATAGACCTTCGTGGTCAGGCTGATCGTGCTTCCAGCATCGTCAGTAACCTCAGGAGATTGGTTTAGCGATTGCTAAGGCGCAACGTCGTGCACGTTTGTAGTCGGATCGTCAAAGTCGGCTCCACCAAATCGATAGTTACCATCTCATCGAAAGATCGGGACACCCTCGCCTCTATCAAGTGGTATCAGAGCCAGGTTGCTCGGTGAGAATTTCCAGTTTTCCCTAGATTAGATTTATTTTCTTACCTATTGTCCAAAAAAAAGCCACAAAAAAAAGTTAGATCTATTCATCCTTTGTCCAAGCCAGTCTGAGCCTTTGCAATTTTCTTTTCATTGTTTGCATTATTGAATTATCGGTTGCGTCGTCGTGTTCAGTTGCTGGTCTTAGTGTCTAGTTCGTTTAGAGTTTCGAGTTCTGTTCACATTAGTCACGCCGCCGCTGCATCGTTATTCCTTCCGCTGTCCACCATCCCATCCATCAATTTCCACATCGTGCTACCCACTGTTCATTGTCATAATCATAGTTGAGGTCGTTCACATCTGTGCTTGATCCAATCTACATCTTATCTAGTTTGTTTTGGAAAGAGGGAGAGAGAAAAAAGAGAGAAAAAAAAGTAAAAAAAAAGTTAGAGAAAAAAAAGAGAGAAAGAAAAAGAAAAAAGTGTGAAAAAAAAGAGAGAAGAAAAAAAAACAAAATATTTCTACCAAATATTTAAGCCTTCCAAGCTCCACATATTTCTACACCGTGTATACGTACGTTCTCCTGGCAATCGTTTTACTCAATCTTCGGAGTTATTTGACACCGCTGGTTGCCTGTCACCACCTGCTGCATGGTAAGAACTTGTAAGATATTGATATTTGCTACACTGTGAGCGTTTTACCACCACATCCTAGTAGTTCATAGGAACATTATTCTTGGATTTTGTTTCTTGTTTTCTACTAACTATGGCAGGTTCCGGAGTTGTTAGTTCTTGGGCTTCATCGATCGTGGGAGATTTGCCATCACCTAAGAAAATACAACAACCGTCACAAGAGGAGCAACAACATCAGAATGCACATAATCAGGTTAATGTTTCCATGCCACCATTTACTGGTCGTTTTAGGCCTGATTTATATATTCAATGGGAGTACGAAATAAATGCTATATTTGCTTCCCATAATTTTGATGAGCGTGGAAAATTTCAAGCTGCGGTTAGTACTTTTAGTAGCTTTGCTTTAGTTTGGTGGAGTGAATATTGTCGGTTAAACCCTGATCTTATACCTACTACTTGGGATGATTTAAAACTTGTCATGAGAGATAGATTCGTTGATGTTTATTATACTCGTGGCATGATTAAAAAATTACAACATTTAAAACAAGGCACTGACACGGTAACAAAATATTATGATGATTTACAAACTACATTGTTGCACTCATTTTTAGAAGAAAGTGAAGAAGATTTTATGGATAGATTTTGGGGAGGATTAAACCGTGATATTCAAGAGATTCTAATTCATGAAGAGTGTTATCCTATGGACCATTTGTTTCGTCTTGCTTGCAAAGCTGAACAGGAAATAAAACGACGTGTTGGCCACAAGGAGAACAAGCGCACAGTGCATATTCCAAGAGTTGATACGGTTGTTCCTTCAACTACTAGTTGTACTTTGACAACCACATCCATTGTTGTGAGGACTACATCACCTCCACCATGTGACACATCACCCCCGAGAGTGGCTACATCAGCTGAGTTGATCATAAGAGGTAATGACAAAGGTACTGATCTTCCACCTCTACATGAGAATGAGGAATGCCTTGTCAATTTAAATGCACCATCTGATCAGCTACCCACTACTTTGATCACACCACCTATTTTAGAGGACTATGTTGATAATTTGACTTTGCCATGTGACCAAACAACTAAAAGATCAACAATTTCGAGTGGACCCATTGAATTAACTATTAATATGAAAGAACCATGTGAATCAGGGAATAAATCAGATTTGGATCAAATACGTTTGAAAATAATTGTGCCAATGTTTAATCATTTTGATATGACCCCTAATCTTGGTGATGATTCTGTGTCAAATGACTTATTGCATGTTTGCTTATTTAAGCATGTTGTAGCATGTAAATTTGATTCAAGTAAGGTTTATTCACCAATGTTGGGATGGTTTAATGATGAACATTGTCAATCCTTTGATATGAATAAGAGCTTCACTTATATGTGCAAATTGAGTTACAATATTTTCATGTCTTCTAATACTTGTGATAATATTTTGGCTTTAGATTTTATGAACTATGAAGGTTACTCATGTATACATGTGTCATATATGCAAAAACTAAGGGAAGTAAAACTGGATGACATATACATATACAACATGTACACCTTGTCTCTTTTGTTAGCCACATTTCAGCTTAAGCAACGCCGAGGACGGCTTTGTTTTCAAGAAGGGGAGGATGATGAGGACATGACTACCTTGGATATGACCAAAAATATTGCATACATGTATATTTATGAGGTGATTTCTAATGCAAACTATGCAATAATTTATTTATGTCATCCAAGACAAAAATACTTCACAAACTTTTGTGCCATGTCTAATTGCAGGTGTATGGGAGATTTGTACAATCCACATATGAACATAAGGGAAAAAGAGAAGTTTATGTGCTGTTCAAAAAGTCATCTCACGTCACTTTTGGGCCAAGAGAAGATAGAGTCCAAGTCTCTCACGTTCTGGATTCAGATTCGGACTGCACAGACATACCTGACTCAAAACGCCAAGAACTATTTCATACGGACTCCGAATTGGGTGATTCTTTTTTTGTTGGAAAGTAGATTTCGTACTCTTTCTAACCCAATTGGTTTCACCTTCAAATTCATCCGGAGCGTTGAGTTGTCGTCGAAACAATCTGACGCTGTAGCAGAATCCGAGTCAAACTACAAGTCCAAAGGTGTTGCATCACCTCCACTTGGGCCCATTGGCCTTGTACGACCTAGGGTTAGTTTTAGGCTGCCTTGGGACGTCCTCCCACCTCCTTGGCCGCCACCTCTTGCTCCTATATAAGTAGATCCATCTAGTAGCTTTTTGCTTGGGATTTGTTTAGTTAAAAGTTAGCCATTGCAACTTCGTGTACTTCGTTTGTGTCCAACGACCAGACCAAGACCGCTTTCGGATCCCCACCATTATCAATACTTCATCTATATTCGCAATATTCAGATTGCATTATCATATTCTTGCTTGTTCTTCGATTGCGTGCAGGAATAGACCTTCGTGGTCAGGCTGATCGTGCTTCCAGCATCGTCAGTAACCTCAGGAGATTGGTTTAGCGATTGCTAAGGCGCAACGTCGTACACGTTTGTAGTCGGATCGTCAAAGTCGGCTCCACCAAATCGATAGTTACCATCTCATCGAAAGATCGGGACACCCTCGCCTCTATCAAGTGGTATCAGATTCCCAGGTTGCTCGGTGAGATTTACAGTTTTTCGTAGTTTAGATCGAGTCTGTTCTTCATACCTACAGTCCAGGAAAAAGCCAAAAAAAAATTTAGGGTTAGTTCATCATATCCGAACCAATCTGAGCCTTTGCATAATCTTTTTAGGGTTTTTGCTTTGTTGAATTTGCGGTTGCATCGTCGTGTCAAGTTGCTGGTCTTAGCGTCTAGTTCTTTAGAGTTTCGAGTTCTGTTCACAAGTTGTCATGCCGCCGCCGCACCATCATCATCGCCCCTACCATATACCACCACAGCTTATCTGCTATTTCTCTGAGTCCATATACCACCACCGATCCGAGTCCATATACCACCACCGATCCGAGTCCATATACCACCACCAATCCGAGCCCACATATACTACCGTCATATACCATCACCAGTCCGAGTTCCACCAGATTCATCTCTGCCACCAGTCCTAGTCCGAGTCCAGTATTTATTCCTTTATTTTAGAGTTCCAGATCACGCGATACTACGAGTCGTGAACAAGTCGCATTCGCCAATTTTCGTGCTACCCGCAGAAGAAAAATAGTTCCAGTTTCAAAAAAATTCAGAGTGTGCTCCTCCCTTGTTTACGTGCAGCGCCGTGATTTTTGTTAGTGTTCTAGGCTCGCGTCTCTAGCACGGTCTAGCCTAGGACCAGCACAGTACCGTCGTTGAGAGTTTATTCAACATTGCATCTCTGAATTGATTATTGCTGACCCTTTTTGCTACCATATCATAAGCCTTCCCAGCTCCACATACATCTACATCGTGCGTTTGACACCACCTGGCAATCGCTCTTTCCAAGCTCTGAGAGTTTTGACTACAAAGGTTGCCGATCACCACCTGCTGCTGGGTAAGAACTGGTAAGAATTTGAGATTTGCTTGACGGATTTGTGACACCACACCACACCACCACCACTTTCTAGTAGTCTGTAGGATCATATTCTCGTGTGTTTCTATTGCTGCTAACCATGGCAGGATCACAAGCCGACGAGATTGACTGGGAGAACATGACGAACAAGGAGTTGCATGATAAATTTCAGCAAATGATGAGTGGCCAGGTGGGAGATGTGCTAAACAGATTTGAAGAGGCCATGGAGAAGATAGATGGCATGGAGAAGTCGTTCGAGACAAAGCTGGATAACAAGTTTAATGAATTGCTCACGCGTCTTCCCCAACCACCACCGGCTGCACCTGTCGCACCTCTGCAACGAGAACAACAACGCCCCCTGATGAGGACATGACTACCTTGGATACGACCAAAAATATTGCATACATGTATATTTGTGAGGTGATTTCTAATGCAAACTATGCAATAATTTATTTGTGTCATCCACGACAAAAATACTTCACAAACTTTTGTGCCATGTCTAATTGCAGGTGTATGGGACATTTGTACAATTCACATATGAAGATAAGGGAAAAAGAGAAGTTTAGTTGCTGTTCAAAAAGTCCTCTCACGTCACTTTTGGGCCAAGAGAAGATAGAGTCCAAGTCTCTCACGTTCTGGATTCAGATTCGGACTGCACAGACATACCTGACTCAAAATGCCAAGAACTTTTTCATACGGACTCCGAATTGGGTGATTCTTTTTTTGTTGGAAAGTAGATTTCGTGATCTTTCCAACCCAATTGGATTCACCTTAAAATTCGTCCGGAGCGTTGAGTTATCAATGAAACAATCTGACGCTGCAGCAGAATCCGAGTCAAACTATAAGTCCAAAGGTGTTGCATCACCTCCACTTGGGCCCATGAGCCTTGTACGACCTAGGGTTAGTTTTAGGCTGCCTTGGGATGTCCTCCCACCTCCTTGGCCGCCACCCCTTACTCCTATATAAGTAGATCCATCTAGTAGCTTTTTCCTTGGGTTTTGTTTAGATTAAAAGTTCGCCATAGCTGCAACTTCGCGTACTTCGTTTGTGTTCAACGACCAGACCAAGACGTCACAGAACCCCACCTTGATCAATAAAGCTTTCATCTTATATTCGCAATATCCAGATTGCAAATCTTAGTTTCTTGCTTGTTCTTCGTTTGCTTGCAGGAGATAGACCCTCGTGGTCAGGTTGATTGTGCTCCGGCGTGGTCAATAACCTCTCGGAGTTGGTTTAGCGATTGCTAAGGCGCGACGTCCTCGCACGTTCGTAGTCGGATCGTCAAAGTCTACTCCACCAAAAACGATAGCTATCATCTCATCGAAAGATCGGGACACCCTCGCCTCTATCAGAAACCATACACAATTTCAAAAGGACACATCTTAGTAGTAGAATGCAATGAACGATTATAAGCAAATTCAATATGAGGCAAGCATTCTTCCCACATTTTCTTGTTATTCTTCAAAACAGCCCTAAGCATAGTAGACAATGTTCTATTGACTACTTCAGTTTGTCCATCAGTTTGGGGGTGACATGTAGTACTAAAAAGCAGTTTAGTCCCCAACTTAGCCCATAAACATCTCCAAAAGTGGCTAAGAAATTTAGTATCACGATCTGAAACAATAGTATTTGGCACACCATGCAAGCGTATAATTTCACGAAAGAACAAATCAGCAACATTAACAGCATCATCGCTTTTATGACATGGTATAAAGTGTGCCATTTTCGAGAACCTATCCACGACAACAAATATGCTATCCCTCCCCTTCTTTGTTCGAGGTAAACCTAAAACAAAGTCCATAGATATATCCTCCCATGGAACACTAGGTACAGGCAACGGCATATATAAACCATGAGGATTGAGTCGTGACTTAGCTTTTTGACATGTAGTGCAGCGAGCAACAAAGCGCTCAACATCCCGTCTCATCTTTGGCCAAAAGAAATGTGTAGCAAGTACATCCTCCGTCTTCTTTACGCCAAAGTGTCCCATTAATCCTCCTCCATGCGCCTCCTGCAACAACAAAAGACGAACGGAGCTAGCTGGAATGCATAGCTTGTTAGCACGAAACACAAATCCATCGTTAACGACGAACTTGTTCCATGTTCTCCCTTCTTTACAATTCTGCAATACATCTTTAAATTCAGCATCATGCACATATTGATCTTTGATGGTCTCCAAACCAAATATTTTAAAGTCAAGTTGTGAAAGCATAGTATAACGACGAGACAATGCATCAGCAATAATATTTTCTTTACCCTTCTTGTGTTTAATGACATAAGGGAAAGTCTGATAGAGACGAGGGTGTCCCGATCTTTCGATGAGATGGTAACTATCGATTTGGTGGAGCCGACTTTGACGATCTGACTACGAACGTGCGAGGACGTCGCGCCTTAGCAATCGCTAAACCAACTCCGAGAGGTTATTGACCACGCCGGAGCACAATCAACCTGACCCCGAGGGTCTATCTCCTGCAAGCAAACGAAGAACAAGCAAGAAACTAAGATTTGCAATCTGGATATTGCGAATATAAGATGAAAGCTTTATTGATCGAGGTGGGGTTCTGTGACGTCTTGGTCTGGTTGTTGAACACAAACGAAGTACGCGAAGTTGCAGCTATGGCGAATTTTTAATCTAAACAAAACCCAAGGAAAAAGCTACTAGATGGATCTACTTATATAGGAGTAAGGGGTGGCGGCCAAGGAGGTGGGAGGACGTCCCAAGGCAGCCTAAAACTAACCCTAGGTCGTACAAGGCTCATGGGCCCAAGTGGAGGTGATGCAACACCTTTGGACTTATAGTTTGACTCGGATTCTGCTGCAGCGTCAGATTGTTTCATTGATAACTCAACGCTCCGGACGAATTTTAAGGTGAATCCAATTGGGTTGGAAAGAGCACGAAATCTACTTTCCAACAAAAAAAGAATCACCCAATTCGGAGTCCGTATGAAAAAGTTCTTGGCATTTTGAGTCAGGTATGTCTGTGCAGTCCGAATCTGAATCCAGAACGTGAGAGACTTGGACTCTATCTTCTCTTGGCCCAAAAGTGACGTGAGAGGACTTTTTGAACAGCAACTAAACTTCTCTTTTTCCGTTATCTTCATATGTGAATTGTACAAATGTCCCATACACCTGCAATTAGACATGGCACAAAAGTTTGTGAAGTATTTTTGTCGTGGATGACACAAATAAATTATTGCATAGTTTGCATTAGAAATCACCTCACAAATATACATGTATGCAATATTTTTGGTCGTATCCAAGGTAGTCATGTCCTCATCAAAGTCTCAATGAATTCAACCCATTTAGCATGTCTACGGTTCAGTTTGGCTTGACTTTTAATATGTTTCAAAGATTCATGATCAGAATGAATAACAAATTCTTTGGGCCATAAATAATGTTGCCATGTTTCCAAAGTCCGAACAAGAGCATATAATTCCTTATCATAAGTAGAGTAATTCAGACTAGGCCCACTCAATTTTTCAGAAAAGTATGCAACAGGTTTGCCATCTTGTAATAACACACCTCCTAATCCAATTCCACTAGCATCACATTCAAGCTCAAAAGTCTTATTAAAATCAGGAAGTTGGAGTAAAGGAGCATGTGTTAACTTATCTTTCAACACCGTGAAGGCTTCTTCCTGTGCGGTACCCCAAACAAAAGGCACATCCTTCTTTGTAAGCTCGTTGAGAGGTGCAGCAATGGTATTGAAATCTCTCACAAAACGCCTATAGAAACCAGCGAGGCCAAGGGAACTCCTCACTTGTGTGACCGTTTTGGGCTGCGGCCAACTCTCAATAGCTTCAATCTTGGCTTTATCAACTTCAATTCCCTGTGGAGTAACAACATAGCCAAGAAAAGATACTCGGTCGGTGCAAAAGGTGCACTTCCCAAGGTTACCAAACAAACGTGCATCACGTAGAGCAATAAAAACAACACGTAAATGTTCCAAATGTTCCTCCAAAGATCTACTATAAATCAATATATCATCAAAGTAAACTACCACAAATCGTCCAATGAAAGCACGTAAAACTTCGTTCATTAATCTCATGAAAGTACTAGGTGCATTAGTTAACCCAAAAGGCATGACTAACCACTCATATAAACCGAACTTAGTTTTAAATGCTGTTTTCCATTCATCTCCAAATTTCATACGAATTTGATGGTATCCACTACGCAAATCAACTTTGGAGAATATTGTAGAGCCACTCAATTCATCAAGCATATCATCTAGCCTAGGAATAGGATGACGATAACGAATAGTAATATTATTAATGCCTCTACAATCAACACACATACGCGACATACCATCCTTTTTTGGCACTAGTATAATAGGAACAGCACAAGGACTAAGAGATTCGCGTATATAACCTTTGTCGAGCAGCTCCTGTACTTGACGCATAATCTCCTTCGTCTCCTCTGGATTGGTACGGTATGGCGCACGGTTTGGCAAGGAAGCACCGGGAATTAAGTCAATCTGATGCTCAATCCCGTGAATAGGTGGTAATCCCGGTGGCACGTCTTGTGGAAAGACGTCAGCGAACTCCTGCAAAATGTTAGTGACAGCAGGAGGCAAAGAGGAAGGCACGTCCTCGAATGAAAATAATGCCTCTTTGCACACAAAAGCATAGCAAACAGATTTGCTTAAATCTAGCTCATCAATATCAGATTTGGTGGCAAGTAAACACGCATTTTTCAATTTAATTTCAGAAGCAACACTAGATGGTTTATTATTAGGCTTCATTTGTTGCTCAAATTCTTTTGCCACAATCTGATTTTCACTCTTATTTTTCTCCTATTTTGCTTTACTAGCTCTATTAATATTATCTTTCAAAATAGAATCAAGAGTCATAGGAAGCAAAGTAATATGTTTATCCTTATGAACAAGAGTATACTGATTGTTTCTACCATGGTGTACAGAATTTTTATCAAATTGCCATGGTCTACCAAGTAATAAGGACCATGCTTGTATGGGTACCACATCACAATCAACATAATCAGCATATGTAGAGATACTAAAATGCACACGAACAGTACATGTTACCTTAACCTTGCCGCTGTTGTTGAACCATTGGATATAGTAAGGATGTGGATGTGGTCTTGTGGTGAGAGATAGCTTCTCCACCATCTCCTTGCTAGCCAAGTTGTTGCAGCTCCCTCCATCTATGATGACGCGAACAGAACGTTCCTTCACAACTCCCTTTGTATGGAACAAATTATGCCTCTGATTTTGCTCAGCTTGTGTGACCTGCACACTCAAAACACGTTGAGCAACTAAACATTCATACCTGTCAGCGTCTTCAGGAGCCATGTATTGCGTCTCATGATCAGAATCATCTCCACCGTGTTCTTCACTTGTAATAAGAGCCAAAGTCTCCTCATCATAGTCACTAGCGGACTCATACCCACCATCCTCAGTAGCAATCATAACACGCGGAGATTGGCATTCTCTCGCATAATGACCTCTTCCCTTACAACGACGACAAATAATATCATGTGTGTGCCCTATTGATGCCATAGATGAAGAAGAGCTCTGGGCAGGCCAAGAAGGTGTACTCTTGGCAGATGGTGGTGGTGGTGCCTGTTTTCTTGTATCTCGGTTGGAATTGGCGGCTGAAGTCAGTGGTGCTGCTGTAGGACATGTGGGAGTAGAGGAGGCACGCGGTGTCCATGATGAAGATCGACCTGCAGAAAAATTAGTTCGCGCCAATGCCTGTCGATCCTGCACTTCACGTTCAGCTTTACAAGCAAGATGGAATAAACGAGTGATATTATTATACTCCTTATACTCTAGAATGGTTGGAATCTCTCTATTTAATCCACCCATGAAACATGCGAGCATAGCTTCATTCTCCTCAACAATACCACATCTAATCATGCCAGTTTGTAATTCCTGATAATATTCTTGTACAGAATTTTTTCCTTGTCTTAAGCGCTGCAATTTTTGAAGTAATTCACGTTGATAATATGGTGGAACCCAACGAGTACGCATAGCAGTTTTCAAAGCAGCCCAAGTAGCTGGAATAGGATATATTCTACAATGTTCAGACCACCATACACATGCAAAACTAGTAAAAGCACAAACAGCAGCAGCAACACGTCTCTCCTCGGGATATTGTAAACATGTAAAACGTTGTTCAGTTTCTAACTCCCAAGTAAGATATATATCAGGAACATATCTACCCTCAAATGGTGGAATATTCAATTTCAGTTTAGGAAGATGGTCATGATCTCGTACCTGAGCTGGTAATGCAGCCCTACCATTGCGATTATTGGCATGTGGACGACCTGGTGCTGGTACGTAGTTCTGATTTTGATCAACCTCATGATGAGGGCATCAATACCATTGTTACACCCACAGCCCCTGCTGCTATACATACTGGACCAATTACTAGAGCTCGCGCACGCCAATTAAATTATCAGGTACTTTCGTTTCTTGGTAATGATTCTAATGTTCATGAGAATATGATGCTGCCTAAATTGGATACATTTGTTTTGCTTACAAATGAAGGGCCTAGCTTGGACAAGAAAGAGGAACCTTGGAGCAAGTTCAAGCATGGAGATGATGGCATGCGCAAGGGGAACAAGAACGGAGTTACAAGTGATGATTTCAGGACTTTGAAGCCACCATAATGAGTGCAGGAAGCCTTGGACGAAATATACAAGATGCCACTTCATAAATTTCGTCCAGAGGCTATTATAGGTGCTGCGTCACCTTATTATTGGGCCAGGCCCATGTAATTTCGAAATACTTCAGTATAGGCTGTTTTTAGAGTCCGTATGTGTGGGGAAACAAGAGATAGGGTTGGTTTCGGACCCCTCCTTCAAGGGCCACGAAATCCCCCCCTCTTCCTCCATATATACAGCCCTTAGGGCACCATTTAGACTGTGGGTTTTGTTTAGATTAAAAGTTCGCCATAGCTGCAACTTCGCGTACTTCATTTGTGTTCAACGACCAGACCAAGACGTCACAGAACCCCACCTTGATCAATAAAGCTTTCCTCTTATATTCGCAATATCCAGATTGCAAATCTTAGTTTCTTGCTTGTTCTTCGTTTGCTTGCAGGAGATAGACCCTCGTGGTCAGGTTGATTGTGCTCCGGCGTGGTCAATAACCTCTCGGAGTTGGTTTCGCGATTGCTAAGGCGCGACGTCCTCGCACGTTCGTAGTCGGATCGTCAAAGTCTACTCCACCAAAAACGATAGCTATCATCTCATCGAAAGATCGGGACACCCTCGCCTCTATCAAGTGGTATCAGATTTTCAGGTTGCTCGGTGAGATTTTATAGTTTTTCGTAGTTTAGATCGAGTCTGTTCTTCATACCTACAGTCCATGAAAAAGCCAAAAAAAAAATTAGGGTTAGTTCATCATATCCGAACCAATCTGAGCCTTTGCATAATCTTTTTAGGGTTTTTGCTTTGTTGAATCTGCGGTTGCATCATCGTGTCGAGTTGCTGGTCTTAGCGTCTAGTCTTTTAGAGTTTCGAGTTCTGGTCATAAGTTGTCACGCCGCCGCCGCACCATCATCAGCGCCCCTGCCATCTACCACCACCGTTCTGAATCCATATACCACCACCGCTGCCATATTCCACCACTATATATCCACCACCAATCCGAGTTTTTTTCATATTAAGTTTGTTTTCGAGACCCATCTATTTTCCGATTCGTGTTTCCTTGCCTGAGTAGAAAAAAAAGACCCCCGGGCAGTTTTTAGGCCAAAATTTTGGCGGTCAAAAATAATTTTTCCCTATCCTATTTTTAGGTCCCAGGTAGCGTTTTGAGACACTCGCCATCATAGTGATTTTTTGTCGCACTTTTTCGTCGTCGCTGCCCTGATTTCCAAAAAAAAAATTGTCAAAATTTTTTTTGTACCAATCCTGTTAGTTTGACTTGGGAAGAGTTTTGAGACACTCGCCATTATAGTGATTTTTTCACAAAAAAAAAGGAGCGCAAAAAAAAAGAGCGCAAAAAAAAATGAATTTTTTTTAGAGTGTGCTCTTACCTTGTTTACGTGCCGCGCCGTGATTTTGTTAGTGTTCTAGGCTCGTGTCTCTAGTACGGTCTAGCCTAGGACCAGCACAGTACCGTCGTTGAGCGTTTATTCAACTTTGCATCTCTGAATTGATTATTGCTGACATTTTTGCTACCATATCATAAGCCTTCCCAGCACCACATACATCTACGTCGTGCGTTTGACACCACCTGGCAATCGCTCTGTCCAATCTTTAAGAGTTTTGACTACAACGGTTGCCGATCACCACCTGCTGCTGGGTAAGAACTGGTAAGCATTTGAGATTCGCTTGACGGTTTTGTGATACACCACCACCACTTCCCAGTAGTCTGTAGGATCATATTTTTGTGTGTTTCTATTGCTGCTAACCATGGCAGGATCACAAGCTGATGAGACTGATTGGGAGAACATGACGAACAAACAGCTACATGATAAATTTCAGCAAATGATGAGTGGACAGGTGCAAGATGTGCTAAACAGATTTGAAGAGGCCATGGAGAAGATAGATGGAATTGAGAAGACGTTCGAAACAAAGCTCGATAACAAGTTTAATGAATTGCTCGCGCGTCTTCCACAACCACCACCGGCTGCATCTGTCGCACCTCTACAACAACAACAACGTCGCCTTCCAAATCAAGTGCGACGAGCACAACGTGTTCACCTTGAGCCTGGTCAAACTTCTGGTGCCGCTGCACCTACTGTTGATGCTTCTATGGCTCCTGTTGCCGCTGAGGAGGACGATTATGCGGGCGATTACGAGGATGAGGTTGATCAAAATCAGAACTACGTACCAGCACCAGGTCGTCCACATGCCAATAATCGCAATGGTAGGGCTGCATTACCAACTCAGGTACGAGATCATGACCATCTTCCTAAACTGAAATTGAATATTCCACCATTTGAGGGTAGATATGTTCCAGATATATATCTTACTTGGGAGTTAGAAACTGAACAACGTTTTACATGTTTACAATATCCCGAGGAGAGACGTGTTGCTGCTGCTGTTTGTGCTTTTACTAGTTTTGCATGTGTATGGTGGTCTGAACATTGTAGATTATATCCTATTCCAGCTACGTGGGCTGCTTTGAAAACTGCTATGCGTACTCGTTGGGTTCCACCATATTATCAACGTGAATTACTTCAAAAATTGCAGCGCTTAAGACAAGGAAAAAATTCTGTAGAAGAATATTATCAGGAATTACAAACTGGCATGATTAGATGTGGTATTGTTGAGGAGAATGAAGCTATGCTTGCATGTTTCATGGGTGGATTAAATAGAGAGATTCAGACCATTCTAGAGTATAAGGAGTATAATAATATCACTCGTTTATTCCATCTTGCTTGTAAAGCTGAACATGAAGTGCAGGATCGACAGGCATTGGCGCGAACTAATTTTTCTGCAGGTCGATCTTCATCATGGACACCGCGTGCCTCCTCTACTCCCACACGTCCTAGTGCGGCACCACTGACTTCAGCCGCCAATTCCAACTGAGATACAAGAAAACAGGCACCACCACCACTATCTGCCAAGAGTACACCTTCTGGGCCTGCCCAGAGCTCTTCTTCATCTATGGCATCAACAGGGCACACACATGATATTATTATTCGTCGTTGTAAGGGAAGAGGTCATTATGCGAGAGAATGCCAATCTCCGCGTGTTATGATTGCTACTGGGGATGGTGGGTATGAGTCCGCTAGTGACTATGATGAGGAGACTTTGGCTCTTATTACAAGTGAAGAACACGGTGGAGATGATTCTGATCATGAGACGCAATACATGGCTCCTGAAGACGCTGACAGGTATGAATGTTTAGTTGCTCAACGTGTTTTGAGTGTGCAGGTCACACAAGCTGAGCAAAATCAGAGGCATACTTTGTTCCATACAAAGGGAGTTGTGAAGGAACGTTCTGTTCGCGTCATCATACATGGAGGGAGCTGCAACAACTTGGCTAGCATGGAGATGGTGGAGAAGCTATCTCTCAGCACAAGACCACATCCGCATCCTTACTATATCCAATGGTTCAACAACAGCGGCAAGGTTAAGGTAACACGTACTGTTCGTGTGCATTTTAGTATCTCTACATATGCTGATTATGTTGATTGTGATGTGGTACCCATGCAAGCATGTTCATTATTACTTGGTAGACCATGGCAATTTGATAAAAAATTTGTAGAAACAATCATTATACTCTTGTTCATAAGGATAAACATATTACTTTGCTTCCTATGACTCCTGATTCTATTTTGAAATGATATTAATAGAGCTAGTAAAGCAAAACAGGAGAAAAATAAGAGTGAAAATCAGATTGTGGCAAAAGAATTTGAGCAACAAATGACGCCTAATAATAAACCATCTAGTGTTGCTTCTGAAATTAAATTGAAAAGTGCATGTTTACTTGCCACCAAATCTGATATTGATGAGCTAGATTTCAGCAAATCTGTTTGCTATGCTTTTGTGTGCAAAGAGGCGTTATTTTCATTCGAGGACGTGCCTTCCTCTTTGCCTCCTGCTGTCACTAACATTTTGCAGGAGTTCGCTGACGTCTTTCCACAAGACGTGCCACCGGGATTACCACCTATTCGCGGGATTGAGCATCAGATTGACTTAATTCCCGGTGCTTCATTGCCAAACCGTGCGCCATACCGTACCAATCCAGAGGAGACGAAGGAGATTATGCGTCAAGTACAGGAGCTGCTCGACAAAGGTTATATACGCGAATCTCTTAGTCCTTGGGTTGTTCCTATTATACTAGTGCCAAAAAAGGATGGTACGTCGCGTATGTGTGTTGATTGTAGAGGCATTAATAATATTACTATTCGTGATCGTCATCCTATTCCTAGGCTAGATGATATGCTTGATGAATTGAGTGGCTCTACAATATTCTCCAAAGTTGATTTGCGTAGTGGATACCATCAAATTCGTATGAAATTGGGAGATGAATGGAAAACAGCATTTAAAACTAAGTTCGGTTTATATGAGTGGTTAGTCATGCCTTTTGGGTTAACTAATGCACCTAGTACTTTTAGGAGATTAATGAACGAAGTTTTACGTGCTTTCATTGGACGATTTGTGGGAGTTTACTTTGATGATATATTGATTTATAGCAGATCTTTGGAGGAACATTTGGAACATTTACGTGCTGTTTTTATTGCTCTACGTGATGCACGTTTGTTTGGTAACCTTGGGAAGTGCACCTTTTGCACCGACCGAGTATCTTTTCTTGGCTATGTTGTTACTCCACAGGGAATTGAAGTTGATAAAGCCAAGATTGAAGCTATTGAGAGTTGGCCGCAGCCCAAAACGGTCACACAAGTGAGGAGTTTCCTTGGCCTCGCTGGTTTCTATAGGCGTTTTGTGAGAGATTTCAGTACCATTGCTGCACCTCTCAACGAGCTTACAAAGAAGGATGTGCCTTTTGTTTGGGGTACCGCACAGGAAGAAGCCTTCACGGTGTTGAAAGATAAGTTAACACATGCTCCTTTACTCCAACTTCCTGATTTTAATAAGACTTTTGAGCTTGAATGTGATGCTAGTGTAATTGGATTAGGAGGTGTGTTATTACAAGATGGCAAACCTGTTGCATACTTTTCTGAAAAATTGAGTGGGCCTAGTCTGAATTACTCTGCTTATGATAAGGAATTATATGCTCTTGTTCGGACTTTGGAAACATGGCAACATTATTTATGGCCCAAAGAATTTGTTATTCATTCTGATCATGAATCTTTGAAACATATTAAAAGTCAAGCCAAACTGAACCGTAGACATGCTAAATAGGTTGAATTCATTGAGACTTTCCCTTATGTCATTAAACACAAGAAGGGTAAAGAAAATGTTATTGCTGATGCATTATCTCGTCGTTATACTATGCTTTCACAACTTGACTTTAAAATATTTGGTTTGGAGACCATCAAAGATCAATATGTGCATGATGCTGAATTTAAAGATGTATTGCAGAATTGTAAAGAAGGGAGAACATGGAACAAGTTCATCGTTAACGATGGATTTGTGTTTCGTGCTAACAAGCTATGCATTCCAGCTAGCTCCGTTCGTCTTTTGTTGTTGCAGGAGGCGCATGGAGGAGGATTAATGGGACACTTTGGCGTAAAGAAGACGGAGGATGTACTTGCTACACATTTCTTTTGGCCAAAGATGAGACGGGATGTTGAGCGCTTTGTTGCTCGCTGCACTACATGTCAAAAAGCTAAGTCACGACTCAATCCTCATGGTTTAAATATGCCTTTTCCTGTACCTAGTGTTCCATGGGAGGATATATCTATGGACTTTGTTTTGCGTTTACCTCGAACAAAGAAGGGGAGGGATAGCATATTTGTTGTCGTGGATAGGTTCTCAAAAATGGCACACTTTATACCATGTCATAAAAGCGATGCTGCTGCTAATGTTGCTGATTTGTTCTTTCGTGAAATTATTCGTTTGCATGGTGTGCCAAATACTATTGTTTCAGATCGTGATACCAAATTTTTTAGCCACTTTTGGAGATGTTTATGGGCTAAGTTGGGGACTAAACTGCTTTTTAGTACTACTTGCCACCCCCAAACTGATGGACAAACTGAAGTAGTCAATAGAACTTTGTCTACTATGCTTAGGGCTGTTTTGAAGAATAACAAGAAAATGTGGGAAGAATGCTTGCCTCATATTGAATTTGCTTATAATCGTTCGTTGCATTCTACTACTAAGATGTGCCCTTTTGAAATTGTATATGGTTTCCTACCTCGTGCACCTATTGATTTGTTGCCTCTTCCATCTTCGGAGAAGGTTAATTTTGATGCTAAACAACGTGCTGAATTGATCTTAAAAATGCATGAGTTAACTAAGGAGAACATTGAGCGTATGAATGCTAAATATAAACTTGCTGGAGATAAGGGTAGAAAACATGTTGTGTTTGCACCTGGAGATCTTGTTTGGTTACATTTGCGTAAGGATAGATTTCCTGATTTACGCAAATCAAAGCTAATCCACGTGCTGATGGTCCTTTTAAGGTGTTAGAGAAAATAAATGATAACGCATATAAACTTGAGCTGCCTGCAGATTTTGGGGTTAGTCCCACTTTTAACATTGCAGATTTGAAGCCTTATTTGGGTGAGGAAGATGAGCTTCCGTCGAGGACGACTTCATTTCAAGAAGGGGAGGATGATGAGGACATCAATACCATTGTTACACCCACAGCCCCTGCTGCTATACATACTGGACCAATTACTAGAGCTCGCGCACGCCAATTAAATTATCAGGTACTTTCGTTTCTTGGTAATGATTCTAATGTTCATGAGAATATGATGCTGCCTAAATTGGATACATTTGTTTTGCTTACAAATGAAGGGCCTAGCTTGGACAAGAAAGAGGAACCTTGGAGCAAGTTCAAGCATGGAGATGATGGCATGCGCAAGGGGAACAAGAACGGAGTTACAAGTGATGATTTCTGGACTTTGAAGCCACCATAATGAGTGCAGGAAGCCTTGGACGAAATATACAAGATGCCACTTCATAAATTTCGTCCAGAGGCTATTATAGGTGCTGCGTCACCTTATTATTGGGCCAGGCCCATGTAATTTCGAAATACTTGAGTATAGGCTGTTTTTAGAGTCCGTATGTGTGGGGAAACAAGAGATAGGGTTGGTTTCGGACCCCTCCTTCAAGGGACACGAAATCCCCCCCTCTTCCTCCATATATACAGCACTTAGGGCACCGTTTAGACTGTGGGTTTTGTTTAGATTAAAAGTTCGCCATAGCTGCAACTTCGCGTACTTCGTTTGTGTTCAACGACCAGACCAAGACGTCACAGAACCCCACCTTGATCAATAAAGCTTTCCTCTTATATTCCCA
Organism: Thinopyrum elongatum; assembly: GCA_011799875.1. NCBI lineage: Eukaryota > Viridiplantae > Streptophyta > Magnoliopsida > Poales > Poaceae > Thinopyrum > Thinopyrum elongatum. The sequence goes on from CM022298.1 coordinate 327,205,357, forward strand.
ATATCCAGATTGCAAATCTTAGTTTCTTGCTTGTTCTTCGTTTGCTTGCAGGAGATAGACCCTCGTGGTCAGGTTGATTTTGCTCCGGCGTGGTCAATAACCTCTCGGAGTTGGTTTAGCGATTGCTAAGGCGCGACGTCCTCGCACGTTCGTAGTCGGATCGTCAAAGTCTACTCCACCAAAAACGATAGCTATCATCTCATCGAAAGATCGGGACACCCTCGCCTCTATCACCACATCCTCGTAATCGCCCGCATACTCGTTCTCCTTAGCGGCAGCAGGAGGCATAGAAGCATCAACAGTAGGTGCAGCGGCACCAGAAGTTTGACCAGGCTCAAGGGGAATGCGCTGTGCTTGTCCCACTTGATTTGGAAGGCGACGTTGTTGTTGTTGTAGAGGTGCGACAGGTGCAGCCGATGGTGGTTGTGGAAGACGCGCGAGCAATTCATTAAACTTGTTATCGAGCTTTGTTTCTAACGTCTTCTCAATTCCATCTATCTTCTCCATGGCCTCTTCAAATCTGTTTAGCACATCTTGCACCTGTCCACTCATCATTTGCTGAAATTTATCATGTAGCTGTTTGTTCGTCATGTTCTCCCAATCAGTCTCATCGGCTTGTGATCCTGCCATGGTTATGATGAGGACATCAATACCATTGTTACACCCACAACCCCTGCTTCTATACATACTGGACCAATTACTAGAGCTCGCGCACGCCAATTAAAATATCAGGGCCTAGCTTGGACAAGAAAGAGGAACCTTGGAGCAAGTTCAAGCATGGAGATGATGGCATGCACAAGGGGAACAAGAACGGAGTTACAAGTGATGATTTCAGGACTTTGAAGCCACCATAATGAGTGCAGGAAGCCTTGGACGAAATATACAAGATGTCACTTCATAAATTTCGTCTAGAGGCTATTATAGGTGCTGCGTCACCTTATTATTGGGCCAGGCCCATGTAATTTCGAAATACTTGAGTATAGGCTGTTTTTAGAGTCCGTATGTGTGGGGAAACAAGAGATAGGGTTGGTTTCGGACCCCTCCTTCAAGGGCCACGAAATCCCCTCCTCTTCCTCCATATATACAGCCCTTAGGGCACCGTTTAGACTTTGGGATTTGTTTAGTTAAAAGTTAGCCATTGCAACTTCGTGTACTTCGTTTGTGTCCAACGACCAGACCAAGACCGCTTTCGGATCCCCACCATTATCAATACTTCATCTATATTCGCAATATCCAGATTGCAAATCTTAGTTTCTTGCTTGTTCTTCGTTTGCTTGCAGGAGATAGACCCTCGTGGTCAGGTTGATTGTGCTCCGGCGTGGTCAATAACCTCTCGGAGTTGGTTTAGCGATTGCTAAGGCGCGACGTCCTCGCACGTTCGTAGTCGGATCGTCAAAGTCTACTCCACCAAAAACGATAGCTATCATCTCATCGAAAGATCGGGACACCCTCGCCTCTTCATATGTGGATTGTACAAATCTCCCATACACCTGCAATTAGACATGGCACAAAAGTTTGTGAAGTATTTTTGTCTTGGATGACATAAATAAATTATTGCATAGTTTGCATTAGAAATCACCTCACAAATATACATGTATGCAATATTTTTGGTCGTATCCAAGGTAGTCATGTCCTCATCATCCTCCCCTTCTTGAAAACAAAGCCGTCCTCGGCGTTGCTTAAGCTGAAATGTGGCTAACAAAAGAGACAAGGTGTACATGTTGTATATGTATATGTCATCCAGTTTTACTTCCCTTAGTTTTTGCATATATGACACATGTATACATGAGTAACCTTCATAGTTCATAAAATCTAAAGCCAAAATATTATCACAAGTATCAGAAGACATGAAAATATTGTAACTCAATTTGCACATATAAGTGAAGCTCTTATTCATATCAAAGGATTGACAATGTTCATCATTAAACCATCCCAACATTGGTGAATAAACCTTACTTGAATCAAATTTACATGCTACAACATGCTTAAATAAGCAAACATACAATAAGTCATTTGACACAAAATCATCACCAAGATTAGAGGTCATATCAAAATGATTAAACATTGTTTCTTTTGCATAAACAGTTAATTCATTGGGTGCACTCAAAATTGTTGATACTTCAACTCTTTGATCACATGATGCATTCATGACAGTAACACAATTCTCTAAAATAGCTGGTGTGCTCAAATCAATAGGTAACACAACACATGATGTATTCAAGTTAACTAGGCATGCATCATTCTCATGTGAAAGTTGAAAATCTGTACCTTTGTCATTACCTCTTATGATCAACTCAGACGATGTAGGCACTCTTGGAGGTGATGTGTCACATGATGGAGATGATGTAGTCCTCGCAACAACGGATGTGGTTGTCATAGTACGCCTAGTAGTTGAAGAAACATCTTTATCAACACTTGGAATGTGCACCGTGCGCTTGTTCTCCTTGTGGCCAACACGTCGTTTTATTTCCTGTTCAGCTTTGCAAGCAAGACGAAACAAATGGTCCATAGGATAACACTCTTCATGAATTAGAATCTCTTGAATATCACAGTTTAATCCTCCCCAAAATCTATCCATAAAATCTTCTTCACTTTCTTCTAAAAATGAGTGCAATAATGTAGTTTGTAAATCATCATAGTATTTTGTTACCGTGTCAGTGCCTTGTTTTAAATGTTGTAATTTTTTAATCATGCCACGAGTATAATAAACATCAACGAATCTATCTCTCATGACAAGTTTTAAATCATCCCAAGTAGTAGGTATAAGATCAGGGTTTAACCGACAATATTCACTCCACCAAACTAAAGCAAAGCTACTAAAAGTACTAACCGCAGCTTGAAATTTTCCACGCTCATCAAAATTATGGGAAGCAAATATAGCATTTATTTCGTACTCCCATTCAATATATATATCAGGCCTAAAACGACCAGTAAATGGTGGCATGGAAACTTTAACCTGATTATGTGCATTCTGATGTAATTGCTCCTCTTGTGGCGGTTGTTGTATTTTCTTAGGTGATGGCAAATCTCCCACGATCGATGAAGCCCAAGAACTAACAACTCTGGAACCTGCCATAGTTAGTAGAAAACAAGAAACAAAATCCAAGAATAATGTTCCTATGAACTACTAGGATGTGGTGGTAAAACACTCACAGTGTAGCAAATATCAATATCTTACAAGTTCTTACCATGCAGCAGGTGGTGACAGGCAACCAGCGGTGTCAAATAACTCCGAAGATTGAGTAAAACGATTGCCAGGAGAACGTACGTATACACGGTGTAGAAATATGTGGAGCTCGGAAGGCTTAAATATTTGGTAGCAAAAGATTAGCAATAACCAATTCAGAGATGCAATGTTGAATAAACGCTCAACGACGGTACTGTGCTGGTCCTAGGCTAGACCGGACTAGAGACGCGAGCCTAGAACACTAATGAGGTCACGGCGTTGCACAACTAGCATCAGGCTAGACCGGACTAGAGACGCGAGCCTAGAACACTAATGAGGTCACGGCGTTGCACAACTAGCATCAATAAAGGATATGAAGTAGCTCTGGACAGCAAGATATAAGTGAAGATCACAATGGCAGTAAAGATAATGATGAGAAACAACTACCAAGTAGGATATACCAACAACTTTGTCTCCAACTTTCCTCTGGAAAAGTTTTTGCCAATTTTCTGATATTTTTTCTCAAGAATGGCACTGACTCAAGCTTTCAAACGCAAAAAGAATCACTAAATTCCGAGTTGATATGAGGAGTCAAAAAATTCTAAAACTGGCCTGAAAAACTGGAACAAGCTGTGTTCGCGAACTTCGGAGGGCAAAAAGACCTATTTAGAAGCCGATTTTGAGGTGTCAAATATTGAACTAGCTTCTAAAACTATTTAGATGCGGCTCATCACTAGCTTTAATTTGAGTACTCACGGAGCCAAAACAGACTTCGTACGAAAAAGATATGCCTGTTTTACTGAACACTGCGCAAAACAGCTTCCAATCCGAATTCAGCTACGAGATTGAGTCTAGATAGATCCGAATTTTGTTTTTTTTTTCTGCTCTCTTTTTTTCTCACACTTTTTTTCTTTTTCTTTCTCTCTTTTTTTTTCTCTGACTTTTTTTTAACTTTTTTTTTCTCCCTTTTTTTCTCTCTCCCTCTTTCCAAAACAAACTAGATAAGATGTAGATTGGATCAAGCACAGATGTGAACGACCTCAACTATGATTATGACAATGAATGGTGGGTGGCACGATTTGGAAATTGATGGATGGGATGGTGGACAGCGGAAGGAATAACGATGCAGCGGCGGCGTGACTAATGTGAACAGAACTCGAAACTCTAAACGAACTAGACACTAAGACCAGCAACTCGACACGACGATGTAACCGATAATTCAACTATGCAAGCAATGAAAAGAAAATTGCAAAGGCTCAGACTGGCTTGGACAAAGGATGAATAGATCTAACTTTTTTTTGTGTCTTTTTTTGGACAATAGGTAAGAAAATAAATCTAATCTAGGGAAAACTGGAAATTCTCACCGAGCAACCTGAAAACTGATACCACTTGATAGAGGCGAGGTGTCCCGATCTTTCGATGAGATGATAACTATCGATTTGGTGGAGCCGACTTTGACGATCCGACTACAAACGTGCACGACGTTGTGCCTTAGCAATCGCTAAACCAATCTCCTGAGGTTACTGACGATGCTGGAAGCACGATCAGCCTTACCACGAAGGTCTATTCCTGCACGCAATCGAAGAACAAGCAAGAATATGATAATGCAATCTGAATATTGCGAATATAGATGAAGTATTGATAAAGGTGGGGATCCAAAAGCGGTCTTGGTCTGGTCGTTGAACACAAACGAAGTACACGAAGTTGCAATGGCTAACTTTTAACTAAACAAATCCCAAGGAAAAAGTTACTAGATGGATCTACTTATATAGGAGCAAGGGGTGGCGGCCAAGGAGGTGGGAGGATGTCCCAAGGCAGCCTAAAACTAACCCTAGGTCGTACAAGGCCAATGGGCCCAAGTGGAGGTGATGCAACACCTTTGGACTTGTAGTTTGACTCGGATTCTGCTACAGCGTCAGATTGTTTCGACGACAACTCAACGCTCCGGATGAATTTGAAGGTGAAACCAATTGGGTTAGAAAGAACACGAAATCTACTTTCCAACAAAAAAAGAATCACCCAATTCGGAGTCCGTATGAAATAGTTTTTGGTGTTTTGAGTCAGGTATGTCTGTGCAGTCCGAATCTGAATCCAGAACGTGAGAGACTTGGACTCTATCTTCTCTTGGCCCAAAAGTGACGTGATATGACTTTTTGAACAGCACATAAACTTCTCTTTTTCCCTTATCTTCATATGTGGATTGTACAAATCTCCCATACACCTGCAATTAGACATGGCACAAAAGTTTGTGAAGTATTTTTGTCTTGGATGACATAAATAAATTATTGCATAGTTTGCATTAGAAATCACCTCACAAATATACATGTATGCAATATTTTTGGTCGTATCCAAGGTAGTCATGTCCTCATCATCCTCCCCTTCTTGAAAACAAAGCCGTCCTCGGCGTTGCTTAAGCTGAAATGTGGCTAACAAAAGAGACAAGGTGTACATGTTGTATATGTATATGTATATGTCATCCAGTTTTACTTCCCTTAGTTTTTGCATATATGACACATGTATACATGAGTAACCTTCATAGTTCATAAAATCTAAAGCCAAAATATTATCACAAGTATTAGAAGACATGAAAATATTGTAACTCAATTTGCACATATAAGTGAAGCTCTTATTCATATCAAAGGATTGACAATGTTCATCATTAAACCATCCCAACATTGGTGAATAAACCTTACTTGAATCAAATTTACATGCTACAACATGCTTAAATAAGCAAACATACAATAAGTCATTTGACACAAAATCATCACCAAGATTAGAGGTCATATCAAAATGATTAAACATTGTTTCTTTTGCATAAACAGTTAATTCATTGGGTGCACTCAAAATTGTTGATACTTCAACTCTTTGATCACATGATGCATTCATGACAGTAACACAATTCTCTAAAATAGCTGGTGTGCTCAAATCAATAGGTAACACAACACATGATGTATTCAAGTTAACTAGGCATGCATCATTCTCATGTGAAAGTTGAAAATCTGTACCTTTGTCATTACATCTTATGATCAACTCAGACGATGTAGGCACTCTTGGAGGTGATGTGTCACATGATGGAGATGATGTAGTCCTCGCAACAACGGATGTGGTTGTCATAGTACGCCTAGTAGTTGAAGAAACATCTGTATCAACACTTGGAATGTGCACCGTGCGCTTGTTCTCCTTGTGGCCAACACGTCGTTTTATTTCCTGTTCAGCTTTGCAAGCAAGACGAAACAAATGGTCCATAGGATAACACTCTTCATGAATTAGAATCTCTTGAATATCACAGTTTAATCCTCCCCAAAATCTATCCATAAAATCTTCTTCACTTTCTTCTAAAAATGAGTGCAACAATGTAGTTTGTAAATCATCATAGTATTTTGTTACGGTGTCACTACCTTGTTTTAAATGTTGTAGTTTTTTAATCATGCCACGAGTATAATGAACATCTACGAATCTATCTCTCATGACATGTTTTAAACCATCCCAAGTAGTAGGTATATAATCAGGGTTTAACCGACAATATTCACTCCACCAAACTAAAGCAAAGCTACTGAAAGTACCAACCGCGGCTTGAAATTTTCCACGCTCATCAAAATTATGGGAAGCAAATATAGCATTAATTTCGTACTCCCATTCAATATATAAATCAGGCCTAAAACGACCAGTAAATGGTGGCATGGAAACATTAACCTGATTATGTGCATTCTGATGTTGTTGCTCCTCTTATGACGGTTGTTGTATTTTCTTAGGTGATGGCATATCTCCCACGATCGATGAAGCCCAAGAACTAACAACTCCGGAACCTGCCATAGTTAGTAGAAAATAAGAAACAAAATCCAAGAATAATGTTCCTATGAACTACTAGGATGTGGTGGTAAAACGCTCACAGTGTAGCAAATATCAATATCTTACAAGTTCTTACCATGCAGCAGGTGGTGACAGGCAACCAACGGTGTCAAATAACTCCAAAGATTGAGTAAAGTGATTGCCAGGGGAACTTACGTATACACGGTGTAGAAATATGTGGAGCTTGGAAGGCTTAAATATTTGGTAGCAAAAGATTAGCAATAATCAATTCAGAGATGCAATGTTGAATAAACGCTCAACGACGGTACTGTGCTGGTCCTAGGCTAGACCGGACTAGAGACGCGAGCCTAGAACACTAATGACATCACGGCGTAGCACAACTAGCATCAAGAAAGGATATGAAGTAGCTCCGGACAGCAAGATATAAGTGAAGATCACAATGACAGTAAAGATAATGATGAGAAACAACTACCAAGTAGCATATATCAACAATTCTCTCTCCAACTTTACTCTATAAAAGTTTGTGCCAATTTTATGATAATTTTTCTCAAGAAAGGCACTGACTCAAGCTTTCAAATGCAAAAAGAATCACTCAATTCCGAGTTGATATGAGGAGTCAAAAAATTCTAAAACTGGCCTGAAAAACTGGAACAAGCTGTGTTCGCGAACTTCGGAGGGCAAAAAGACCTATTTAGAAGCCGATTTTGAGGTGTTAAATATTGAACTAGCTTCTGCAACTATTTAGATGCGGCTCATCGCTAGCTTTAATTTGAGTACTCACGAAGCCAAAACAGACTTCGTATGAAAAAGATATGCCTGTTTTACTGAACACTGCGCAAAACAGATTCCAATCCGAATTCAGCTACGAGATTGAGTCTAGATAGATCCGAATTTTGCGTTTTTTTTTTCTTCTCTCTTTTTTTTCTCACACTTTTTCTTTTCTTTTTCTTTCTCTCTTTTTTTCTCTGACTTTTTTTACCTTTTTTTTCTCTCTCTTTTTTTTCTCTGTCTTTTTTTTTCTCTCTCCCTCTTTTCAAAACAAACTAGATAAGATGCAGATTGGATCAAGCAAAGATGTGAACGACCTCAACTATGATTATGACAATGAACGGTGGGTAGCACGTGGTGGAAATTGATGGATGGGATGGTGGATAGCGGAAGGAATAATGATGCAGCGGTGGCATGACTAATGTGAACAGAACTCGAAACTCTAAACGAACTAGACACTAAGACCAGCAACTCGACACGACGATGCAACCGATAATTCAACTATACAAGCACTGAAAAGAAAAATGCGAAGGCTCAGACTGGCTTGGATAAAGGATGAACAGATCTAACTTTTTTTTGTGGCTTTTTCGTTGGACAATAGGTAAGAAAATAAATCTAATCTAGGGATAACTGGAAATTCTCACCGAGCAACCTGAAAACTGATACCACTTGATAGAGGCGAGGGTGTCCCGATCTTTCGATGAGATGATAGCTATCATTTTTGGTGGAGTAGACTTTGACGATCCGACTACGAACGTGCGAGGACGTCGTGCCTTAGCAATCGCTAAACCAACTCCGAGAGGTTATTGACCACGCCGGAGCATGATCAACCTGACCACGAGGGTCTATTTCCTGCAAGCAAACGAAGAACAAGCAAGAAACTAAGATTTGCAATCTGGATATTGCGAATATAAGATTAAAGCTTTATTGATCAAGGTGGGGTTCTGTGACGTCTTGGTCTGGTCGTTGAACACAAACGAAGTACGCGAAGTTGCAGCTATGGCGAACTTTTAATCTAAACAAAACCCAAGGAAAAAGCTACTAGATGGATCTACTTATATAGGAGTAAAGGGTGGCGGCCAAGGAGGTGGGAGGACGTCCCAAGGCAGCCTAAAACTAACCCTAGGTCGTACAAGGCTCATGGGCCCAAGTGGAGGTGATGCAACACCTTTGGACTTGTAGTTTGACTCGGATTCTGCTGGAGCGTCAGATTGTTTCGTCGATAACTCATAGCTCCGGATGAATTTTAAGGTGAATCCAATTGGGTTGGAAAGAGCACGAAATCTACTTTCCAACAAAAAAAGAATCACCCAATTCGGAGTCCGTATGAAAGAGTTCTTGGTGTTTTGAGTCAGGTATGTCTGTGCAGTCCGAATCTGAATCCAGAACGTGAGAGACTTGGACTCTATCTTCTCTTGGCCCAAAAGTGACGTGAGAGGACTTTTTGAACAGCACCTAAACATCTCTTTTCTCCTTATCTTCATATGTGGATTGTACAAATGTCCCATACACCTGCAATTACACATGACACAAAAGTTTGTGAAGTATTTTTTGTCCTGGATGACATAAATAAATTATTGCATAGTTTGCATTAGAAATCACCTCACAAATATACATGTATGCAATATTTTTGGTCGTATCCAAGGTAGTCATGTCCTCATCATACCACTTGATAGAGGCAAGGTGTCCCGATCTTTCGATGAGATGATAACTATCGATTGGGTGGAGACGACTTTGACGATCCGACTACAAACATGCACGACGTTGCGCCTTAGCAATCACTAAACCAATCTCCTGAGGTTACTGACGATGCTGGAAGCACGATCAGCCTGACCTCGAAGGTCTATTTCTGCACGCAATCGAAGAACAAGCAAGAATATGATAGTGCAATCTGAATATTGCGAATATAGATGAAGTATTGATAATGGTGGGGATCCGAAAGCGGTCTTGGTCTGGTCGTTGGACACAAACGAAGTACACGAAGTTGCAATGGCTAACTTTTAACTAAACAAATCCCCAAGGAAAAAGCTACTAGATGGATCTACTTATATAGGAGTAAGGGGTGGCGGCCAAGGAGGTGGGAGGACGTCCCAAGGCAGCCTAAAACTAACCCTAGGTCGTACAAGGCTCATGGGCCCAAGTGGAGGTGATGCAACACCTTTGGACTTGTAGTTTGACTCGGATTCTGCTGGAGCGTCAGATTGTTTCATCGATAACTCATAGCTCCGGATGAACTTTAAGGTGAATCCAATTGGGTTGGAAAGAGCACGAAATCTACTTTCCAACAAAAAAAGAATCACCCAATTCGGAGTCCGTATGAAAGAGTTCTTGGTGTTTTGAGTCAGGTATGTCTGTGCAGTCCGAATCTGAATCCAGAACGTGAGAGACTTGGACTCTATCTTCTCTTGGCCCAAAAGTGACGTGAGAGGACTTTTTGAACAGCACCTAAACATCTCTTTTCTCCTTATCTTCATATGTGGATTGTACAAATGTCCCATACACCTGCAATTACACATGACACAAAAGTTTGTGAAGTATTTTTTGTCCTGGATGACATAAATAAACTATTGCATAGTTTGCATTAGAAATCACCTCACAAATATACATGTATGCAATATTTTTGGTCGTATCCAAGGTAGTCATGTCCTCATCATCCTCCCCTTCTTGAAAACAAAGCCGTCCTCGGCGTTGCTTAAGCTGAAATGTGGCTAACAAAAGAGACAAGGTGTACATGTTGTATATGTATATGTCGTCCAGTTTTACTTCCCTTAGTTTTTGCATATATGACACATGTATACATGAGTAACCTTCATAGTTCATAAAATCTAAAGCCAAAATATTATCACAAGAAGTAGAAGGCATGAAAATATTGCAACTCAGTTTGCACATATAAGTGAAGCATTTATTCATTTCAAAAGGTTGACAATGTTCATCATTAAACCATCCTAACATTGGTGAATAAACCTTAGTTGCATCAAATTTACATGCTACAACATGCTTAAATAAGCAAATATGCAATAAGTCATTTGACACAAAATCATCACCAAGATTAGAGGTCATATCAAAATGATTAAACATTGTTTCTTTTGCATCAACAGTTAATTCATTGGGTGCACTCAAAATTGTTGATACTTCAACTCTTTGATCACATGATGCATTCATGACAGTAACACAATTCTCTAAAATAGCTGGTGTGCTCAAATCAATAGGTAACACAACACATGATGTATTCAAGTTAACTAGGCATGCATCATTCTCATGTGAAAGTTGAAAATCTGTACCTTTGTCATTACCTCTTATGATCAACTCAGACGATGTAGGCACTCTTGGAGGTGATGTGTCACATGATGGAGATGATGTAGTCCTCGCAACAATGGATGTGGTTGTCATAGTACGCCTAGTAGTTGAAGAAACATCTGTTTCAACACTTGGAATGTGCACCGTGCGCTTGTTCTCCTTGTGGCCAACACGTCGTTTTATTTCCTGTTCAGCTTTGCAAGCAAGACGAAACAAATGGTCCATAGGATAACACTCTTCATGAATTAGAATCTCTTGAATATCACAGTTTAATCCTCCCCAAAATCTATCCATAAAATCTTCTTCACTTTCTTCTAAAAATGAGTGCAACAATGTAGTTTGTAAATCATCATAGTATTTTGTTACGGTGTCACTACCTTGTTTTAAATGTTGTAGTTTTTTAATCATGCCACGAGTATAATGAACATCTACGAATCTATCTCTCATGACATGTTTTAAACCATCCCAAGTAGTAGGTATATAATCAGGGTTTAACCGACAATATTCACTCCACCAAACTAAAGCAAAGCTACTGAAAGTACCAACCGCGGCTTGAAATTTTCCACGCTCATCAAAATTATGGGAAGCAAATATAGCATTAATTTCGTACTCCCATTCAATATATAAATCAGGCCTAAAACGACCAGTAAATGGTGGCATGGAAACATTAACCTGATTATGTGCATTCTGATGTTGTTGCTCCTCTTGTGACGGTTGTTGTATTTTCTTAGGTGATGGCATATCTCCCACGATCGATGAAGCCCAAGAACTAACAACTCCGGAACCTGCCATAGTTAGTAGAAAACAAGAAACAAAATCCAAGAATAATGTTCCTATGAACTACTAGGATGTGGTGGTAAAACGCTCACAGTGTAGCAAATATCAATATCTTACAAGTTCTTACCATGCAGCAGGTGGTGACAGGCAACCAACGGTGTCAAATAACTCCAAAGATTGAGTAAAGCGATTGCCAGGGGAACTTACGTATACACGGTGTAGAAATATGTGGAGCTTGGAAGGCTTAAATATTTGGTAGCAAAAGATTAGCAATAATCAATTCAGAGATGCAATGTTGAATAAACGCTCAACGACGGTACTGTGCTGGTCCTAGGCTAGACCGGACTAGAGACGCGAGCCTAGAACACTAATGACATCATGGCGTAGCACAACTAGCATCAAGAAAGGATATGAAGTAGCTCCGGACAGCAAGATATAAGTGAAGATCACAATGACAGTAAAGATAATGATGAGAAACAACTACCAAGTAGCATATATCAACAATTCTCTCTCCAACTTTACTCTATAAAAGTTTGTGCCAATTTTATGATAATTTTTCTCAAGAAAGGCACTGACTCAAGCTTTCAAATGCAAAAAGAATCACTCAATTCCGAGTTGATATGAGGAGTCAAAAAATTCTAAAACTGGCCTGAAAAACTGGAACAAGCTGTGTTCGCGAACTTCGGAGGGCAAAAAGACCTATTTAGAAGCCGATTTTGAGGTGTTAAATATTGAACTTGATTCTGCAACTATTTAGATGCGGCTCATCGCTAGCTTTAATTTGAGTACTCACGAAGCCAAAACAGACTTCGTATGAAAAAGATATGCCTGTTTTACTGAACACTGCGCAAAACAGATTCCAATCCGAATTCAGCTACGAGATTGAGTCTAGATAGATCCGAATTTTGCGTTTTTTTTTTCTTCTCTCTTTTTTTTCTCACACTTTTTCTTTTCTTTTTCTTTCTCTCTTTTTTTCTCTGACTTTTTTTACCTTTTTTTTCTCTCTCTTTTTTTTCTCTGTCTTTTTTTTTCTCTCTCCCTCTTTTCAAAACAAACTAGATAAGATGCAGATTGGATCAAGCAAAGATGTGAACGACCTCAACTATGATTATGACAATGAACGGTGGGTAGCACGTGGTGGAAATTGACGGATGGGATGGTGGATAGCGGAAGGAATAATGATGCAGCGGTGGCATGACTAATGTGAACAGAACTCGAAACTCTAAACGAACTAGACACTAAGACCAGCAACTCGACACGACGATGCAACCGATAATTCAACTATACAAGCACTGAAAAGAAAAATGCGAAGGCTCAGACTGGCTTGGATAAAGGATGAACAGATCTAACTTTTTTTTGTGGCTTTTTCGTTGGACAATAGGTAAGAAAATAAATCTAATCTAGGGATAACTGGAAATTCTCACCGAACAACCTGAAAACTGATACCACTTGATAGAGGCGAGGGTGTCCCGATCTTTCGATGAGATGATAGCTATCATTTTTGGTGGAGTAGACTTTGACGATCCGACTACGAACGTGCGAGGACGTCGCGCCTTAGCAATCGCTAAACCAACTCCGAGAGGTTATTGACCACGCCGGAGCACGATCAACCTGACCACGAGGGTCTATTTCCTGCAAGCAAACGAAGAACAAGCAAGAAACTAAGATTTGCAATCTGGATATTGTGAATATAAGATGAAAGCTTTATTGATCAAGGTGGGGTTCTGTGACGTCTTGGTCTGGTCGTTGAACACAAACGAAGTACGCGAAGTTGCAGCTATGGCGAACTTTTAATCTAAACAAAACCCAAGGAAAAAGCTACTAGATGGATCTACTTATATAGGAGTAAAGGGTGGCGGCCAAGGAGGTGGGAGGACGTCCCAAGGCAGCCTAAAACTAACCCTAGGTCGTACAAGGCTCATGGGCCCAAGTGGAGGTGATGCAACACCTTTGGACTTGGAGTTTGACTCGGATTCTGCTGGAGCGTCAGATTGTTTCGTCGATAACTCATAGCTCCGGATGAATTTTAAGGTGAATCCAATTGGGTTGGAAAGAGCACAAAATCTACTTTCCAACAAAAAAAGAATCACCCAATTCGGAGTCCGTATGAAAGAGTTCTTGGTGTTTTGAGTCAGGTATGTCTGTGCAGTCCGAATCTGAATCCAGAACGTGAGAGACTTGGACTCTATCTTCTCTTGGCCCAAAAGTGACGTGAGAGGACTTTTTGAACAACACCTAAACATCTCTTTTCTCCTTATCTTCATATGTGGATTGTACAAATGTCCCATACACCTGCAATTACACATGACACAAAAGTTTGTGAAGTATTTTTTGTCCTGGATGACATAAATAAATTATTGCATAGTTTGCATTAGAAATCACCTCACAAATATACATGTATGCAATATTTTTGGTCGTATCCAAGGTAGTCATGTCCTCATCATCCTCCCCTTCTTGAAAACAAAGCCGTCCTCGGCGTTGCTTAAGCTGAAATGTGGCTAACAAAAGAGACAAGGTGTACATGTTGTATATGTATATGTCATCCAGTTTTACTTCCCTTAGTTTTTGCATATATGACACATGTATACATGAGTAACCTTCATAGTTCATAAAATCTAAAGCCAAAATATTATCACAAGAAGTAGAAGGCATGAAAATATTGCAACTCAGTTTGCACATATAAGTGAAGCATTTATTCATTTCAAAAGGTTGACAATGTTCATCATTAAACCATCCTAACATTGGTGAATAAACCTTAGTTGCATCAAATTTACATGCTACAACATGCTTAAATAAGCAAATATGCAATAAGTCATTTGACACAAAATCATCACCAAGATTAGAGGTCATATCAAAATGATTAAACATTGTTTCTTTTGCATCAACAGTTAATTCATTGGGTGCACTCAAAATTGTTGATACTTCAACTCTTTGATCACATGATGAATTCATGACAGTAACACAATTCTCTAAAATAGCTGGTGTGCTCAAATCAATAGGTAACACAACACATGATGTATTCAAGTTAACTAGGCATGCATCATTCTCATGTGAAAGTTGAAAATCTGTACCTTTGTCATTACCTCTTATGATCAACTCAGACGATGTAGGCACTCTTGGAGGTGATGTGTCACATGATGGAGATGATGTAGTCCTCGCAACAATGGATGTGGTTGTCATAGTACGCCTAGTAGTTGAAGAAACATCCGTATCAACACTTGGAATGTGCACCGTGCGCTTGTTCTCCTTGTGGCCAACACGTCGTTTTATTTCCTGTTCAGCTTTGCAAGCAAGACGAAACAAATGGTCCATAGGATAACACTCTTCATGAATTAGAATCTCTTGAATATCACAGTTTAATCCTCCCCAAAATCTATCCATAAAATCTTCTTCACTTTCTTCTAAAAATGAGTGCAACAATGTAGTTTGTAAATCATCATAGTATTTTGTTACGGTGTCACTACCTTGTTTTAAATGTTGTAGTTTTTTAATCATGCCACGAGTATAATGAACATCTACGAATCTATCTCTCATGACATGTTTTAAACCATCCCAAGTAGTAGGTATATAATCAGGGTTTAACCGACAATATTCACTCCACCAAACTAAAGCAAAGCTACTGAAAGTACCAACCGCGGCTTGAAATTTTCCACGCTCATCAAAATTATGGGAAGCAAATATAGCATTAATTTCGTACTCCCATTCAATATATAAATCAGGCCTAAAACGACCAGTAAATGGTGGCATGGAAACATTAACCTGATTATGTGCATTCTGATGTTGTTGCTCCTCTTATGACGGTTGTTGTATTTTCTTAGGTGATGGCATATCTCCCACGATCGATGAAGCCCAAGAACTAACAACTCCGGAACCTGCCATAGTTAGTAGAAAATAAGAAACAAAATCCAAGAATAATGTTCCTATGAACTACTAGGATGTGGTGGTAAAACGCTCACAGTGTAGCAAATATCAATATCTTACAAGTTCTTACCATGCAGCAGGTGGTGACAGGCAACCAACGGTGTCAAATAACTCCAAAGATTGAGTAAAGTGATTGCCAGGGGAACTTACGTATACACGGTGTAGAAATATGTGGAGCTTGGAAGGCTTAAATATTTGGTAGCAAAAGATTAGCAATAATCAATTCAGAGATGCAATGTTGAATAAACGCTCAACGACGGTACTGTGCTGGTCCTAGGCTAGACCGGACTAGAGACGCGAGCCTAGAACACTAATGACATCACGGCGTAGCACAACTAGCATCAAGAAAGGATATGAAGTAGCTCCGGACAGCAAGATATAAGTGAAGATCACAATGACAGTAAAGATAATGATGAGAAACAACTACCAAGTAGCATATATCAACAATTCTCTCTCCAACTTTACTCTATAAAAGTTTGTGCCAATTTTATGATAATTTTTCTCAAGAAAGGCACTGACTCAAGCTTTCAAATGCAAAAAGAATCACTCAATTCCGAGTTGATATGAGGAGTCAAAAAATTCTAAAACTGGCCTGAAAAACTGGAACAAACTGTGTTCGCGAACTTCGGAGGGCAAAAAGACCTATTTAGAAGCCGATTTTGAGGTGTTAAATATTGAACTAGCTTCTGCAACTATTTAGATGCGGCTCATCGCTAGCTTTAATTTGAGTACTCACAAAGCCAAAACAGACTTCGTATGAAAAAGATATGCCTGTTTTACTAAACACTGCGCAAAACAGATTCCAATCCGAATTCAGCTACGAGATTGAATCTAGATAGATCCGAATTTTGCGTTTTTTTTTCTTCTCTCTTTTTTTTCTCACACTTTTTCTTTTCTTTTTCTTTCTCTCTTTTTTTCTCTGACTTTTTTTACCTTTTTTTCTCTCTCTTTTTTTCTCTGTTTTTTTTTCTCTCTCCCTCTTTTCAAAACGAACTAGATAAGATGCAGATTGGATCAAGCAAAGATGTGAACGACCTCAACTATGATTATGACAATGAACGGTGGGTAGCACGTGGTGGAAATTGACGGATGGGATGGTGGATAGCGGAAGGAATAATGATGCAGCGGTGGCATGACTAATGTGAACAGAACTCGAAACTCTAAACGAACTAGACACTAAGACCAGCAACTCGACACGACGATGCAACCGATAATTCAACTATACAAGCACTGAAAAGAAAAATGCGAAGGCTCAGACTGGCTTGGATAAAGGATGAACAGATCTAACTTTTTTTTGTGGCTTTTTCGTTGGACAATAGGTAAGAAAATAAATCTAATCTAGGGATAACTGGAAATTCTCACCGAGCAACCTGAAAACTGATACCACTTGATAGAGGCGAGGGTGTCCCGATCTTTCGATGAGATGATAGCTATCATTTTTGGTGGAGTAGACTTTGACGATCCGACTACGAACGTGCGAGGACGTCGCGCCTTAGCAATCGCTAAACCAACTCCGAGAGGTTATTGACCACGCCGGAGCACGATCAACCTGACCACGAGGGTCTATTTCCTGCAAGCAAACGAAGAACAAGCAAGAAACTAAGATTTGCAATCTGGATATTGCGAATATAAAATGAAAGCTTTATTGATCAAGGTGGGGTTCTGTGACGTCTTGGTCTGGTCGTTGAACACAAACGAAGTACGCGAAGTTGCAGCTATGGCGAACTTTTAATCTAAACAAAACCCAAGGAAAAAGCTACTAGATGGATCTACTTATATAGGAGTAAACGGTGGCGGCCAAGGAGGTGGGAGGACATCCCAAGGCAGCCTAAAACTAACCCTAGGTCGTACAAGGCTCATGGGCCCAAGTGGAGGTGATGCAACACCTTTGGACTTGTAGTTTGACTCGGATTCTGCTGGAGCGTCAGATTGTTTCGTCGATAACTCATAGCTCCGGATGAGTTTTAAGGTGAATCCAATTGGGTTGGAAAGAGCACGAAATCTACTTTTTAACAAAAAAAGAATCACCCAATTCGGAGTCCGTATGAAAGAGTTCTTGGTGTTTTGAGTCAGGTATGTATGTGCAGTCCGAATCTGAATCCAGAACGTGAGAGACTTGGACTCTATCTTCTCTTGGCCCAAAAGTGACGTGAGAGGACTTTTTGAACAGCACCTAAACATCTCTTTTCTCCTTATCTTCATATGTGGATTGTACAAATGTCCCATACACCTGCAATTACACATGACACAAAAGTTTGTGAAGTATTTTTTGTCCTGGATGACATAAATAAATTATTGCATAGTTTGCATTAGAAATCACCTCACAAATATACATGTATGCAATATTTTTGGTCGTATCCAAGGTAGTCATGTCCTCATCAGTGCTTGTACTCTTGTGGATCTATGTGTTTGCTATTCTAGTGGATGTGTAATTGGGTTTTGTTGGAGTGAATTCCTCTTGGTGCTCTTGGTGTTCATCCTTTTTCCCCCTCCAAGTGTGAAAAGATCGATCTTATGGTTTCACCCTACAACACACAGGTCACTTGAGGGCGGCACATTTTGACAGATCATCAGCAATGCTGTTCCCCGCACGAGGAGCATTCTCTGTTTGCAATCCATCAAAGTACTCTTCCAATTTCCTTACTTCGTCCACATATGCTTCCATCAATGGGCTCTGATAATCCTTGTTTACTTGTTTCACAATAAGCTGCGAGTCACCTCTAACAATAAGCTTTCTGATTCCAAGGTCTACTGCGATCCTGAGACCGGCAAGCAGTCCTTCATATTCAATAGTATTGTTTGTTACTTTCTCCCTAGGAAAGTGCATCTATATTACATACTTGAGGTGCTCTCCGGTGGGTGCGACAAGCAGCACTCCGGCACCGGCGCCTTGCAGCAAAAAAGCCCCGTCAAAGTACGTAATCCAATCTCGAGAGGTTTCCTTCCTGGGAAGATGATGAGGACATCAATACCATTGTTACACCCACAGCCCCTGCTTCTATACATACTGGACCAATTACTAGAGCTCGCGCACGCCAATTAAAATATCAGGTACTTTCGTTTCTTGGTAATAATTCTAAAGTTCATGAGAATATGATGCTGCCTAAATTGGATACATTTGTTTTGCTTACAAATGAAGGGCCTAGCTTGGACAAGAAAGAGGAACCTTGGAGCAAGTTCAAGCATGGAGATGATGGCATGCACAAGTGGAACAAGAACGGAGTTACAAGTGATGATTTCAGGACTTTGAAGCCACCATAATGAGTGCAGGAAGCCTTGGACGAAATATACAAGATGTCACTTCATAAATTTCGTCCAGAGGCTATTATAGGTGCTGCGTCACCTTATTATTGGGCCAGGCCCATGTAATTTCGAAATACTTGAGTATAGGCTGTTTTTAGAGTCCGTATGTGTGGGGAAACAAGAGATAGGGTTGGTTTCGGACCCCTCCTTCAAGGGCCACGAAATCCCCTCCTCTTCCTCCATATATACAGACCTTAGGGCACCGTTTAGACTTTGGGTTTTGTTTAGATTAAAAGTTCGCCATAGCTGCAACTTCGCGTACTTCGTTTGTGTTCAACGACCAGACCAAGACGTCACAGAACCCCACCTTGATCAATAAAGCTTTCATCTTATATTCGCAATATCCAGATTGCAAATCTTAGTTTCTTGCTTGTTCTTCGTTTGCTTGCAGGAGATAGACCCTCGTGGTCAGGTTGATTGTGCTCCGGCGTGGTCAATAACCTCTCGGAGTTGGTTTAGCGATTGCTAAGGCGCGACGTCCTCGCACGTTCGTAGTCGGATCGTCAAAGTCTACTCCACCAAAAACGATAGCTATCATCTCATCGAAAGATCGGGACACCCTCGCCTCTATCAAGTGGTATCAGATTCCCAGGTTGCTCGGTGAGATTTACAGTTTTTCGTAGTTTAGATCGAGTCTGTTCTTCATACCTACAGTCCAGGAAAAAGCCAAAAAAAAAATTAGGGTTAGTTCATCATATCCGAACCAATCTGAGCCTTTGCACAATCTTTTTAGGGTTTTTGCTTTGTTGAATTTGCGGTTGCATCGTCGTGTCAAGTTGCTGGTCTTAGCGTCTAGTTCTTTAGAGTTTCGAGTTCTGTTCACAAGTTGTCACGCCGCCGCCGCACCATCATCATCGCCCCTACCATATACCACCACCGATCCGAGTCCAGATACCACCACCGATCCGAGTCCATATATACTACCGTCATATACCATCACCAGTCCGAGTTCCACCATATTCATCTCTGCCACCAGTCCTAGTCCGAGTCCAGTATTTATTCCTTTATTTTAGAGTTCCAGATCACGCGATACTACGAGTCGAGAACAAGTCGGATTCCCCAATTTTCGTGCTACCCGCAGAAGAAAAATAGTTCCAGTTTTTTTTTTTTTTAAAAAAAACTAAGTCTGGAAAATTCTGGCTAGGCAGTTTTTAGACCATTTGTAGACTTTTTTGAAAAAAAATTGTTGCGGAGCAAAAAAAAAAAAAAGAGGAAAAAAAAGTGCAAAATAATAATAAAATATTCAGAGTGTGCTCCTCCCTTGTTTACGTGCAGCGCCGTGATTTTTGTTAGTGTTCTAGGCTCGCGTCTCTAGCACGGTCTAGCCTAGGACCAGCACAGTACCGTCGTTGAGAGTTTATTCAACATTGCATCTCTGAATTGATTATTGCTGACCCTTTTTGCTACCATATCATAAGCCTTCCCAGCTCCACATACATCTACATCGTGCGTTTGACACCACCTGGCAATCACTCTGTCCAAGCTCTGAGAGTTTTGACTACAAAGGTTGTCGATCACCACCTGCTGCTGGGTAAGAACTGGTAAGAATTTGAGATTTGCTTGATGGATTTGTGACACCACACCACACCACCACCACTTTCTAGTAGTCTGTAGGATCATATTCTTGTGTGTTTCTATTGCTGCTAACCATGGCAGGATCACAAGCCGACGAGATTGACTGGGAGAACATGACGAACAAGGAGTTGCATGATAAATTTCAGCAAATGATGAGTGGCCAGGTGGGAGATGTGCTAAACAGATTTGAAGAGGCCATGGAGAAGATAGATGGCATGGAGAAGTCGTTCGAGACAAAGCTGGATAACAAGTTTAATGAATTGCTCACGCGTCTTCCCCAACCACCACCGGCTGCACCTGTCGCACCTCTGCAACGACAACAACAACGCCCCCTTCCAAATCAGTTCCGACGAGCGAAGCGTGTTCCTCTTGAGGATGGCCAAACTTCTAGAGCTGCTCTACCTACTATTGATGCTTCTTTGGCTCCTGCTCCTGCTGCTGCTGGTGCCGAGGAGGAGGATGATTACGCGGGCGATTATGAGGATGAGGTTGATCAAAATCATAACTACGTGCAACCACCAGCACCAGGTCGTCCACATGCAAATAATCGCAATGGTAGGTCTGCACCACCACTTCAGGTACGAGATCATGACCATCTTCCTAAATTAAAATTGAATATTCCACCATTCGAGGGTAGATATGTTCCTGATATATATCTTACTTGGGAGTTAGAAACTGAACAACGTTTTACATGTTTACAATATCCCGAGGAACGACGTGTTGCTGCTGCTGTTTGTGCTTTCACTAGTTTTGCATGTGTATGGTGGTCTGAACATTGTAGATTATATCCTATTCCAGCTACGTGGGCTGCTTTGAAAACAGCTATGCGTACTCGTTGGGTTCCACCATATTATCAACGTGAATTACTTCAAAAATTGCAGCGCTTAAGACAAGGAAAAAATTCTGTAGAAGAATATTATCAGGAATTACAAACTGGCATGATTAGATGTGGTATTGTTGAGGAGAATGAAGCTATGCTTGCACGTTTCATGGGTGGATTAAATAGAGAGATTCAGACCATTCTAGAGTATAAGGAGTATAATAATATCACTCGTTTATTCCATCTTGCTTGTAAAGCTGAACGTGAAGTGCAGGATCGACAGGCATTGGCGCGAACTAATTTTTCTGCAGGTCGATCTTCATCATGGACACCGCGTGCCTCCTCTACTCCCACACGTCCTACTACGGCACCACTGACTTCAGACGCCAATTCCAATCGAGATACAAGAAAACAGGCACCACCACCACCATCTGCCAAGAGTACACCTTCTGGGCCTGCCCAGAGCTCTTCTTCATCTATGGCATCAACAGGGCACACACATGATATTATTTGTCGTCGTTGTAAGGGAAGAGGTCATTATGCGAGAGAATGCCAATCTCCGCGTGTTATGATTGCTACTGAGGATGGTGGGTATGAGTCCGCTAGTGATTATGATGAGGAGACTTTGGCTCTTATTACAAGTGAAGAACACGGTGGAGATGATTCTGATCATGAGACGCAATACATGGCTCCTGAAGACGCTGACAGGTATGAATGTTTAGTTGCTCAACGTGTTTTGAGTGTGCAGGTCACACAAGCTGAGCAAAATCAGAGGCATAATTTGTTCCATACAAAAGGAGTTGTGAAGGAACGTTCTGTTCGCGTCATCATAGATGGAGGGAGCTGCAACAACTTGGCTAGCATGGAGATGGTGGAGAAGCTATCTCTCACCACAAGACCACATCCACATCCTTACTATATCCAATGGTTCAACAACAGCGGCAAGGTTAAGGTAACACGTACTGTTCGTGTGCATTTTAGTATCTCTACATATGCTGATTATGTTGATTGTGATGTGGTACCCATGCAAGCATGTTCATTATTACTTGGTAGACCATGGCAATTTGATAAAAATTCTGTACACCATGGTAGAAACAATCAGTATACTCTTGTTCATAAGGATAAACATATTACTTTGCTTCCTATGACTCCTGATTCTATTTTGAAAGATGATATTAATAGAGCTAGTAAAGCAAAACAGGAGAAAAATAAGAGTGAAAATCAGATTGTGGCAAAAGAATTTGAGCAACAAATGAAGCCTAATAATAAACCATCTAGTGTTGCTTCTGAAATTAAATTGAAAAGTGAATGCTTACTTGCCACCAAATCTGATATTGATGATCTAGATTTCAGCAATTCTGTTTGCTATGCTTTTGTGTGCAAAGAGGCGTTATTTTCATTCGAGGACGTGCCTTCCTCTTTGCCTCCTGCGGTCACTAACATTTTGCAGGAGTTCGCTGACGTCTTTCCACAAGACGTGCCACCGGGATTACCACCTATTCGCGGGATTGAGCATCAGATTGACTTAATTCCCGGTGCTTCGTTGCCAAACCGTGCGCCATACCGTACCAATCCAGAGGAGACGAAGGAGATTATGCGTCAAGTACAGGAGTTGCTCGACAAAGGTTATATATGTGAATCCCTTAGTCCTTGTGCTGTTCCTATTATTCTAGTGCCGAAAAAGGATGGTACATCGCGTATGTGTGTTGATTGTAGAGGCATTAATAATATTACTATTCGTTATCGTCATCCTATTCCTAGACTAGATGATATGCTTGATGAATTGAGTGGCTCTACAATATTCTCCAAAGTTGATTTGCGTAGTGGATACCATCAAATTCGTATGAAATTGGGGGATGAATGGAAAACAGCATTTAAAACAAAGTTTGGATTATATGAGTGGTTAGTCATGCCTTTTGGGTTAACTAATGCACCTAGTACTTTCATGAGATTAATGAACGAAGTTTTACGTGCTTTCATTGGACGATTTGTGGTAGTCTATTTTGATGATATACTGATTTATAGCAGATCTTTGGAGGAACATTTGGAACATTTACGTGCTGTTTTTATTGCTTTACGTGATGCACGTTTGTTTGGTAACCTTGTGAAGTGCACCTTTTGCACCGACCGAGTATCTTTTCTTGGCTATGTTGTTACTCCACAGGGAATTGAAGTTGATAAAGCCAAGATTGAAGCTATTGAGAGTTGGCCACAGCCCAAAACGGTCACTCAAGTGAGGAGTTTTCTTGGACTCGCTGGTTTCTATAGGCGTTTTGTGAGAGATTTCAGCACCATTGCTGCACCTCTCAATGAGCTTACAAAGAAGGATGTGCCTTTTGTTTGGGGTACCTCACAGGAAGAAGCCTTCACGGTATTGAAAGATAAGTTGACACATGCTCCTTTACTCCAATTTCCTGATTTTAATAAGACTTTTGAGCTTGAATGTGATGCTAGTGGAATTGGATTAGGAGGTGTTTTATTACAAGATGGCAAACCTGTTGCATACTTTTCTGAAAAATTGAGTGGGCCTAGTCTGAACTATTCTACTTATGATAAAGAATTATATGCTCTTGTTCGGACCTTAGAAACATGGCAACATTATTTATGGCCCAAAGAATTTGTTATACATTCTGATCCTGAATCTTTGAAACACATTAAAAGTCAAGCAAAACTGAACCGTAGACATGCTAAATGGGTTGAATTTATTGAGACTTTCCCTTATGTCATTAAACACAAGAAGGGTAAAGAAAATGTTATTGCTGATGCATTGTCTCGTCGTTATACTATGCTTTCACAACTTGACTTTAAAATATTTGGTTTGGAGACCATCAAAGATCAATATGTGCATGATGCTGAATTTAAAGATGTATTGCAGAATTGTAAGGAAGGGAGAACATGGAACAAGTTCGTCGTTAACATGGAACATGGAACATGGATCAAGTGGTATCAGTTTTCAGGTTGCTCGGTGAGAATTTCCAGTTATCCCTAGATTAGATTTATTTTCTTACCTATTGTCCAAAGAAAAAGCCACAAAAAAAGTTAGATCTGTTCATCCTTTATCCAAGCCAGTCTGAGCCTTCGCATTTTTCTTTTCAGTGCTTGTATAGTTGAATTATCGGTTGCATCGTCGTGTCGAGTTGCTGGTCTTAGTGTCTAGTTCGTTTAGAGTTTCGAGTTCTGTTCACATTAGTCACGCCACCGCTGCATCATTATTCCTTCCGCTATCCACCATCCCATCCGTCAATTTCCACCACGTACTACCCATCGTTCATTGTCATAATCATAGTTGAGGTCGTTCACATCTTTGCTTGATCCAATCTGCATCTTATCTAGTTTGTTTTGAAAAGAGGGAGAGAGAAAAAAAAAGACAGAAAAAAAAGAGAGAGGAAAAAAAGGTAAAAAAAGTCAGAGAAAAAAAGAGAGAAAGAAAAAGAAAAGAAAAAGTGTGAGAAAAAAAAAGAGAGAAGAAAAAAAAAACGCAAAATTCGGATCTATCTAGACTCAATCTCGTAGCTGAATTCGGATTGGAATCTGTTTTGCGCAGTGTTCAGTAAAACAGGCATATCTTTTTCATACGAAGTCTGTTTTGGCTTCGTGAGTACTCAAATTAAAGCTAGCGACAAGCCGCATCTAAATAGTTGCAGAAGCTAGTTCAATATTTGACACCTCAAAATCGGCTTCTAAATAGGTCTTTTTTCCCTCCGAAGTTCGCGAACACAGCTTATTCCAATTTTTTAGGCCAGTTTTAGAATTTTTTGACTCCTCATATCAACTCGGAATTGAGTGATTCTTTTTGCATTTGAAAGCTTGAGTCAGTGCCTTTCTTAATTCCCGGTGCTTCGTTGCCAAACCGTGCGCCATACCGTACCAATCCAGAGGAGACGAAGGAGATTATGCGTCAAGTACAGGAGTTGCTCGACAAAGGTTATATACGCGAATCCCTTAGTCCTTGTGCTGTTCCTATTATTCTAGTGCCGAAAAAGGATGGTACATCGCGTATGTGTGTTGATTGTAGAGGCATTAATAATATTACTATTCGTTATCGTCATCCTATTCCTAGACTAGATGATATGCTTGATGAATTGAGTGGCTCTACAATATTCTCCAAAGTTGATTTGCGTAGTGGACACCATCAAATTCGTATGAAATTGGGGGATGAATGGAAAACAGCATTTAAAACAAAGTTTGGATTATATGAGTGGTTAGTCATGCCTTTTGGGTTAACTAATGCACCTAGTACTTTCATGAGATTAATGAACGAAGTTTTACGTGCTTTCATTGGACGATTTGTGGTAGTCTATTTTGATGATATACTGATTTATAGCAGATCTTTGGAGGAACATTTGGAACATTTACGTGCTGTTTTTATTGCTTTACGTGATGCACGTTTGTTTGGTAACCTTGGGAAGTGCACCTTTTGCACCGACCGAGTATCTTTTCTTGGCTATGTTGTTCCTCCACAGGGAATTGAAGTTGATAAAGCCAAGATTGAAGCTATTGAGAGTTGGCCACAGCCCAAAACGGTCACTCAAGTGAGGAGTTTTCTTGGACTCGCTGGTTTCTATAGGCGTTTTGTGAGAGATTTCAGCACCATTGCTGCACCTCTCAATGAGCTTACAAAGAAGGATGTGCCTTTTGTTTGGGGTACCTCACAGGAAGAAGCCTTCACGGTATTGAAAGATAAGTTGACACATGCTCCTTTACTTCAACTTCCTGATTTTAATAAGACTTTTGAGCTTGAATGTGATGCTAGTGGAATTGGATTAGGAGGTGTTTTATTACAAGATGGCAAACCTGTTGCATACTTTTCTGAAAAATTGAGTGGGCCTAGTCTGAACTATTCTACTTATGATAAAGAATTATATGCTCTTGTTCGGACCTTAGAAACATGGCAACATTATTTATGGCCCAAAGAATTTGTTATACATTCTGATCATGAATCTTTGAAACACATTAAAAGTCAAGCAAAACTGAACCGTAGACATGCTAAATGGGTTGAATTTATTGAGACTTTCCCTTATGTCATTAAACTCAAGAAGGGTAAAGAAAATGTTATTGCTGATGCATTGTCTCGTCGTTATACTATGCTTTCACAACTTGACTTTAAAATATTTGGTTTGGAGACCATCAAAGATCAATATGTGCATGATGCTGAATTTAAAGATGTATTGCAGAATTGTAAGGAAGGGAGAACATGGAACAAGTTCGTCGTTAACGATGGATTTGTGTTTCGTGCTAACAAGCTATGCATTCCAGCTAGCTCCGTTCGTCTTTTGTTGTTGCAGGAGGCGCATGGAGGAGGATTAATGGGACACTTTGGCGTGAAGAAGACGGAGGATATACTTGCTACACATTTCTTTTGGCCAAAGATGAGACGGGATGTTGAGCGTTTTGTTGCTCGCTGCACTACATGTCAAAAAGCTAAGTCACGACTCAATCCTCATGGTTTATATATGCCTTTGCCTCTACCTAGTGTTCCTTGGGAGGATATATCTATGGACTTTGTTTTAGGTTTACCTCGAACAAAGAAGGGGAGGGATAGCATATTTGTTGTCGTGGATAGGTTCTCGAAAATGGCACACTTTATACCATGTCATAAAAGCGATGATGCTGTTAATGTTGCTGATTTGTTCTTTCGTGAAATTATACGCTTGCATGGTGTGCCAAATACTATTGTTTCAGATCGTGATACTAAATTTCTTAGCCACTTTTGGAGATGTTTATGGGCTAAGTTGGAGACTAAACTGCTTTTTAGTACTACATGTCACCCCCAAACTGATGGACAAACTGAAGTAGTCAATAGAACATTGTCTACTATGCTTAGGGCTGTTTTGAAGAATAACAAGAAAATGTGGGAAGAATGGTTGCCTCATATTGAATTTGCTTATAATCGTTCATTGCATTCTACTACTAAGATGTGTCCTTTTGAAATTGTGTATGGTTTCCTTCCTCGTGCACCAATTGATTTGTTGCCTCTTCCATCTTCGGAGAAGGTTAATTTTGATGCTAAACAACGTGCTGAATTGATCTTAAAAATGCATGAGTTAACTAAGGAGAACATTGAGCGTATGAATGCTAAATATAAACTTGCTGGAGATAAGGGTAGAAAACATGTTGTGTTTGCACCTGGAGATCTTGTTTGGTTACATTTGCGTAAGGATAGATTTCCTGATTTGCGCAAATCAAAGCTAATGCCACGTGCTGATGGTCCTTTTAAGGTGTTAGAGAAAATAAATGATAATGCATATAAACTTGAGCTGCCTGCAGATTTTGGGGTTAGTCCCACTTTTAACATTGCAGATCTGAAGCCTTATTTGGGTGAGGAAGATGAGCTTCCGTCGAGGACGACTTCATTTCAAGAAGGGAAGGATGATGAGGACATCAATACCATTGTTACACCCACAGCCCCTGCTTCTATACATACTGGACCAATTACTAGAGCTCGCGCACGCCAATTAAAATATCAGGTACTTTCGTTTCTTGGTAATGATTCTAAAGTTCATGAGAATATGATGCTGCCTAAATTGGATACATTTGTTTTGCTTACAAATGAAGGGCCTAGCTTGGACAAGAAAGAGGAACCTTGGAGCAAGTTCAAGCATGGAGATGATGGCATGCACAAGTGGAACAAGAACGGAGTTACAAGTGATGATTTCAGGACTTTGAAGCCACCATAATGAGTGCAGGAAGCCTTGGACGAAATATACAAGATGTCACTTCATAAATTTCGTCCAGAGGCTATTATAGGTGCTGCGTCACCTTATTATTGGGCCAGGCCCATGTAATTTCGAAATACTTGAGTATAGGCTGTTTTTAGAGTCCGTATGTGTGGGGAAACAAGAGATAGGGTTGGTTTCGGACACCTCCTTCAAGGGCCACGAAATCCCCTCCTCTTCCTCCATATATACAGCCCTTAGGGCACCGTTTAGACTTTGGGTTTTGTTTAGATTAAAAGTTTGCCATAGCTGCAACTTCGTGTACTTCGTTTGTGTTCAACGACCAGACCAAGACGTCACAGAACCCCACCTTGATCAATAAAGCTTTCATCTTATATTCGCAATATCCATATTGCAAATCTTAGTTTCTTGCTTGTTCTTCGTTTGCTTGCAGGAGATAGACCCTCGTGGTCAGGTTGATTGTGCTCCGGCGTGGTCAATAACCTCTCGGAGTTGGTTTAGCGATTGCTAAGGCGTGACGTCCTCGCACGTTAGTAGTCGGATCGTCAAAGTCTACTCCACCAAAAACGATAGCTATCATCTCATCGAAAGATCGGGACACCCTCGCCTCTATCAGAAGAGAAGTGTCTTGAATCTCTTCGTCTGGCGTTGGCATCCATTCTGCAATGAGCTCCACCAAGGCCCTACTCTGAATTATTGAAGTGCTTTCAAACTTGACAGTTCCAACGCCCACTCCACGATCATGCCGGTTGCATATGGATTTCTTAAGATTCTTTGCATCGAAAAGCGAGTGACAACAGTAATCTAATGTGCTTGGAAGTAATGGCGTAGCTTCCTTGAGTCCATGAGAAGACCAAGAGCAACTTTTGCATACCATAATATCTTGATCTAGCTCCCTGGCGAAGAGAACTGACAAAATAGACTGGGCACTGCACCATTTTCTTCTTCTGCATTACTTGCTGATCTGTTGCATCTTCTTATTCTGCACTTGACTTGTCGGCACCTGGACTTGCCGGAGAAGATTCCGGCTTGTCGCTTGACAGTTCTACATCTGCTGCTCCTTCGTCTTCAACCTCCCTCTCAGCCACTAGTGCAGCACCAACCACTTTATATGTTGTCGCCAAGTACAGCAGCAACGGTTCTTGTGGCTTCGGTGTAGCTAGTGTTCACACAGAGGAGAGGTACTTCTTCAAGTCTTGCAATGCAGCTTTCGCTTTCGGAGTCCATTTCATTTGACCTGCCTTTTTCAAAATATTGAAAAACAGCAAGGTGCGCTCAGCTGAATTGGAGATGAACCTGCTCAATGTAGGAATGCAGCCGGCAAGACGACGCACATCCTTAACACGCTTTGGTGTTTTAATTTGCTCAATTTCTTTGATCTTGTTGGGATTTGCTTTAATTCCTCGCAAAGATACAAAGAACCTGATGTAGGGTGGAACCCTAGGGGCCAATCTTTCACGATTGGAGCGGATCCCGCGAAGAACACACGAGAGGGAAAATGAGAGGAAACACTCAAATCAACGAGATTCGATTACACATGTGCTAGATCCAAGTACACAAGGAGAGATACACGATCAAAATCCAACAAAAGATAATACAAAGGTAGCTAGTTCATGCCAATCCATGACGAGTTGAGGTCTTGAATCCAAGATGGATCTTGTCTATGTGGGGTCTTGAATCCACTAGGGATCTTCTCACATGGAGGTCTTGACCTCCATGGGAGTGTATCAATCTCACTCTCTCAAGAGGAGATGGGGTAAGGAGCAAAGCTCACATACAAATGAGCTATCCTATTTGCTCCCCTAGAATGGACGAGGGGAATGAGTATATATAGTGGTAGTCACGAAGGGGTAAGTGAGGGGCGAAAGGGTACATGGGCCTCGGCCCGAGTCTCTGCGCGCAGGCAGGTCGGAAGTTCTGGGGACAGCTGGAAGGTCCGGGCGCCGGAGGTTTCGGGTGAAGGTCCCGGCAGGGTTCGGGCTATCCAGAGATTTGGCATGCTCTTGGACGGCTTTGGTGCAGCAGGGCCAGATGTTCTGGGATGGCCAGAAGTTCCGGGGGTCGGAAGTTCCGGGCAGGAGGCCAGAAGTTTCAGGCTTTCCAGAAGCTTGTCCATGCGTCTTCTTCCTTCTCTGCCACGCTTCCCTCATGGATGGTGTAGTTGTTACTTTGCGCTTTCACTCCTCCTCAACATCCGTGAAGCTCCGACAATACCTATCCATGCACAAGGGAGAAGTGAGCATGTGTAAAGGAGATGATTCACCTTTATGAATGTGAAGTAGATGTCACGCGTGTCACTTGCCAAGCAGTCTCTTGACATGGTGATGTCCGTATCATTCTCCGCATCATCTCCCCCCTTCGGAAAGATCCGACCTCGGATCAAAAACCAAATCACCATGGGAAAGAGAAGGCTTCGCCGTGTAGAAGTGGACGTGCACCAAGTACTCATCATCTAGTAGCTCGAAATAGGCACTCTCCAATGTCGCACCGTCTTGTGATTCCTTCAAAAGGAGTAAGGACAACAAACACTTGGAAAAACAAATGTGGTTAGCGTTAGTGCAAAACCAAGCATTCAAGCGGTGATTCACCCAACAAGTGTCATCATCAAGCATAGCATATGGTGTGACAAAGGGTTGTGACATGGTATGTAAGCATGTAAATTGAGCACAATCAAGGACATCATGGAAACAAACATGTAAATGGGAGGTAGAGATGCTAATATGTTGGACAAGTAAACAAGCATCTACCTCGAGGTCATAGCAAGCATTCACAAATTGCTCAATGAAAGGTCTATGGTAGGCATATGAATCATTCAGAGAACCAAAGAAAATGAAGTGTCTAAACACATGGGTCAAGTGCAAGACAATCCAAGCATAACGTGCATAGGGTGTAGTGCAGATAGTATGGCACTCAACACAATAGAAAGAGAAATTGTTCATCATGTGTGAGGCAATCAACGCAAGCATGTAGCAATCAATGGGACATGGCATATGTGAAGAAATGACATTCTTGCAACCACCCATATGATAGGAGCAAGTAATCCAAGAATTGGATGCAACACACAAGGTATATATGTCATGAGGCATGGCAATGTGGAAATCATGAGTGTAAGCAATATCTCGAACATGCGTGCAAATGGTGCAAGCAACACATGAAGTATGATCCAAAATATCCAAGCTTAAGAAGGATGTCACCTTGAAAGTGTTTCCTCGTCTGTCCTTCACAATACCGAAACGCAAGCAAATGCGGTGTAGAAGCGAGTCGTGGTAGAATGTATGAGGCTCGCTCTCAAGAGCTCGAATGGTCAACTCATGTGAAGTAGAAGTTGACATGTAGTCGAGGCATCCCACACATGCGCACAACAAGGCAAAGGACGTATGCACATGGTAGATAAACACATCATCCATCATGATGGTTCTCTTCTCTTGCACATAACCATTAGAAGCAAACGTGCATGAAGAATATGATGCAACAATCTTAATATTCATGGCACTAGGCATATGGTGCAAAGGAGGAAGACAAGCATGCTTCACAAGAATTATGTCAAAATCTCCAAATATATGCAAGAATGCTATGGGGGCAATCTCATTAGCAAGACTAAAATCATTGTTGCACTCAATACATGGCAAATTATCTAGCATGAGCGAGGCAACATATGGAGACATATGACAACATTTAATAGCAATCATGTGCAAAGCATGGCAATAGAGGCTATCAACCGCATGAAATGAGCAAGTATGAATCATGGGTGATGCACTACACAAAGAAAGCATATCAATCACGTCGTGCGAACTAATGTAGCGAAGATGCAACACACTAGAGGAAATCATGGCAATCATGTCATGTGAGCAAATAGTAGATATAGGCAATGCACATGACATATCACAAGCACGAAAGAAAGTCAATATCAATGTATCATCATAGCCATGGGGTACAGGGCAAAAATGGCAATAACAAGGAATATCTCCACCAAGCATGCAAATACACATACAAGTACTATAATCAATCATCATGTGTAATGCAAACATGGGTCAAAAATGCATGAGAAAGGCATGTGAATGATCATATCAAGCATAGTGAACATGGCAATATGGGCAAATGAGATATAATGAACAATAACCCATAACCATGTGAGGGCCATGTAGAAGAAATGTGCGGAGTCTTTGCGCGAAGGGAGCGGTGGGAAAGACAATCCACGGGATCCCAAGTCATCATTGCTCTCTAGAGCTCGTTTTGTCAACTCATGGGATTGTGAGGTTGACAAGTTTTCATGGGTACCTACACAAAAGAGACACAAACCAAAGAAATTGTGTGCGTGGTAAATGTACATATCATCCATCATGATGTGTATGTGCACGTGTGAGTTAGCACAAGATAAGCAATGCTCAAAGAAATTTGACGCATGGTATACGAACATGTCATCCATCTGAAAGAATAGTTGTTATGTATGACACGATGGGGACATAAATTGAGCATACAACTATATGGCACATGAATATCATTTTCATTCATGGGGAGCATACTGTGCACATAATTATTGGGATCATGCAATGGATGGGATGGATCAAAATCTCCTAGCATGTATGAGGAAACTATGGGGGTCTCCTCATGAGCAATATCAGAAACATCATATGGAGAAAATGGACAACATCCAAAACAATGCATATCCGAAGCTAGGTGGTCATGGAATGGCATATGATTGAAATGATGCAAAGGGAGCATATCAATATCATCACAAGAGAAACAAATGCCAATAACCATGGGCTTGTCATCTATGCCATTAGTGGAAATTGGGTTTATTTTAATGGCATATTGTTGATCTCATGCATAGCATATGACAAGTCAAGCGGATTGTCAAACATGATGTGACCGAGAGAATTATGACGAGAAATCCTATGCAACATGGCATCACAACTAATAGACTCCACATGGCAATCATCAAACTCATCATAAATGGGTAAATCATCGCATCGGGAAATCATACTAGCATGAAGCATGGTAATAGGTGGATCAACATCATGCAAGCAATCAATGTCCACTAGTGGGACTAGCGCATCACCTTCACCTATGTTACCTTTGTCATTCCACTCAAGTGGTGTAGGTGAGGTGGCAAAGACCAAATGGTGGTCATCTTCATCTTGATGGAACCATATGGGGGGTGCATCATATTCCTCCATGGCCATTGTCTGGTCTAAAGGAAGGACGAAGTCGTCGAGAATCGGTGCGTCATCATGTATGGGACCTAGCACCAAATGAGAAGACACAATAGAGGTAGAGGTTAATTCGTTACACTACTGCAGGATGCTGCTAACACGACACTATGATCAGAGACCCTTCGACGAAACTGTGTGCGATGCAATAATCGCAAACGATGGTGTAAAAAAACCATCAAAAAAGATGTAAAACATTTGTGATGACGGATGCATAAAACATGGTTCAGAATTTAGTTGCGTGTGGGATGAGGGGCATACGGTTCAGTTCAAGGAACTGTTTGCGATGAGGCGGAACAAAAGAAACGAGCAGCCAGATGAAGGCATGTGCGATATACAGCATACGGTTCACTCGGATGAACTGTTTGTGATTAGGAAACACAAAAGAAACGGTTATCCAGATCAAGGTGTGCGTGATATACGGCATACAGTTCACTCGGATGAACTGTTTGCGTTGAGCGAAGAGAACAGAAACGGTTCAACTTAACAAGATGTGTGTGATACGCGGCAAACAGGTCTGTAATCGGAAACGTGTGGGAAGACCGATAACAACACAGACGATTCCTGTTAACAAGCCGTGTGTGTTGTGAGCAAATGATTGCTGGTATACAATTGTGAGTGATTGATGAAAACATCACCGACGGGTTCCATTGTTTAGTCCATGCGCGATATGATTTTCTTTGTTCGCACAACATCTACGCTCTGTCTACAGAGCATCAACATATATACTTAAAAAGACAGCATTGCATAACCAAATTAAGCATACAATTACACAAGTGACTACACACATAACATTTCCACACACCAAAGTAAGCAATTACATGCATACTAAACTAGGAGAAACGAGGATCTAATCATCTACTTATTGTTGTGATGACGCTTGCCATTGCTCTGCTTCCGGCTGGTTCCCTGGCCGTTTTGGGGAAGGAGGCACTTCCTCATATCAACGATCCCCCTGTACATGTCATAGCTCGTGTACGCCTCCTTGGCCGCGTACATGACATGAGCTTTGTCGAGTTTCTCCATCCAGGCCGAGTGCCAGGCACGCTTGTCCTTGTTGCAGGAATCCTTCATGTCTCTGTAGGAGGGGTCGATGATGGCCTCGGCGAGGTGAACCAGTGAGTCTTTCTCATGCTCCTTGCTGCCCCAGATCTTGTATTGGCCCTGGTTGTCGCCAAGATTCTGGCAGGCGATGCCCGAATTCTCGAGCGCCTTTACATCGTTGGTGATGTCCACTGTAGCGAACATGTAGTGGGGGCTGTTGACAAACCTGGCGAAACCCTCGCAAGGCCTTGTGGCCAGGCAGTAGTGGTAGACGAGGACGTGGTGGCGCATGCACATCTGGGCGACGGCGACCTTGGGACGAGACCCGGCACGAGCGCGGGTGTACTCGAGGTCGAACCCGACCACCTTGTATTTCTCCTCGGCAAGCAACAACTCTATGATGTGGATGGAGGGCTCTACCTAGACCTGGTCAATGGTGTACACAACCGAGAGGTCCATGAACCTGCTGTGGGTGTCCACCACGGCATGCATGGTGAACTGCTGCCCGTCGTCGGCAGCCGCTCGGAGCGCCATTGGAGCCGCGCAGGATACCCTCTAAGAATTTGTTGTGGTGGGTGTGCTTCTTGCAATGGTGGGGCGCGATCGAAAGGTTGAAGAGACACAGGGGTTAAATGGCCGCTGTAATAAATGGGGGCCGGCCGGCCTGTAATCGTCACGTCTTGTCATGGCATTCATAGCGGAGGATTCCAGTCCACGCTTGACAACACCGCACCGCACGCATTTTGTTTGACCACGTGTGGGTTCGAAGAGGCGCCAAATGTATCGTCGGTGAGCCTGTTCCCACGCTACCGCGCAGTTTACCGCGCAAGCTTCCCGCCCGGCTAGTTTGGCCACGCGTCGGCTAGAAGAGGGACAAATCGTGGGCGTTTATTGACAAAAAGCTTTGTAAAAACGAAGTGTGTGGAATGACTTCGGTCATAAGTTTACCCGTGGGTGATGAGGTCAATGATAGAGGCGAGGGTGTCCCGATCTTTCGATGAGATGATAGCTATCGTTTTTGGTGGAGTAGACTTTGACGATCTGACTACGAACGTGCGAGGACGTCGCGCCTTAGCAATCGCTAAACCATCTCCGAGAGGTTATTGACCACGCCGGAGCACAATCAACCTGACCACGAGGGTCTATCTCCTACAAGCAAACGAAGAACAAGCAAGAAACTAAGATTTGCAATCTGGATATTGCGAATATAAGATGAAAGCTTTATTGATCAAGGTGGGGTTCTGTGACGTCTTGGTCTGGTCGTTGAACACAAACGAAGTACGCGAAGTTGCAGCTATGGCGAACTTTTAATCTAAACAAAACCCAAGTCTAAACGACGCCCTAAGGGCTGTATATATGGAGGAAGAAGGGGGAATTTCGTGGCCCTTGGAGGAGGGATCCGAAACCAACCCTAACTCTTGTTTTCCCACACATACGGACTCTAAAAACTGCCTATACTTAAGTATTTCGAAATTACATGGGCCTGGCCCAATAATAAGGTGACGCAGCACCTATCATAGCCTCTGGACAAAATTTATGAAGTGGAATCTTGTATATTTCGTCCAAGGCTTCATGCACGCATTAAGGTGGCTTCAATGTCCTGAAATCATCACTTGTAACTCCGTTCTTGTTCCCCTTGCGCATGCCATTATCTCTATGCCTGGTCTTGCTCCAGTGTTCATCCCTCTTATCCATGCCAGGCCCTTCATTTGTAAGTAAGACAAATGTATCCAATTTAGGCAGCATCATATTCTCATGAACATTAGAATCATTACTAAGAAACGAAAGTACCTGATAATTTAATTGGCGTGCGCAAGCTCTAGTAATTGGTCCAGTGTATGTAGCAGTAGGTGCTGTGGGTGTAACAATGGTATTGATGTCCTCATCAGTCAAAGTTACACAGAAGGGTGATGATGGACACTCGAGTGCAATAATTAATTCTACGCTCTACAGGGCACACGGTTGAAGAAACCAACTGTGTGCAATAATGTCGAAGATCGCAGTCGAGTTAGCTATACAGATCATGTGCTTTGAGACCGACAAGCTAAACAGATTCAAGAATGGTTAATAAAATCTAAGACCATTGCATATTCGGCTCAAAATAGTGCTACCAATATACGAGTCTCATACGATGCCATTTCAATGATTGTACCACAAATGCTCGAAATATTACAAGGTTCAAATTCCAGAGTTATATGGCTCAAATTCGAAGATTACAAGGTTCAAACTCATATTAGAAATGAAATTCAGCTCATTAGCTGCAAACGCACGCGCTGATCCGCTGAACATGGATATCAGAGAGGTTGAAACTAATATTACCACTTCTAAGTCTGGTTTCGAAACCTCATAATTTTTGCAAAGGGGTCAGCCACTGAGAAGTCATGTATGGGGTCGACACGATGACTTCCGATTACTCTGTCATCTGAATTTCCAAAATGAAATTCAGCATTTTCGGAGCCTATTCCATTCTGCCGCAGGCACCGGCGCTGATCAACAAACCATTCATTTTTGCGAAATAAATGTAGGGCAAATGATGAGGACATGACTACCTTGGATACGACCAAAAATATTGCATACATATATATTTGTGAGGCGATTTCTAATGCAAACTATGCAATAATTTATTTATGTCATCCAAGACAAAAATACTTCACAAACTTTTATGCCATGTCTAATTGCAGGTGTATGGGAGATTTGTACAATCCACATATAAACATAAGGGAAAAAGAGAAGTTTATGTGCTGTTCAAAAAGTCCTCTCACGTCACTTTTGGGCCAAGAGAAGATAGAGTCCAAGTCTCTCACGTTCTGGATTCAGATTCGGACTGCACAGACATACCTGACTCAAAACGCCAAGAACTATTTCATACG
Source organism: Thinopyrum elongatum (assembly GCA_011799875.1). NCBI lineage: Eukaryota > Viridiplantae > Streptophyta > Magnoliopsida > Poales > Poaceae > Thinopyrum > Thinopyrum elongatum. Next base: position 327,242,595 of record CM022298.1, read on the forward strand.
GACTCCGAATTGGGTGATTCTTTTTTTGTTGGAAAGTAGATTTCGTGCTCTTTCTAACCCAATTGGTTTCACCTTCAAATTCATCCGGAGCGTTGAGTTGTCGTCGAAACAATCTGACGCTGTAGCAGATTCCAAGTCAAACTACAAGTCCAAAGGTGTTGCATCACCTCCACTTGGGCCCATTGGCCTTGTACGACCTAGGGTTAGTTTTAGGCTGCCTTGGGATGTCCTACCACCTCCTTGGCCGCCACCCCTTGCTCCTATATAAGTAGATCCATCTAGTAGCTTTTTGCTTGGGATTTGTTTAGTTAAAAGTTAGCCATTGCAACTTCGTGTACTTCGTTTGTGTCCAACGACCAGACCAAGACCGCTTTCAGATCCCCATCTTTATCAATACTTCATCTATATTCGTAATATTCAGATTGCATTATCATATTCTTGCTCGATCTTCGATTGCGTGCAGGAATAGACCTTCGTGGTCAGGCTGATCGTGCTTTGAGCATCGTCAGTAACCTCGGGAGATTGGTTTAGTGATTGCTAAGGCGCAACGTCGTGCACGTTTGTAGTCGGATCGTCAAAGTCGACTCCACCAAATCGAAAGCTATCATCTCATCGAAAGATCGGGACACCCCCGCCTCTATCAGCAAACCTCATTACCTTCAGCACCCTTGCTCTGACAACAAAGAACCTGGCGAATATAATCTCCTGTAAGGTCCCTCAGTAGGAGTTCAAAGTAATTTCTGAGAGATGCAGATCTAGGCATTCGACGTGATTGTTATATTGTATCACATTATCCACCACTGGGCCTAATCTTATCTGCAAAAGAAGAAAACGTGTTAGTGCCTACATGCAGTTTTGAACACTACTACAGGCCTATTTGGTTTGCAGGATTTGTAAAATGCACTAACATGCCATCTTCGATCTGACATGATTAACATGGGCATTTGATTACATTCTAGAAAAATGTAGCCTTTTTCACAAGAGGTTGGAGTGGATGAAAAGTTCCCTAAGAAAACTAGTACAGATGAATCCAAAGGAGAAATGCTTATGGATTGTAACCATATGGATCAAGCAACCAATATGGGGGGGGACATGTATGTACTGAAATCCTCCAAAAGAATCCTTCAGAAATCGTAGTACATTGTCATTGTAAACTTGGAAAAAGGTGTCACAAATTGAACTCCCTTATGGTTAACATTTAATAGGAATGGAACATCACCTCGATATATAGCTTCTCCAGGCACGGAAAGCATCTCAGGAAACTGACAACTTGCTCCAGGTTGGGGCCGATAGATTCTAGTGCCACGACCTTCACTGTGTGCAGTTTCGGGGTCAAGCTTGTCGAAATCATTTTCTGGATGACAGACAAACAAACATCTTCAAAATTAGAAATAATGTTAATTTGTAGAAGGAGAGGTAGAAGGCGGCTGTTGTACCTGAACGGGTGTGGATCCAATAACAAGTTCGGAGTATTTGTCAGACGAGTAGCCCATCACTGTTAATTTCGGCACAGAAATGACATTGATTCTTGTTGGACCTTGTTGATCAACTACAAGTAATCTCTCAAGTGCAGGTGTGTCCTCAATGACCATACCGTGGTACAAATCTTGTGATGTCTTCCTGCCGCACCAGCAACACACATAAATAGTCCGGAGAGTCATGGAGGTGATGTGGAAGCTACTCAACCCATTGATTGCCTGAAGACGAAGGTACTCGAGTGCAGTACAACCACGGAGTAGGTGCTCCATGTCACTGTTTGGGAGGCAGACGGTGACGAGCTCGAGGTGCTTCAGTCGTGGTAGAATAAGAGCAGGCGCATCATTAAAGGGGGGAGGGGAATGGCAGTTCTTGAACTTGGCGATGCGCAGCATGGGCGCGAGGCGGAGCGCGGACGTTGGCAGCGAGCGCATATGCCCATCATCAAAAGTGAGCTCCCCGAGCTGATCTAGGGCGGGGGATCGGAACCAGTCGTCAAGCTTGGCTCGGTCCTTGCCGTTGGAACGGAACTTGCCCATTCTAAGGTCTCTGGTTGGGCCAAGGTGACTGCCGAGGATCTTGGAGAACGCATCCAAGCTTTTGCGATAGCCATGGCAGAGCTCGTGGGTGTCGATGATGTCGAGAGGGGTGGAGTTCCATAGGGGGCGCCACTACCAGGAAAGGACGGTTGTCCACGCCCCATATTTGATTGGGAGGAGGGAGATGATGACTATCAACATATCATCGGGGAGGTTGCTGATGAAGTCTAGGCCTGCTGGAGTCGCTTGCGGTTCTTGCTCACTCCGCCTCCGCTTGTTGGTAGTGCCGTTCTCCACCTCCGGAGTCTCCTTGTCAGTGGCGCTTTCTGATAGAAGTGGGAGTATAGGGAGTATTTAGTTAAAATAGGGCAATAGAAAAGTGTATTGGTAACTAGAAGTTATTAGGTGGAATATAGTAAGAAAATGGAATAACAATTGGTTGCTTAAATACTACACAATTTATTTCATATTGCTGGGTAAGTCAACATGTAGATACTTGAAAAGAAAGCTTACTTCAAACAAAGTCTGGACGGATGATGTCGTCGGGGAAGTTAGCATATATCTCATGACCAGGCCCTTTTATGTGCAGTGCAATTATAGTGCCAGCTTTCAGTACATAAAACTTAGAAATTTCTTTCCAAAGGCCAGTGCCAAAATAGGAGTCACCACGTTCATCAAGTCTTACAGTAGCAACAATTGTAAATCCATGGTTTGTGTTCAGTATGACATCCTTGCAGTCTTGATTTATGTAAAGGGAAAGATTGTGCACTACAGATTATGTTGCATAGCAAGGGACGCGCTGCAGAAAATGGTAGGATTGTTAAAGAAAATATGGTAACATGCAAATATGGGCCCAAATTGAAAGAACTGTACAGCAGTTGAAATCGAAGGATAAAAATCTAAAATTAAATAGATAGGGTAAATATGATGTCATGGAAATATGAGAGTAATCGAAAGAACAATACATCATTAATTTGCCTAATATAGAAAGAAGAGGGAAATAAATCCCCTTTGACGTATATGGTGCATGTGGCACCTTTTATCCAAATGTAGCAATATTTAGAATATTTTCAGGAAAGTAGGCCATGCCAACCGATTTAGGGTGAGATTGAACATACCGCGCGCATCCTCAAGTCATCTGGTACGGTGAGATGGAATGTCTGGCGGAGGCCGCAAAGTCCTGATGTGTCCGCACACTGTACACTCTATGAATGAAAGAAAACCCTCAAATCAGCTCGAATAAAAATGAATTCATGGCAATTTTGGCCGGGTGATTAAAGGAGGCAGATGAACTGGGATAAGAGATTAGATAATATCTCATTAAATTAGTTACCTTGTTGTCCATGAGAAAGAACCCTCAGTACGACAGATTCCCCAACTGAGCGGATCTGGGTCAACTGCAAGCAGCATCGAGAAAGTCGATGGCGATATGCGGCGGCAAGCGGAAGTGGCGAAATGCGGTGGGGTTTGCTGGCAGCCTGGCGGCGGCGGCAGGCGTCGAGCTAAGTGGTTACCGCCGCGATAGGCGGTGCCATGCATAGACGCAGAGGAGCTTGTGCAGGTGTGAATGGGGACCGGAGGGGGTGGCGGGCGGGGTGAGGGTTTTTTTGACGTGGGGATGGTGAGTGTTTTCTTTTTTCTTTTTTGAATTGGGTGGTGAGGGTTTTCTGTCACACAAAGAATTTCGGAGGCAACGGTTTGCTAGAGCCAACCATGTGTGATTGACGCAACAGACAAAAGGAAAGTCATTGCACATGGTTCCAATTTTGGGAACCGTGTTTGATTGACATACTACCTCCATCCTGGTTTATTGGTCCCCTTTGTAATTTGTACCAAATTTTGACCAAATATTTAACTAAGAAATGTTTATGCATGTAACCAAAAATTATATCATTGAACACTATGCTCAAATACCCATCCAACGATATAATTTTTGCTGATCTTCTCTAAAATTTTGTCAGTTAAATCTTTGGTCAAAATTTAACACAAATTACAAAGGGGACCAATAAACCAGGACGGAGGTAGATTCCATCAACCGAATTGATTGCATCCATATCCCATGGTTAGACATAAGTAAACATAGATTAAACATACTCAGACATAGATAATAAGCGTACATGTACACAAGCATAGTTCAACCATTAGTACATAGTTCAACCGTCATTAAGCATACTCAAGCGTACATAGTTTGATCCCACATCTCATCTCACATGCCGGCACGATTCTGAAGCTTCTCTAGGTACTTGGCGTACACACCGTGTGCCACCCTGCGAGAATACTTCTTCTTGAAGGAGCCAATAGCCCGTCCTCTTGCATGCGCCAGAACACTTTGATATGCGTCATGAAGCTTGTGGTTGCAAAATGGGCACCGATAGCCGCCGTTCCAGCTCCTAATACGCCTGTTATGCATTCCCGCATAAAGCTCCCTCAGGATTTGCCTCTTGTACCTCCTCTGGCCATCTTCATCCTCGCTGTCCACATCGTCAGACAGCACCTATACAAATAGTAAAACAAATTTGGCATCAAATCAATGTTTACATGCCGTGAAGTAGGATTAGGAATTTATGGCTATTTTTTATACATATCCAGAGATTATGATTCGATTTTTAAGCACAGTCGTCTGTGTACAGACCAATCTTGAAGAAAATAATGGCACAAATATATATGTAGGTCATTCAAAATCAATTGTCAAGTCCTGGCTAGGAATTATTAGCACGAACACTAACTGATAGAGGCGAGGGTGTCCCGATCTTTCGATGAGATGATAGCTATCGTTTTTGGTGGAGTAGACTTTGACGATCCGACTACGAACGTGCGAGGACGTCGCGCCTTAGCAATCGCTAAACCAACTCCTAGAGGTTATTGACCACGCCGGAGCACAATCAACCTGACCACGAGGGTCTATCTCCTGCAAGCAAACGAAGAACAAGCAAGAAACTAAAATTTGCAATCTGGATATTGCGAATATAAGATGAAAGCTTTATTGATCAAGGTGGGGATCCGGAAGCGGTCTTGGTCTGGTCGTTGGACACAAACAAAGTACACGAAGTTGCAATGGCTAACTTTTAACTAAACAAATCCCAAAGTCTAAACGGTGCCCTGAGGGCTGTATATATGGAGGAAGAGGAGGGGATTTCGTGGCCCTTGAAGGAGGGGTCCGAAACCAACCCTATCTCTTGTTTCCCCACACATACGGACTCTAAAAACAGCCTATACTCAAGTATTTCGAAATTACATGGGCCTGGCCCAATAATAAGGTGACGCAGCACCTATAATAGCCTCTGGACGAAATTTATGAAGTGACATCTTGTATATTTCGTCCAAGGCTTCCTGCACTCATTATGGTGGCTTCAATGTCCTGAAATCATCACTTGTAACTCCGTTCTTGTTCCCCTTGTGCATGCCATCATCTCCATGCTTGAACTTGCTCCAAGGTTCCTCTTTCTTGTCCAAGCTAGGCCCTTCATTTGTAAGCAAAACGAATGTATCCAATTTAGGCAACATCATATTCTCATGAACTTTAGAATCATTACCAAGAAACGAAAGTACCTGATATTTTAATTGACGTGCGCGAGCTCTAGTAATTGGTCCAGTATGTATAGAAGCACGGGCTGTGGGTGTAACAATGGTATTGATGTCCTCATCATCCTCCCCTTCTTGAAATGAAGTTGTCCTCGACGGAAGCTCATCTTCCTCACCCAAATAAGGCTTCAGATCTGCAATGTTAAAAGTGGGACTAACCCCAAAATCTGCAGGCAGCTCAAGTTTATATGCATTATCATTTATTTTCTCTAACACCTTAAAAGGACCATCAGCACGTGGCATTAGCTTTGATTTGCGCAAATCAGGAAATCTATCCTTACGCAAATGTAACCAAACAAGATCTCCAGGTGCAAACACAACATGTTTTCTACCCTTATCTCCAGCAAGTTTATATTTAGCATTCATACGCTCAATGTTCTCCTTAGTTAACTCATGCATTTTTAAGATCAATTTAGCACGTTGTTTAGCATCAAAATTAACCTTCTCCGAAGATGGAAGAGGCAACAAATCAATTGGTGCACGAGGAAGGAAACCATACACAATTTCAAAAGGACACATCTTAGTAGTAGAATGCAATGAATGATTATAAGCAAATTCAATATGAGGCAAGCATTCTTCCCACATTTTCTTGTTATTCTTCAAAACAGCCCTAAGCATAGTAGACAATGTTCTATTGACTACTTCAGTTTGTCCATCAGTTTGGGGGTGACATGTAGTACTAAAAAGCAGTTTAGTCCCCAACTTAGCCCATAAACATCTCCAAAAGTGGCTAAGAAACTTAGTATCACGATCTGAAACAATAGTATTTGGCACACCATGCAAGCGTATAATTTCACGAAAGAACAAATCAGCAACATTAACAGCATCATCGCTTTTATGACATGGTATAAAGTGTGCCATTTTCGAGAACCTATCCACGACAACAAATATGCTATCCCTCCCCTTCTTTGTTCGAGGTAAACCTAAAACAAAGTCCATAGATATATCCTCCCAAGAAACACTAGGTACAGGCAAAGGCATATATAAACCATGAGGATTGAGTCGTGACTTAGCTTTTTGACATGTAGTGCAGCGAGCAACAAAACGCTCAACATCCCGTCTCATCTTTGGCCAAAAGAAATGTGTAGCAAGTATATCCTCCGTCTTCTTCACGCCAAAGTGTCCCATTAATCCTCCTCCATGCGCCTCCTGCAACAACAAAAGACGAACAGAGCTAGCTGGAATGCATAGCTTGTTAGCACGAAACACAAATCCATCGTTAATGACGAACTTGTTTGATAGAGGCGAGGGTGTCCCGATCTTTCGATGAGATGATAGCTATCGTTTTTGGTGGAGTAGACTTTGACGATCCGACTACGAACGTGCGAGGACGTCGCGCCTTAGCAATCGCTAAACCAACTCCGAGAGGTTATTGACCACGCCGGAGCACAATCAACCTGACCACGAGGGTCTATCTCCTGCAAGCAAACGAAGAACAAACAAGAAACTAAGATTTGCAATCTGGATATTGCGAATATAAGATGAAAGCTTTATTGATCAAGGTGGGGTTCTGTGACGTCTTGGTCTGGTCGTTGAACACAAACGAAGTACGCGAAGTTGCAGCTATGGCGAACTTTTAATCTAAACAAAACCCAAAGTCTAAACGGTGCCCTAAGGGCTGTATATATGGAGGAAGAGGAGGGGATTTCGTGGCCCTTGAAGGAGGGGTCCGAAACCAACCCTATCTCTTGTTTCCCCACACATACGGACTCTAAAAACAGCCTATACTCAAGTATTTCGAAATTACATGGGCCTGGCCCAATAATAAGGGTGACGCAGCACCTATAATAGCCTCTGGACGAAATTTATGAAGTGACATCTTGTATATTTCGTCCAAGGCTTCCTGCACTCATTATGGTGGCTTCAAAGTCCTGAAATCATCACTTGTAACTCCGTTCTTGTTCCCCTTGTGCATGCCATCATCTCCATGCTTGAACTTGCTCCAAGGTTCCTCTTTCTTGTCCAAGCTAGGCCCTTCATTTGTAAGCAAAACAAATGTATCCAATTTAGGCAGCATCATATTCTCATGAACTTTAGAATCATTACCAAGAAACGAAAGTACCTGATATTTTAATTGACGTGCGCGAGCTCTAGTAATTTGTCCAGTATGTATAGAAGCAGGGGCTGTGGGTGTAACAATGGTATTGATGTCCTCATCATCCTCCCCTTCTTGAAATGAAGTCGTCCTCGACGGAAGCTCATCTTCCTCACCCAAATAAGGCTTCAGATCTGCAATGTTAAAAGTGGGACTAACCCCAAAATCTGCAGGCAGCTCAAGTTTATATGCATTATCATTTATTTTCTCTGACACCTTAAAAGGACCATCAGCACGTGGCATTAGCTTTGATTTGCGCAAATCAGGAAATCTATCCTTACGCAAATGTAACCAAACAAGATCTCCAGGTGCAAACACAACATGTTTTCTACCCTTATCTCCAGCAAGTTTATATTTAGCATTCATACGCTCAATGTTCTCCTTAGTTAACTCATGCATTTTTAAGATCAATTCAGCACGTTGTTTAGCATCAAAATTAACCTTCTCCGAAGATGGAAGAGGCAACAAATCAATTGGTGCACGAGGAAGGAAACCATACACAATTTCAAAAGGACACATCTTAGTAGTAGAATGCAATGAACGATTATAAGCAAATTCAATATGAGGCAAGCATTCTTCCCACATTTTCTTGTTATTCTTCAAAACAGCCCTAAGCATAGTAGACAATGTTCTATTGACTACTTCAGTTTGTCCATCAGTTTGGGGGTGACATGTAGTACTAAAAAGCAGTTTAGTCCCCAACTTAGCCCATAAACATCTCCAAAAGTGGATAAGAAATTTAGTATCACGATCTGAAACAATAGTATTTGGCACACCATGCAAGCGTATAATTTCACGAAAGAACAAATCAGCAACATTAACAGCATCATCGCTTTTATGACATGGTATAAAGTGTGCCATTTTCGAGAACCTATCCACGACAACAAATATGCTATCCCTCCCCTTCTTTGTTCGAGGTAAACCTAAAACAAAGTCCATAGATATATCCTCCCAAGGAACACTAGGTACAGGCAAAGGCATATATAAACCATGAGGATTGAGTCGTGACTTAGCTTTTTGACATGTAGTGCAACGAGCAACAAAACGCTCAACATCCCGTCTCATCTTTGGCCAAAAGAAATGTGTAGCAAGTATATCCTCCGTCTTCTTCACGCCAAAGTGTCCCATTAATCCTCCTCCATGCGCCTCCTGCAACAACAAAAGATGAACGGAGCTAGCTGGAATGCATAGCTTGTTAGCACGAAACACAAATCCATCGTTAACGACGAACTTGTTCCATGTTCTCCCTTCCTTACAATTCTGCAATACATCTTTAAATTCAGCATCATGCACATATTGATCTTTGATGGTCTCCAAACCAAATATTTTAAAGTCAAGTTGTGAAAGCATAGTATAACGACGAGAGAATGCATCAGCAATAACATTTTCTTTACCCTTCTTGTGTTTAATGACATAAGGGAAAGTCTCAATAAATTCAACCCATTTAGCATGTCTACGGTTCAGTTTTGCTTGACTTTTAATGTGTTTCAAAGATTCATGATCAGAATGTATAACAAATTCTTTGGGCCATAAATAATGTTGCCATGTTTCTAAGGTCCGAACAAGAGCATATAATTCTTTATCATAAGTAGAATAGTTCAGACTAGGCCCACTCAATTTTTCAGAAAAGTATGCAACAGGTTTGCCTTCTTGTAATAAAACACCTCCTAATCCAATTCCACTAGCATCACATTCAAGCTCAAAAGTCTTATTAAAATCAGGAAGTTGGAGTAAAGGAGCATGTGTCAACTTATCTTTCAATACCGTGAAGGCTTCTTCCTGTGAGGTACCCCAAACAAAAGGCACATCCTTCTTTGTAAGCTCATTGAGAGGTGCAGCAATGGTGCTGAAATCTCTCACAAAACGCCTATAGAAACCAGCGAGTCCAAGAAAACTCCTCACTTGAGTGACTGTTTTGGGCTGTGGCCAACTCTCAATAGCTTCAATCTTGGCTTTATCAACTTCAATTCCCTGTGGAGTAACAACATAGCCAAGAAAAGATACTCGGTCGGTGCAAAAGGTGCACTTCCCAAGGTTACCAAACAAACGTGCATCACGTAAAGCAATAAAAACAGCACGTAAATGTTCCAAATGTTCCTCCAAAGATCTGATATAAATCAGTATATCATCAAAATAGACTACCACAAATTGTCCAATGAAAGCACGTAAAACTTCGTTCATTAATCTCATGAAAGTACTAGGTGCATTAGTTAACCCAAAAGGCATGACTAACCACTCATATAATCCAAACTTTGTTTTAAATGCTGTTTTCCATTCATCCCCCAATTTCATACGAATTTGATGGTATCCACTACGCAAATCAACTTTGGAGAATATTGTAGAGCCACTCAATTCATCAAGCATATCATCTAGTCTAGGAATAGGATGACGATAACGAATAGTAATATTATTAATGCCTCTACAATCAACACACATACGCGATGTACCATCCTTTTTCGGCACTAGAATAATAGGAACAGCACAAGGACTAAGGGATTCGCGTATATAACCTTTGTCGAGCAACTCCTGTACTTGACGCATAATCTCCTTCGTCTCCTCTGGATTGGTACGGTATGGCGCACGGTTTGGCAACGAAGCACCGGGAATTAAGTCAATCTGATGCTCAATCCCGCGAATAGGTGGTAATCCCGGTGGCACGTCTTGTGGAAAGACGTCAGCGAACTCCTGCAAAATGTTAGTGACCGCAGGAGGCAAAGAGGAAGGCACGTCCTCGAATGAAAATAACGCCTCTTTGCACACAAAAGCATAGCAAACAGAATTGCTGAAATCTAGATCATCAATATCAGATTTGGTGGCAAGTAAGCATGCATTTTTCAATTTAATTTCAGAAGCAACACTAGATGGTTTATTATTAGGCTTCATTTGTTGCTCAAATTCTTTTGCCACAATCTGATTTTCACTCTTATTTTTCTCCTGTTTTGCTTTACTAGCTCTATTAATATCATCTTTCAAAATAGAATCAGGAGTCATAGGAAGCAAAGTAATATGTTTATCCTTATGAACAAGAGTATACTGATTGTTTCTACCATGGTGTACAGAATTTTTATCAAATTGCCATGGTCTACCAAGTAATAATGAACATGCTTGCATGGGTACCACATCACAATCAACATAATCAGCATATGTAGAGATACTAAAATGCACATGAACAGTACGTGTTACCTTAACCTTGCCGCTGTTGTTGAACCATTGGATATAGTAAGGATGTGGATGTGGTCTTGTGGTGAGAGATAGCTTCTCCACCATCTCCATGCTAGCCAAGTTGTTGCAGCTCCCTCCATCTATGATGACGCGAACAGAACGTTCCTTCACAACTCCCTTTGTATGGAACAAATTATGCCTCTGATTTTGCTCAGCTTGTGTGACCTGCACACTCAAAACACGTTGAGCAACTAAACATTCATACCTGTCAGCGTCTTCAGGAGCGATGTATTGCGTCTCATGATCAGAATCATCTCCACCGTGTTCTTCACTTGTAATAAGAGCCAAAGTCTCCTCATCATAGTCACTAGCGGACTCATACCCACCATCCTCAGTAGCAATCATAACACGCGGAGATTGGCATTCTCTCGCATAATGACCTCTTCCCTTACAACGACGACAAATAATATCATGTGTGTGCCCTGTTGATGCCATAGATGAAGAAGAGCTCTGGGCAGGCCCAGAAGGTGTACTCTTGGCAGATGGTGGTGGTGGTGCCTGTTTTCTTATATCTCGGTTGGAATTGGCGGCTGAAGTCAGTGGTGCCGCAGTTGGACGTGTGGGAGTAGAGGAGGCACGCGGTGTCCATGATGAAGATCGACCTGCAGAAAAATTAGTTCGCGCCAATGCCTGTCGATCCTGCACTTCACGTTCAGCTTTACAAGCAAGATGGAATAAACGAGTTATATTATTATACTCCTTATACTCTAGAATGGTCTGAATCTCTCTATTTAATCCACCCATGAAACGTGCAAGCATAGCTTCATTCTCCTCAACAATACCACATCTAATCATGCCAGTTTGTAATTCCTGATAATATTCTTCTACAGAATTTTTTCCTTGTCTTAAGCGCTGCAATTTTTGAAGTAATTCACGTTGATAATATGGTGGAACCCAACGAGTACGCATAGCAGTTTTCAAAGCAGCCCACGTAGCTGGAATAGGATATAATCTACAATGTTCAGACCACCATACACATGCAAAACTAGTGAAAGCACAAACAGCAGCAGCAACACGTCGTTCCTCGGGATATTGTAAACATGTAAAACGTTGTTCAGTTTCTAACTCCCAAGTAAGATATATATAAGGAACATATCTACCCTCGAATGGTGGAATATTCAATTTTAATTTAGGAAGATGGTCATGATCTCGTACCTGAAGTGGTGGTGCAGACCTACCATTGCGATTATTTGCATGTGGACGACCTGGTGCTGGTGGTTGCACGTAGTTATGATTTTGATCAACCTCATCCTCATAATCGCCCGCGTAATCATCCTCCTCCTCGGCACCAGCAGCAGCAGGAGCAGAAGCCAAAGAAGCATCAACAGTAGGTACAGCAGCACCAGAAGTTTGGCCATCCTCAAGAGGAACACGCTTCGCTCGTCCGAACTGATTTGGAAGGGGGCGTTGTTGTTGTCGTTGCAGAGGTGCGACAGGTGCAGCCGGTGGTGGTTGGGGAAGACGCGTGAGCAATTCATTAAACTTGTTATCCAGCTTTGTCTCGAACGACTTCTCCATGCCATCTATCTTCTCCATGGCCTCTTCAACTCTGTTTAGCACATCTCCCACCTGGCCACTCATCATTTGCTGAAATTTATCATGCAACTCCTTGTTCGTCATGTTCTCCCAGTCAATCTCGTCGGCTTGTGATCCTGCCATGGTTAGCAGCAATAGAAACACACAAGAATATGATCCTACAGACTACTAGAAAGTGGTGGTGGTGTGGTGTGGTGTCACAAATCCGTCAAGCAAATCTCAAATTCTTACCAGTTCTTACCCAGCAGCAGGTGGTGATCGGCAACCTTTGTAGTCAAAACTCTTAGAGCTTGGACAGAGCGATTGCCAGGTGGTGTCAAACACACGATGTAGATGTATGTGGAGCTGGGAAGGCTTATGATATGGTAGCAAAAAGGGTCTGCAATAATCAATTCAGAGATGCAATGTTGAATAAACTCTCAACGACGGTACTGTGCTGGTCCTAGGCTAGACCGTGCTAGAGACGCGAGCCTAGAACACTAACAAAAATCACGGCGCTGCACGTAAACAAGGGAGGAGCACACTCTGAAATTTTTTTTTTTTTTGCACTTTTTTTTTCCTCTTTTTTTTTTTTTGCTCCGCAACAATTTTTTTTCGAAAAAGTCTACAAATGGTCTAAAAACTGCCTAGCCAGAATTTTCCAGACTTAGTTTTTTTTTTTGAAACTGGAACTATTTTTCTTCTACGGGTAGCACGAAAATTGGGGAATCCGACTTGTTCACGACTCGTAGTATCGCGTGATCTGGAACTCTAAAATAAAGGAATAAATATTGGACTCGGACTAGGACTGCTGGCAGAGATGAATCTGGTGGAACTCGGACTGGTGATGGTATATGACGGTAGTATATGTGGGCTCGGATTGGTGGTGGTATATGGACTCGGATCGGTGGTGGTATATGGACTCGGATCGGTGGTGGTATATGGACTCAGAGAAATAGCAGATAAGCTGTGGTGGTATATGGTAGGGGCAATGATGATGGTGCGGCGGCGGCGTGACAACTTGTGAACAGAACTCGAAACTCTAAAGAACTAGACGCTAAGACCAGCAACTTGACACGACGATGCAACCGCAAATTCAACAAAGCAAAAACCCTAAAAAGATTATGCAAAGGCTCAGATTGGTTCGGATATGATGAACTAACCCTAAATTTTTTTTTTGGCTTTTTCCTGGACTGTAGTTATGAAGAACAGACTCGATCTAAACTACGAAAAACTGTAAATCTCACCGAGCAACCTGGGAATCTGATACCACTTGATAGAGGCGAGGGTGTCCCGATCTTTCGATGAGATGATAGCTATCGTTTTTGGTGGAGTAGACTTTGACGATCCGACTACGAACGTGCGAGGACGTCGCGCCTTAGCAATCGCTAAACCAACTCCTAGAGGTTATTGACCACGCCGGAGCACAATCAACCTGACCACGAGTGTCTATCTCCTGCAAGCAAACGAAGAACAAGCAAGAAACTAAAATTTGCAATCTGGATATTGCGAATATAAGATGAAAGCTTTATTGATGAAGGTGGGGATCCGGAAGCGGTCTTGGTCTGGTCGTTGGACACAAACGAAGTACACGAAGTTGCAATGGCTAACTTTTAACTAAACAAATCCCAAAGTCTAAACGGTGCCCTGAGGGCTGTATATATGGAGGAAGAGGAGGGGATTTCGTGGCCCTTGAAGGAGGGGTCCGAAACCAACCCTATCTCTTGTTTCCCCACACATACGGACTCTAAAAACAGCCTATACTCAAGTATTTCGAAATTACATGGGCCTGGCCCAATAATAAGGTGACGCAGCACCTATAATAGCCTCTGGACGAAATTTATGAAGTGACATCTTGTATATTTCGTCCAAGGCTTCCTGCACTCATTATGGTGGCTTCAAAGTCCTGAAATCATCACTTGTAACTCCGTTCTTGTTCCCCTTGTGCATGCCATCATCTCCATGCTTGAACTTGCTCCAAGGTTCCTCTTTCTTGTCCAAGCTAGGCCCTTCATTTGTAAGCAAAACAAATGTATCCAATTTAGGCAGCATCATATTCTCATGAACTTTAGAATCATTACCAAGAAACGAAAGTACCTGATATTTTAATTGACGTGCGCGAGCTCTAGTAATTGGTCCAGTATGTATAGAAGCAGGGGCTGTGGGTGTAACAATGGTATTGATGTCCTCATCACTAACCCTAGTCGGATTACTAGCAGAAATAATTTGCACAGATGAAATAACTAATCACTTGTCACTTGTACCATTCAAACAATCAATACACTACACGGATCTAACGAAACTTACTCAGATTTCATGGATTGGGAGAACATAACCATAGGATTTCTATTCCAAAAAGCAAAAGGTAGGAGTAACCAAAGAAACCCTAGGATCTATTTGACACATAAATGGGTATAGATGACTAACCATTTGTCCATCGTTGTGAGAGTCGTCGCCGGAGTGGTCATCGGAGTCGTCGTCGGGGTGGTCGCCCGAGTCGTCACCAGAGTCGGTGTGGAACTCCGCCTCCGTCTGTGGAAGCTCGACGCCGTCGACGATGTCAGGGTGCATCGATAACTCGTCGGCAGTGACGGCAACCTCTGTCTCCGTCTCCACGCCGTGCTCCGATGCTTGAGCAGCCCCGGCGTCGCCACTCCCTCCGATGGGGTGCTTCGGCGGCATCCTCATACACTGACGGCTTTGAGGACTGAGAGTGGCGTCGAGGATGCAAGCGGAGAGAGAGGATTGCGTGTGTGGCGAGGATGGGGGGTGGAGCCGCTCGGGCGCACCATTAATATGGAGTAGTGGGAGAGAGGTGGGCGGCGGTCAAACCGCTGGCTCGCCTCCCGGTGAGCCTGCACACCGGACTGCTGGCATGCCTACCGTCGTTTCACACAGCTACTCACACGCCTCCCGATGACACTGCGGAGCAAGCACGCCTCCGTCAATTCACACACCTGCACGCACGCCTCCCGGTCTGCCTGCGTGGCGGACTGCTCGCATGCGTCCCGTCAACTCACGCGTGCTCGCACGACACACGGGTCGCGTGGCGGCACGTATATTGTTTTTCTATTTGGATGATTAATGCTGCCGCTTTATTGCTTAACCGAAGCATGGCACGTATCCATTGTTGGTCTAATGCTCACAGTTCGAATAAATAATCCGTTTGGGATATTGTTTCCCAATTATTAATAATCTTCCATTTGTAATTAGATAAAGATTACATCAAAACTTGTCTCAAATTTGACAAAAAAAAGTACAATGCCACTTTGTATTGGTGTCCATATGACAACACGATAAGTTTCATGAACTTCAAATAAGTTTTGGATGTACTAGAATTTAAAAATCGAGATTCTCACTGTTTGAAATTTCTTGCACGGGGAGTAAACATGCACCCACTAAGACACATGTGTTTTTGCAATCCATTTAGGTGCACTGTCACGTGTGCATGTAGCTCAAATTTGATTTTTGCACATTATACCCGCAGAAAATCTATCAATTAATGTACTAAAATGTCTTAATGATCTCTGTTTTTTTCAAAATTAAAACGTCCCTCCTTTGGTAACATATGTTCACCGCGGGATAATTTAACACGCATCGTAGTTGCGGTGGATTCGCGGTGTGTGTGTGGGTGTGTGCGTCTGGGGGGTGGCGAGTGGCTCGCAGTACACTACGAGTTGTGAGCCACCGTGTGGGTTGGCCGTTTTGTTAGGCAGGTGCCACATCAGAGTCGTGAATTCGTTATTTAAAACATTACACAACCCTTTCATACATACATGTTTTGGCCACATGCAGTCGATGGTTGTCCTACATGACACTCGATACTCGCGTGTGACGCTTTCTGTGGGCCCGCGAGGTCGTCGTCCATCACTTTGACGAACAGCCGGCAGTGAGGTTAATTTGACCAGCAAGGTAGAATCTTTTTTGTTTGTGTTATGGTGGTATATAGTACGCGTCGAAGAGGTGGGAGGGGACTAGCATATATACTATACGTACGCGTCTGTGAACAAGTACACCTCACTCAGTGTCGGGACTTTTCGGTTTCCAAGGCACGTGCCACATCAAAGTTGTGAAATTGGCTATTCAAACATCAGACAACACCTCTTTGGGCCACATGCATGCAGGCGGTGGTTATCCTAGCTAGGACACTCACGTGTGACGCTTCCATCTGTGGGCCCACGAGGCCATCGTCGATGCATGCATCACTTTGACCTATATCGGGAGAGGTTAATTAATTTCACCATCGAGGAGGATTCTTTTTGGGTTGTATTACGGTAGGAGCATATAGTATGCGTCGAAGAGGGGGAAGGGGACCATCATATGTAGTACGCTTCATGAATTCCTCGCTCTGTGTGGGGGGTTTACGGTTTTCGAGGCATGTGGCACATCAAAGTTGTGCATTTTGGGTATTCAACATATGTTTGGCGCCCCACATGCAAAGCGATGGTGGTTGTCCTCTCGCACCCACTTAAGCGGTTATCTACGATATCGATGCTTTCCATCTGTGGGCCCGCTTGGTCCATCACTACTTTTTGCCTGACAACGAGAGAGGTTAATTTGACTTAGGATGGGATTATTTTTTTGCTTGTAATATGGTATATATATAGGTCATGCTCTGGGATGACATGATACAGTTTGAGCACACACACATGCATGTGTACGCATGAATCCCTCCCATGGAGTCAAAGTGGCTACACGTCATGAACCGATCTCGCTCTATGTGGGGACTGTACGATTTTCGACGCACGCGCCACATCAATGTTGTGAAATGGTATTCAAACATGCATGCACGCATCACCTCCATACATATGCATGTAGTGGTTGTCTTCGAACGGTACACTCCATCGCGTGGTTATCGGCGACAAGCCTATATATTCGTGGGCCTGCGTGGACATCCATGATCACCTTGACCGAGAACAAGATAGGTTACCATGGCGGATTCTTCCTTTGGTTCGTGTTATCATAGTATAGGTCATGGTGAGATTCAGACCTAATTAAGTTTGAGCGCATATACTATGCACGCATGCATGCATGAATCCCCGTCGTCGGCTTGAAGTGTGGTGTAACATACATATGCATCGTCAACCTAACCCTCACTCAGTGTGGGGATTTCTAGTTTGAAATCACGGTGCCACATCAAAGTTGTTCCATTGTGTATTAAAAAACATGCCTCTTCATACATATGTTTGGGCCACACGCATGCAATGGTTGTCTTCGGGGACTAGCTACTTGCGTGATTATTGGCGAGCTAGCCCATCTCCGGGGTTGCATGGACGACCATGACTTTGACCAACAACAAGAGAGCGGTTGTACGACCAAGGTTGATTATTCTTGGTCCGTTTTACGATCCATCTTGGTGAGATGCCTCTCTGGCCCGCCGACTGAAAGTGTGTGTGTGGGGAGGGGCTGCTACTTCGCACTTTGCTAGGTGAACCTCGGTTGGGGGGGGGGGGGCCCGCATTCATAGCTTAGGATTCCCTTCATGCCGACACGAGGGGGGGGCATGCATTCATAGCTTAGGTTTCCCTTCGTGCCGACACGAGGGGGGGGCAAGCAATACCGTGCGCTTTGCGAGATAGGTGCCACATCGAAGTTGCATTTGGTATTTGAACATCAAACCACCCTTTTCATACATAAATTTGGTCCACATGCAAGCGTGTTCATGTTCTGACCCTCTCCCGCGTCATTTTTCGCCAAATTTATGAACATTAGACAAGTCGGATGACGCAATAGACACGGTTCACTCAAACTAACCGTGTGCCACGCCGGTGCCCCTGTCACGCACACATCCGCACAGTACATTGGGCTCCATGAGGCTTCCCCTCTAAAAAATATCTACCCGCCTGCAGCTTTTTTCTGTTTGATAACACACAGTTATTGTGTTTCGACCGTGTGTGATGTTTCTTGTTCCCAATCCCGCCTGCATCCCTCGAAAATATCTTCCCGCCTCAAGGGTTTTTCTGTTTCATAACACACAGTTGCTATCTCCGGACCGTGTGCGATGCACCATCATCAAAATTTTCAATAGCCCCGACATTTCACTCCCGCGTTTGACTCCCGCGTAGTAAAATTTTCAGTACCCGCGTCATTTCCTCAAACACACCCCTCGCCCCCCCTCCACACACACACACACACACCAAAACCTCCTCGGGCGCGTGTGCGCACACACACACACGCACACCCTCCCTCGCTCGAAACCCTATCAAGGTCCCCGCCGCCGCCGCCGCAAGGCCTCCATTGTCAACATCTGCCGGTTTACCTGTGCTGCTTACACATCGATCTCCATACCCAGGCCGCCCTGAGTTTCTTAGATGACGCCTGCCAAACGCCCCCTTTCCCACAGATCCCCATCCCCATCCCCCACTCCAGAGCGTCGCAGCCTAAGCTCGGCTACGCTTCCCGTGGAGCTCGAGGAGCGACTGGCCCAAAAGAGGTGTATCGCGGTCTCTTCGCCCGACGTCGCCGAGGAAGCTGTCGACCATTACTGGCCATAGGCACTCAATCAGCAGGCTAGAGTATGCGGGTATGTCACAGACGTCGGCTACGACATCGAGGTCGTCGACAGTGACAGCCTGAGGCGGGCTATGTCACTGGTTAAGTGGCCCACCCCCAACCCCTCGGGTTCAACCGCCGTCGATCTCATCCATGGCCCCGCCGCTGATCTCCTCTGGCTCGCTGTCAAGAATTTGCCGTCCTACATCGCCATCGAGCCCCTTTTGTTTTTTTTGAAGGACACGTTCTGTGACGCTGGCTTGGGATCCACAGCTTCCAAGTAAGACCTCATCGACGGTGAGCACGAGGAGGGCACCCTCTCTGGCTCTTCCAAGGGGAAAGAGCCCATCTGCTCTTCCAAGGGGAAAGAGCCCGTCTGCGACATCAGGGAGGGCACCCTACAGCTGTGCTCTTCCAAGGGGAAGGAGCCCATCTGCGACAACATGGAGCGCATCCAGGGTCCGTGCTCTTCCCACGGGAACGAGCCCATCTGTGACAAGTAAGGAAACCCATCGAGTCCCTTTTGTAGTGTAGTGAGAATATGTCCAGTTTTAATTGCTATATTTGGTTGTTTGTAGTATGCCTTGTTTATTTCAGTTGTTCACAATGTGATGCTCTATATGTGCAATTATTTACTGTGTAGTATATTTCATCAATCCAGTTTTAAACATACCGATAGGAATGCATATATTTGCTTGCTGTTAAGCCTGTTATAGCTAGCATATGCCTCTTTTAAAGTTTTTTGATTGTTCGGTTGTTTGTAGTTAGCATATGTCCAGTTTCAAATGCTATCTTTGGTTGTTCGTAGTATGCCTTGTTTATTCCAGTTATTCACAACGTGATGTTCTATATGTGCAAGTATGAATTGTGCAGTTCAATTTCATCAGTACCAGTTTCAACAATACCACTATGAATGACTACATTTGGTTGCTGCATCTTGTAGTTAACATGCCTTTCCATTTTTATTTAACAGTAACCAGTGTACTTAGACCGGCACAATACCAGTTTGAATGACTATGTTTGCTTGTTGTTAAATGTTAGGCCTGTTGTAGTTAACACACCTTTCCACTTGTTTTGCTTTACTAGCGTGCTTAAACCTGCACACTGAAGCTATCTTTTGGAGATTATTTTGTCTGCCATGGATAATGTTGGTTGATTTTTAGCCTGTTGTGCTTAACATGCCTCTTGATGTACCTACACAAGACAATTTTGGGAACGACTGCTGTTTTCCATTGAGGTTAGTTTCATCCCATGGCTTATATATACTCACTGTTCAGGATATCGGTAGCTGGTACCATGTAGGCCGGGGGCTGATAAGGGACTAATCGGTGAATTGGACTTTTAACTAAATATATCTGTAACCCATTTATCGTTAGGTTAACTAGGGCCATATGTAATATATCTGAGGCTACATAGCAACATGCACTATACTTAATGTCTAAATATGCAATCCTAGGCTACATAGCAACAAGGAGGAGTGTTACCTTAATGTTCTGATGATGTCTAGATATACATAGAAGAGCAGGAGCAGCAACAACAACAACACAGCCCTATTTGGATACTCTGATGAGGACATCAATACCATTGTTACACCCACAGCCCCTGCTGCTATACATACTGGACCAATTACTAGAGCTCGCGCACGCCAATTAAATTATCAGGTACTTTCGTTTCTTGGTAATGATTCTAATGTTCATGAGAATATGATGCTGCCTAAATTGGATACATTTGTTTTGCTTACAAATGAAGGGCCTAGCTTGAACAAGAAAGAGGAACCTTGGAGCAAGTTCAAGCATGGAGATGATGGCATGCGCAAGGGGAACATGAACGGAGTTACAAGTGATGATTTCAGGACTTTGAAGCCACCATAATGAGTGCAGGAAGCCTTGGACGAAATATACAAGATGCCACTTCATAAATTTCGTCTAGAGGCTATTATAGGTGCTGCGTCACCTTATTATTGGGCCAGGCCCATGTAATTTCGAAATACTTGAGTATAGGCTGTTTTTAGAGTCCGTATGTGTGGGGAAACAAGAGATAGGGTTGGTTTCGGACCCCTCCTTCAAGGGCCACGAAATCCCCCCCTCTTCCTCCATATATACAACCCTTAGGGCACCGTTTAGACTTTGGGTTTTGTTTAGATTAAAAGTTCGCCATAGCTGCAACTTCGCGTACTTCGTTTGTGTTCAACGACCAGACCAAGACGTCACAGAACCCCACCTTGATCAATAAAGCTTTCATCTTATATTCGCAATATCCAGATTGCAAATCTTAGTTTCTTGCTTGTTCTTCGTTTGCTTGCAGGAGATAGACCCTCGTGGTCAGGTTGATTGTGCTCCGGCGTGGTCAATAACCTCTCGGAGTTGGTTTAGCGATTGCTAAGGTGCGACGTCCTCGCACGTTCGTAGTCAGATCGTCAAAGTCTACTCCACCAAAAAAAATAGCTATCTTCTCATCGAAAGATCGGGACACCCTCGCCTCTATCAAGTGGTATCAGATTTCCAGGTTGCTCGGTGAGATTTTACAGTTTTTCGTAGTTTAGATCGAGTCTGTTCTTCATACCTAGAGTCCACGAAAAAGACAAAAAAAATTAGGGTTAGTTCATCATATCCGAACCAATCTGAGCCTTTGCATAATCTTTTCTGTATTTGCTTTGTTGAATTTGGGGTTGCATCGTTGTGTCAAGTTGCTGGTCTTAGCGTCTAGTCCTTTAGAGTTTCGAGTTCTGTTCACAGGTTGTCACGTCACCTGCAACATATATCCGCCACCAGTTCGAGTTCCACCAGATTCATCGCCGCCACCAGTCCGAGTTCCACCAAATTCATCTCCGCCACCAGTCCTAGTCCGAGTCCAGTATTTTGTTACTCTGTTTTGGATTTCCAGGTCACGCCATACTCTGAGAGGTGACAGAGTAGGACTCCCGAACTTTCGTACTACCCGGAGAAGAAAAATAGTTCCAGTTTCAAAAAAAAAAATTGTTGCGGAGCAAAAAAAAATTCTGGCTAGGCAATTTTTGACTATTTGTAGACTTTTTCAAAAAAAAATTGTTGCGGAGCAAAAAAAAAAGGGAAAAAAAGTGCAAAAAAAAAGAAAAGAAAAAAAAGAGAAAAAAAAATTCAGAGTGTGCTCCTCCCTTGTTTACGTGCAGCGCCGTGATTTTAATAGTGTTCTAGGCTCGTGTCTCTCGCACGGTCTAGCCTAGGACCAGCACAGTACCATCGTTGAGCGTTTATTCAACTTTGCATCTCTGAATTGATTATTGCTGACATTTTTGCTACTATATCATAAGCCTTCCCAGCTCCACATACATCTACATCGTGCGTTTGACACCACCTGGCAATCGCTCTGTCCAATCTTTGAGAGTTTTGACTACAACGGTGGCCGATCACCACCTGCTGCTGGGTAAGAACTGGTAAGCATTTGAGATTCGCTTGACGGATTTGTGATACACCACGACCACCACTTCCTAGTAGTCTGTAGGATCATATTCTTGTGTGTTTCTATTGCTGCTAACCATGGCAGGATCACAAGCTGATGAGACTGATTGGGAGAACATGACGAACAAATAGCTACATGATAAATTTCAGCAAATGATGAGTGGACAGGTGCAAGATGTGCTAAACAGATTTGAAGAGGCCATGGAGAAGATAGATGGAATTGAGAAGACGTTCGAAACAAAGCTCGATAACAAGTTTAATGAATTGCTCGCGCGTCTTCCACAACCACCGCCGGCTGCACCTGTCGCACCTCTACAACAACAACAACGTCGCCTTCCAAATCAAGTGGGACGAGCACAACGCGTTCCCCTTGAGCCTGGTCAAACTTCTGGTGCCGCTGCACCTACTTTTGATGCTTCTATGGCTCCTGCTGCCGCTGAGGAGGACGATTATGCGGGCGATTACGAGGATGAGGTTGATCAAAATTAGAACTACGTGCAACCACCTCCACCAGGTCGTCCACATGCAAATAATCGCAATGGTAGGGCTGCATTACCAGCTCAGGTACGAGATCATGACCATCTTCCTAAACTGAAATTGAATATTCCACCATTTGAGGGTAGATATGTTCCTGATATATATCTTACTTGGGAGTTAGAAACTGAACAACGTTTTACATGTTTACAATATCCCGAGGAGAGACGTGTTGCTGCTGCTGTTTGTGCTTTTACTAGTTTTGCATGTGTATGGTGGTCTGAACATTGTAGATTATATCCTATTCCAACTACTTGGGCTGCTTTGAAAACTACTATGCGTACTCGTTGGGTTCCACCATATTATCAACATGAATTACTTCAAAAATTGCAGCGCTTAAGACAAGGAAAAAATTCTGTAGAAGAATATTATCAGGAATTACAAACTGGCATGATTAGATGTGGTATTGTTGAGGAGAATGAAGCTATGCTTGCACGTTTAATGGGTGGATTAAATAGAGAGATTCAGACCATTCTAGAGTATAAGGAGTATAATAATATCACTCGTTTATTCCATCTTGCTTGTAAAGCTGAACGTGAAGTGCAGGATCGACAGGCATTGGCGCGGACTAACTTTTCTGCAGGTCGACCTTCATCGTGGACACCGCGTGCATCCTCTACTTCCACACATTCTACTGCACCGACACCTCTAGCCGTGATACAAGGAAGCAGGCACAACCACAACTATCTGCCAAGAGCACACCTACCGGGCCTGCACAGAGTTCTTCTTCTTCCATGGCATCAACAGGGCACACAAGTGATATTATTTGTCGTCGTTGTAAGGGAAGAGGTCATTATGCGAGAGAATGCAAATCTCAGCGTGTGATGATTGCTACCGAGGAAGGTGGGTATGAGTCCGCTAGTGACTATGATGAGGAGACTTTGGCTCTCATTACACGTGAAGAACACGGTGGAGATGATTCTGAACAAGAGACGCAATACATGGCTCCTGAAGACGCTGACAGGTATGAATGTTTAGTTTCTCAACGTGTTTTGAGTGTGCAGGTCACACAAGCTGAGCAAAATCAGAGGCATAATTTGTTCCATACAAAGGGAGTTGTGAAGGAACGTTCTGTTCGCTTCATCATAGATGGAGGGAGCTGCAACAACTTGGCTAGCATGGAGATGGTGGAGAAGCTCTCTCTCACCACAAGACCACATCCACATCCTTACTATATCCAATGGTTCAACAACAGCGGCAAGGTTAAGGTAACACGTACTGTTCGTGTGCATTTTAGTATCTCTACGTATGCTGATTATGTTGATTGTGATGTGGTACCCATGCAAGCATGTTCATTATTACTTGGTAAACCATGGCAATTTGATAAAAGTTCTGTACACCATGGTAGAAACAATCAGTATACTCTTGTTCATAAGGATAAACATATTACTTTGCTTCCTATGACTCCTGATTCTATTTTGAAAGATGATATTAATAGAGCTAGTAAAGCAAAACAGGAGCAAAATAAGAGTGAAAATCAGATTGTGGCAAAAGAATTTGAGCAACAAATGAAGCCTAATAATAAACCATCTAGTGTTGCTTCTGAAATTAAATTGAAAAGTGCATGTTTACTTGCCACCAAATCTGGTATTGATGAGCTAGATTTAAGCAAATCTGTTTGCTATGCTTTTGTGTGCAAAGAGGCATTATTTTCATTCGAGGACGTGCCTTCCTCTTTGCCTCCCGCTGTCACTAACATTTTGCAGGAGTTCGCTGACGTCTTTCCACAAGACGTGCCACCGGGATTACCACCTATTCACGGGATTGAGCATCAGATTGACTTAATTCCCGGTGCTTCGCTGCCAAACCGTGCGCCATACCGTACCAATCCAGAGGAGACGAAGGAGATTATGCGTCAAGTACAGGAGCTGCTCGACAAAGGTTATATACGCGAATCTCTTAGTCCTTGTGCTGTTCCTATTATACTAGTGCCAAAAAAGGATGGTACATCGCGTATGTGTGTTGATTGTAGAGGCATTAATAATATTACTATTCGCTATCGTCATCCTATTCCTAGGCTAGATGATATGCTTGATGAATTGAGTGGCTCTACAATATTCTCCAAAGTTGATTTGCGTAGTGGATACCATCAAATTCGTATGAAATTGGGAGATGAATGGAAAACAACATTTAAAACTAAGTTTGGTTTATATGAATGGTTAGTCATGCCTTTTGGGTTAACTAATGCACCTAATACTTTCATGAGATTAATGAACGAAGTTTTACGTGCTTTCATTGGACGATTTGTGGTAGTTTACTTTGATGATATATTGATTTATAGCAGATCTTTGCAGGAACATTTGGAACATTTACGTGCTATTTTTATTGCTTTATGTGATGCACGTTTGTTTGGTAACCTTGGGAAGTGCACCTTTTGCATCGACCGAGTATCTTTTCTTGGCTATGTTGTTACTCCACAGGGAATTGAAGTTGATAAACCAAGATTGACACTATTGAGAGTTGGCCGCAGCCCAAAACGGTCACACAAGTGAGGAGTTTTCTTGGACTCGCTAGTTTCTATAGGCGTTTTGTGAGAGATTTCAGCACCATTGCTGCACCTCTCAATGAGCTTACAAAGAAGGATGTGCCTTTTGTTTGGGGTACCTCACAGGAAGAAGCTTTCACGGTATTAAAAGATAAGTTGACACATGCTCCTTTACTCCAACTTCCTGATTTTAATAAGACTTTTGAGCTTGAATGTGATGCTAGTGGAATTGGATTAGGAGGTGTTTTATTACAAGATGGCAAACCTGTTGCATACTTTTCTGAAAAATTGAGTGGGCCTAGTCTGAACTATTCTACTTATGATAAAGAATTATATGCTCTTGTTCGGACCTTAGAAACATGGCAACATTATTTATGGCCCAAAGAATTTGTTATACATTCTGATCATGTATCTTTGAAACACATTAAAAGTCAAGCAAAACTGAACCGTAGACATGCTAAATGGGTGGAATTTATTGAGACTTTCCCTTATGTCATTAAACACAAGAAGGGTAAAGAAAATGTTATTGCTGATGCTTTGTCTTGTCGTTATACGATGCTTTCACAACTTGACTTTAAAATATTTGGTTTGGAGACCATCAAAGATCAATGTGTGCATGATGCTGAATTTAAAGATGTATTGCAGAATTGTAAGGAAGGTAGAACATGGAACAAGTTCGTCGTTAATGATGGATTTGTGTTTCGTGCTAACAAGCTATGCATTCCAGCTAGCTCCGTTCGTCTTTTGTTGTTGCAGGAGGCGCATGGAGGAGGATTAATGGGACACTTTGGCATGAAGAAGATGGAGGATATACTTGCTACACATTTCTTTTGGCCAAAGATGAGACGGGATGTTGAGCGTTTTGTTGCTCGCTACACTACATGTCAAAAAGCTAAGTCACGACTCAATCCTCATGGTTTATACATGCCTTTGCCTGTACCTAGTGTTCCTTAGGAGGATATATCTATGGACTTTGTTTTAGGTTTACCTCGAACAAAGAAGGGGAGGGATAGCATATTTGTTGTCGTGGATAGGTTCTCGAAAATGGCACACTTTATACCATGTCATAAAAGCGATGATGCTGTTAATGTTGCTGATTTGTTCTGTCGTGAAATTATACGCTTGCATGGTGTGCCAAATACTATTGTTTCAGATCGTGATACTAAATTTCTTAGCCACTTTTGGAGATGTTTATGGGCTAAGTTGGGGACTAAACTGCTTTTTAGTACTACATGTCACCCCCAAACTGATGGACAAACTGAAGTAGTCAATAGAACATTGTCTACTATGCTTAGGGCTGTTTTGAAGAATAACAAGAAAATGTGGGAAGAATGCTTGCCTCATATTGAATTTGCTTATAATCGTTCATTGCATTCTACTACTAAGATGTGTCCTTTTGAAATTGTGTATGGTTTCCTTCCTCGTGCACCAATTGATTTGTTGCCTCTTCCATCTTCGGAGAAGGTTAATTTTGATGCTAAACAACGTGCTGAATTGATCTTAAAAATGCATGAGTTAACTAAGGAGAACATTGAGCGTATGAATGCTAAATATAAACTTGCTGGAGATAAGGGTAGAAAACATGCTGTGTTTGCACCTGGAGATCTTGTTTGGTTACATTTGCGTAAGGATAGATTTCCTGATTTGCGCAAATCAAAGCTAATGCCACGTGCTGATGGTCCTTTTAAGGTGTTAGAGAAAATAAATGATAATGCATATAAACTTGAGCCGCCTGCAGATTTTGGGGTTAGTCCCACTTTTAACATTGCAGATCTGAAGCCTTATTTGGGTGAGGAAGATGAGCTTCCGTCGAGCACGACTTCATTTCAAGAAGGGGAGGATGATGAGGACATCAATACCATTGTTACACCCATAGCCCCTGCTTCTATACATACTAGACCAATTACTAGAGCTCGCGCACGCCAATTAAAATATCAGGTACTTTCGTTTCTTGGTAATGATTCTAATGTTCATTAGAATATGATGCTGCCTAAATTGGATACATTTGTTTTGCTTACAAATGAAGGGCCTAGCTTGGACAAGAAAGAGGAACCTTGGAGCAAGTTCAAGCATGGAGATGATGGCATGCACAAGGGGAACAAGAAAGGAGTTACAAGTGATGATTTTAGGACTTTGAAGCCACCATAATGAGTGCAGGAAGCCTTGGACGAAATATACAAGATGCCACTTCATAAATTTCATCCAGAGGCTATTATAGGTGCTGCGTCATCTTATTATTGGGCCAGACCCATGTAATTTCGAAATACTTGAGTATAGGCTGTTTTTAGAGTCCGTATGTGTGGGGAAACAAGAGATAGGGTTGGTTTCGGACCCCTCCTTCAAGGGCCACGAAATTCCCTCCTCTTCCTCCATATATACAGCCCTTAGGGCACCGTTTAGACTTTGGGTTTTGTTTAGATTAAAAGTTCGCCATAGCTGCAACTTCGCGTACTTCGTTTGTGTTCAACGACCAGACCAAGACGTCACAGAACCCCACCTTGATCAATAAAGCTTTCATCTTATATTCGCAATATCCAGATTACAAATCTTAGTTTCTTGCTTGTTCTTCGTTTGCTTGCAGGAGATAGACCCTCGTGGTCAGGTTGATTGTGCTCCGGCGTGGTCAATAACCTCTCGGAGTTGGTTTAGCGATTGCTAAGGCGCGACGTCCTCGCACGTTCGTAGTCGGATCGTCAAAGTCTACTCCACCAAAAACGATAGCTATCATCTCATCGAAAGATCGGGACACCCTCGCCTCTATCATTCCTGCACTCATTATGGTGGCTTCAAAGTCCTGAAATCATCACTTGTAACTCCGTTCTTGTTCCCCTTGCGCATGCCATCATCTCCATGCTTGAACTTGCTCCAAGGTTCCTCTTTCTTGTCCAAGCTAGGCCCTTCATTTGTAAGCAAAACAAATGTATCCAATTTAGGCAGCATCATATTCTCATGAACATTAGAATCATTACGAAGAAACGAAAGTACCTGATAATTTAATTGGCGTACGCGAGCTCTAGTAATTGGTCCAGTATGTATAGCAGCAGGGGCTGTGGGTGTAACAATGGTATTGATGTCTTCATCATCCTCCCTGTAACATCCCAAATTTTTAATTTGGAATGTTATGCATAGGTCATCCATGCATATCATATTTTATTGCATTTCATTTTTTTGCGATCCTCGAAAATTCTAAGCAACTCAAGGACCCACGGAGAGAGTTGGGGATTTCACCGTTTTCATATTTGAATTTTCTCAAATATTGAAACAGGGATCAATTTGGTTTAACTATTTTTCTCTCCGAAAATATTTCATATTAAAAATATATGAGAGGAGATAATATGACTTCTCCAAAATAAATGGAATATTGGAGGAAAAATATTAAAATCAAATAAATATTTTATTTGGATTTTTATTGCAATTTTATTTGGATTTAGAAAAAATTATGCATTTTTCAAAATTGCATTAGAGTCCCAAATAAATGTTTACCTTGTCCGGGAGATTTTTAGAGGACGGGGAAAATTTATTTCGGGAATTTTGGAGTCCGTTTAGTATTTCTTTTATTTGTTTTTCTGCGCGGAATTATTTAAAAAAAAAAAAA